>JAJSOF020000013.1:148384471-148709471 GCA_025594305.2 Periplaneta americana
TCACTTTCTAATTGCTAAGTATATTTTCAGAAATGCTACCAAACTGCTTCTGACTGTTGTAATAATCTATGAGTCCTGTTTTCACTTTCTAATTGCTAAGTATATTTTCAGAAGTGCTACCAAACTGCTTCTGACTGTTGTAATAATCTGTCCAGTTCTCATTTTCTAATTCCTAAGTATACTTTCAGAAATGCTACCAAACTGCTTTTGACTGTTACAATATCCTATGAGTCCAGTTCTGCTTTTCTAATTGCTAATATATCTTCAGAAATGCTACCAAGCTGCTTCTAACTGTTAAAGTATCCTATGAGTCCGGTTCTGCTTTTCTAATTGCTAATTATATCTTCAGAAATGCTATCAAGCTGCTTCCAACTGTTACAGTATGCTATAAGTCAAGTTCTGCTTTTCTAATTGCTAATTATATCTTCATAAATGCTATCAAGCTGCTTCTAACTGTTAAAGTATCCTATGAGTCCGGTTCTGCTTTTCTAATTGCTAATTATATCTTCAGAAATGCTAAAAATTGCTAATTATATCTTCAGAATGCTACCAAGCTGCTTCTAACTGTTACAGTATCCTATGAGTTCAAGTTCTTCAGAAATGCTACCAAGCTTTCTAACTGTTACAGTATCCTATGAGTCAAGTTCTGCTTTTCTAATTGCTAATTATATCTTGAGAAATGCTACCAAGCTGCTTCCAACTGTTACAGTATCCTATGAGTCAAGTTCAGCTTTTCTAATTGCTAAAGTTATCTTCAGAAATGCTATCAAGCTGCTTCTAACTGTTACAGTATCCTATGATTCAAGTTCTGCTTTTCTAATTGCTAAGTATATCTTCAGAAATGCTATCAAGCTGCTTCCAACTGTTACAGTATCCTATGAGTCAAGTTCTGCTTTTCTAATTGCCAAGTATATCTTCAGAAATGCTACCAAGCTGCTTCTAACTGTTATAGTATCCTATGAGTCCGGTTCTGCTTTCATAATTGCTAATTATATCTTCAGAAATGTTATCAAGTTGCTTCCAACTGTTACAGTATCCTATGAGTCAAGTTCTGCTTTTCTAATTGCTACGTATATCTTCAGAAATGCTACCAAGCTGCTTCTAACTGTTAAAGTATCCTATGAGTCCGGTTCTACTTTTCTAATTGCTAATTATATCTTTAGAAATGCTATCAAACTGCTTCCAACTGTTACAGTATGCTATGAGTCAAGTTCTGCTTTTCTAATTGCTAATTATATCTTCAGAAATGCTACCAAGCTGCTTCTAACTGTTACAATATCCTAAGAGTCCGGTTCTGCTTTTCTAATTGCAATTATATCTTCTGCTATCAAGAACTGTTACAATATCCTAAGAGTCCGGTTCTGCTTTTCTAATTGCTAATTATATCTTCAGAAATGCTATCAAGCTGCTTCTAACTGTTACAATATCCTAAGAGTCCGGTTCTGCTTTTCTAATTGCTAAGTATATCTTCAGAAATGCTATCAAGCTGCTTCTAACTGTTACAGTATCCTATGAGTCCAGTTCTGCTTTTCTAATTGCTAAGTATATCTTCAGAAATGGTATCAAGCTACTTCTAAGTGTTACAATATCCTATGAGTCAAGTTCTGCCTTTCTAATTGCTATCTTCAGAAATGGTAGTCAAGTTCTGCCTTTCTAGTTCTGCTTTCTAATTGTATATCTTCAGAAATGCTATCAAGCTGCTTCTAACTGTTACAATATCCTGTAAGTCCAGTTCTGCTTTTCTAATTGCTAAGTATTACCTCAGAAATGCTATCAACCTGCTTCTGATTGTTACAATATCCTCATGCGTAGAATTCTGATTTTCTTATTGCAAACAATAGTTTGATAAAGCTAATTGATATGTATTCTGCTGACTGTTGCAATCTTCCTGTGAGTGCAGTTCTGATGTTTATATTGCGAAGAATATTTTCAGAAATGTTATTGAACTGTTTACTATTATAATCACCTTATGAATCCAGTTCTGATTTTCTTATTGTAATGAATATGTTGACGAAGGCTATTGTTCTGTATTCTAGCTTTGAGTCCAGATCCTATCTGCTTAATGTAAAGAATATGTGACGCTCACTGTTGAGTTGTCTGCATTTTGGATGCAGAATTTGAAGCACACTGTAGCTGCAAGAATCTGTCTTGAAATACAGTACTTTGATTTACTCGTCTAATTGTGTAGGAGCTACAAGATATTTCATCAGAGTTTCTCTGCTAAATGTAAATTAGATTGGAACTTGCCTACGAGGTATTAAGAGACAAGTGAGTATTCTTGGAATCCAGGGGTAATTGTGATCTGCAACAGACTCGAGATGACAATAGCTTATGACCCGGGGCCCAGTGTGTCATGTGACACAACTGGTGGCAAGGTTGTGAATCACTGTCGTCTTCTTCTTCCCAATCCCGGCCGCCTCTGCATACAGATTGCTCGTTTCATCTGACTGATGGCCGACGAGCAGGGGCGTGCGAATCTGAGAAAATTTGATTAGCTATACATGTAGAAGGAATGGGAGTCTTGGAGACATGCATTTTGGAGTCCTTATAAGTATAATGTACGCCGATTTTCCTCGTCAGATATCCGAGTTCAAATCTTGGCCGCTAAGTTGACATAAATGACGGATAAAAATGGTCTTGGTCTTCTTTTTCTTCTTCTTATTCTTCCTCTCCTCCACTATGCAGGATTTTGGTTGTGATTCTGATTCCATTGGTCGAGTCATCTCTTATGAGGTATTCCTGTATCTCCTATTTCCTTCAACATTTTGGCATGGAAAAATAGGAAGATGCGAAATTTATTGACTTTTCTATTTCAAACGCTAGAGGCGCTAATGTAGAAATTGATCTAGCTGCCACCTGTTTATGACCGGGACAATTAATTACTCTCTACATGTAACAGCATATCAAGTGGCGAAATAAATAATTGAGGGGTTGGCTGGAAGAAGGGCGTAATTCAGAAAACATAGTTTTGAGATAACAAAAACTATCTGTACCCTGCATCTCTTGCTGTAATATGACACTATATATATAATTTGAACCGGTAATGGAAATTACGGGAAAACGGCTGAACGGATTTTAATAAATGATCCCTCATTTTGAAGCTTAGAACCAAAAGTTTTTCAGAAAAAGTAGTAGTTTTCAATGAAATGTCAATTTTTCAACATAATTTTCCTACTTCCTAAAATCCATCTGTAGTCACTACTAATTGCATTTCAGAATAAAACAAAACACACACTACAGTAAACAATATTACACGAATGCCATGATCTACAAGAATGCTGACATATTAGAGCTCAAATTAAACTCGTTATTAAAAACTTCAAGACTTACTAAAAATAATTTACAGATCTGATTCTGTGGTGTATAATAATCTCAGTACAGTACGTAAGATAATAATATTGTTATTAAAAATCAAATATTTTTATAGTTATTAATCAAGTGGGGTTGGGTCTTTTTTCATATATTTAATGGCGGTGTGGTGTAGATATTTATATGCCTGATTTTCAGTATTGGCTCGAGAGAGCGCAAAATTACAGTTCGTAAGGAAAGACCAAAAGGTATTACTTACTGATAAAATAAGATGCCTACAAGATTTTCTTGTTTCCCGATCATTTCAGCAAGATCTCTTAGCAGGATGAAATGATTTTACCGTCTATATCAAGATGCTATGTCTATTGTTCGAAAGCATAGCAAACCAGACATTTTTTTTTAACTTTCACCTACAATCCATAATGACCTGAGATAGCTATTTTTATACTGCATTACCCCACATGAAAAACCGATTGATCGTCCTAACATTGTTACTTACGTTTTCGCGTTCAAACTAAAAAACTGAAGGTGTATGTAGATTCAAGAAAAAGTATTTGGCATAAAAACCCCATTCAGAGGGAGTATGTTTCAGTTATATGGAAGCAAATAACTTTCAAAATGTCTGGTATTCTTCATTGAAAATAAATCTGAAAAATGTTTATTTGAGCGTCTAATGAACTTAGTTTGCAGCATTTGCTACACAAGCCACTAGTTTATATATATTGTAGGGTAATACGTTCTTTTGTACGAGAACGAGGCATTTATTATTTTTAATTACGCCCTTCTGCCATAGAGAAGGGTTGAAAATACTGGAATATTGTTAATTGTTCTATATTTCTATAGGAGAGGCTAGATATAGGTCTATACTACAATAAGGAAGATAATTACAATGTATGTTCTGCAATATATATATATATATATATATGATGTTCGTTTACTAAATTATCACAAGATTAAAAATAATTAATCCCACTTATTTCACATTATCATTTTAACTGAAAGTACCTAGAATATAGGGTTACAAACACTATACCACTTTAAGTGATCTAATAATCTAACATAAACAACATCTAGAATCTTGTGAGGCCTATTGGAGTGTTTGCCTCTCATATCTGTCATTACATTATCACCTAGTTTCACTATATTTTGTACAGTTATCACTCGTTTCTTAGATATTTTGAACAATGACAGAATAAAGGACTTTCATAAAAATTCTTCAGTCATGACACTGTATACTCAAGAACAGAGGTCTCCAAAAAGCGTATCGTCATTCGTGCTCTCGATGCTGCCCGCCGAACACAGTGTGCTGTAAAGCTAGAGAAGGGGGAGAGACTCGTACCTCAACAGATGGAAGCGATCAGTGGGGGATCGCGGCAACGGTCTGTTTAAGTTTACAAGTAACAACATCAAAAGAATAAGAAATATCATACGTTTGTATATTATTTTGACATACTATGAAGCTGGAGCCCCGTCTGTTGCTATAGACACAAGCCATTGCAAATTCAACCTCTTCTGTTCTATGGTCCCTTCCAGTGCCTGGAAAAGATCTTCTCTAGTTGTGTTTTGTAATTACATCTAGAAGACATTCAGACAATAAAATGTTAATTAACTCCTCGGATGAAAATGGCTAGGTGAACTTTGTCATTTCTATCTGTGCTTTCGTCCAATGCAAATGAGTAAGCTACGAACTGGTTAATTGTGGTTTCGACTTCAGATTCAATTACATTTACAATCTTGAAATTCCTTCTCTGAACTGTAATTGGAAGCAATTTAATTTTCTTAAACTTTGACTTTGTTCTGGACACAGTATTTTTGTAACGTTCTGTATGCACGATTTTACAAATGATGCTTATGTAAAGGGCTTCATTGATTTCCCAATATTCCAAACTAGAACATAGCTAGAAGAAGCTTTTTTGTTTGAAGACTGAGGATACGTGAGTGATTTGTGTTTGTCTTTTCTTGTTTTATATTTATCAAAATATTTATAGGCCTACGCATTTCACCTAAAATTAAACGAGAAACTATATGTTTGTCATGCGGAACTGAGTGTAAACGTATTGTAATATACTGATTATTATGTATAACCAATAATTATACAAATAACCCCAAAATAAATTATTTCCACATGTCCAACATGCCTGTAATTGTATGATATTCTTTGTGAAGAGTCGAGTAGTGTCGTCGCATGTTGAATTTTAACGCACCGTTAAAAATTTTCGAACGAATTAAGCATTTCACATTCTCCCCACTAACGCAAAAAAAAATTATCTTCCTATTCATCCTTGAATGTACTACATCCATGATTAGAAAACATTGTGAAAAGGTGGAATACTCCGACCAACACAATGATAATGGCAGTCTGTCACTGCTCTTCGTTTGCGCATAAACACTGAGTACAGTACATGTGGGGATGGGTGAGGCGGAGCGCGCTCATTACGTACTGGCTTCGGTTCCGTTCAGGGGCTTAATCGCGAGTACGCTTTTTGGAGACGTCTGCTCAAGAACATTCTCGGTGCTGTGGTTTTACATTTGTTTGACGTTGCTTAATGGTCCTTCTCTCCAAATATCCCATCCTGTTGGTTTTTGATTCCAGTTTCCCAAAATCCTTAATGGAAAATGGCTTGTTCATCTGTAGACATCTCATATTTCTTCTGGCAGCAACTGGCTTAAATGTTTTGCTGCTAATCTGTCAGAAATACGGTCGTTCCTAAATGACTGACTGCTAGCCTGGATCTAACATTTTATGGCACTGCATACGCCTATATTATTAGTACCTTATATTCATTCTCCATTGACAAAAATAAATAGTAATACTGTATTTATTTTACCATTTTTCCTGACCTATTTATTTATTTATTTTATTGCTAGTAAGTTTGAAATGAATAAAGTTAATAAATATAATGTAAGATATACTAGCCCACTCCTGAATGAGTAAGACTCGTGCTCAGGAGGGGATTGCAATACAGACAAAAATAAAATTAAAATTGAGAGTGAATACAGATTAAAAAGTGTTTAATATGTTTAAACCCAAACTATAAATCCAATACAATTTTTTTTAAATTTTTTTATTAATTTGGAAAGGATTCGTGGTTAAAATAATATTAGAATAAAATTTGTTTAATAATCTAGGATCTTGACTCATGCTATGATAAGAGGCTGCATTGGTTTTACATTTTGGTTCAGGCAAACGCAGAGAATTCGTATTTTTAGTTCTATATTTATGTAATATACCTTCCAAAGTTATTAAAATTCATATGAAAATATTTTAATAGAATAAAATAATACATTTGTTTAATGTTGAAAACTTTGAAATGTTTAAACAACAATTCAGTTGGGTAATCTTTCTGCTCTTTTAAACAAATTTTTAATACTTTTTTCTGTAGTAAAATTAACGGATAAAGGTTGGATTTATAAGTTCCACCCCAACCTATAATACGATACATAAATATAGATTGAAATAATGCTAAATAAATTACACGTAAACAGTTAGTTGACAAAATATTTCTTAGAACACCAAAGTAACATAATGGTTTACGTAATTTATTACAAATATAATGAATATGATTATTCCATTTTAAATGATTATCAATAATTATATCTAAGTATTTAACCTCATTAACTTCATTAATAACTGAACAATTGCAATTTATATCGGAACAATCAGAATTATGCATTTTAATTTGTAGTATAAATGAAATTTGTTTATTACCTTTATTATTTAAAGAAAATGGGATAGCTATTGATTTATCTTTATTAATTACAAGTGAATTTAAATCGATTAATTTTTTCTTTAATTTTATGCCGCAAATTGCATTATAATAAGCATCAGTCCAAGTTTTTCCACTAAAAAGTAAAACAGTATGACCAGCATACGAATATAAATCAACTTCATATTCTTTAAGATCTATCATTAAAAGGTCATTAATATATATTAAGACTAAAATCGGTCCAAGGACTGTTCCTTGCGGAACACCTATTTTAATTATAATAAATTCACTTAATTCATTATCAATTTTAGTAGCTTGAACTCTATCATTTAAATAATATTTTAATAAATTGAAAGCATTATTTGTAATTCCAACAACATTTAATTTCTCTAATAATAAATAATGACTTACAGTATCAAACGCTTTTCTTATATCCAAAAATATACCAACACACTTAAAACCTTGATCAAGTACACTAATAATTTTTTGAGTAACATTGAAAATAGCATTCTCTGTACTACAGTTTTTTCTAAATCCAAATTGTTTTTCACTTAATATATTCTGCTTATTTATATGATCCATTATGCCATTCTTAATGCAGTTTTCAAATAATTTAGAAAAACAAGAAAGCTTTTCCATAATTTCGTCGTCGCTTGCTATATTATTCTTTCATAGTTAAACCGTTCCCGTTTTCTACCTTCCCGTATGCAATTCATTTTCACCGATACTTTCAACACCAGGAAGGTTATATGAGTATTCGCTTCCATTAGGAGAAAGATAGAATAGATCAGAACATTCGTCAGGCAACGCGAACATCCTTGCAGTTATTTTCACCGGTCTCGAATCACAGTAATGAGATGGAAGACGGACGCAATTCAATAATATCTTACTTACTTACTTATGGCTTTTAAAGAACCAGGAGGTTCATTGTCGCCCTCACATAAGCCCGCCATCGGTCCCTATCCTGAGCAAGATTAATCCACTCTCTATCATCATAACCCACCTCCCTCAAATCCATTTTAATATTATCCTCCCATCTGCGTCTAGGCCTCCCCAAAGGTCTTATTCCCTCCAGCCTCCCAACTAACACTCTATATGCATATCTGAATTCGCCCATACGTGCTACATGTCCTGCCCATCTCAAAACGTCTGGATTTAATGTTCATAATTATGTCAGGTGAAGAATACGATGTGTGCAGTTCTGCGTTGTATAACTTTCTCCATTCTCCTGTAACTTCATCCCTTTCAGCCCCAAATATTTTCCTAAGCACCTTATTCTCAAACACCCTTAATCTCTGTTCCTCTCTCAGAGTGAGAGTCCAAGTTTCACAAATATACACAACAACCGGTAGTATAACTGCGTTATAAATTCTAACTTTAAGATTTTTTGACAGCAGACTAGATGACAAAAGCTTCTCAACCGATTAATAGCCGGCATTTCCCATATTTATTCTGTGTTTAATTTCCTCCTGAGTGTCATTTATATTTGTTACTGTTGCTCCAAGATATTTGAATTTTTCCACCTCTTCAAAGTATAAATCTCCAATTTTTATAGTTCTATTTCTTACAATATTCTGGTCACGAGACATAATCATATAGGCCTACTTAGTCTTTTCGGGATTTACTTCCAAACCTATCTCTTTACTTGCTTCAAGTAGAATTTCCGTGTTTTCCCTAATCGTTTGAGGATGTTCTCCTAACATATTCACGTCATCCGCATAGACAAGAAGCTGATGTAACCCGTTCAATTCCAAACCCTCTCTGATTCAATAATACCTCTCTATTGAAATCTATTGGGAGTAGAGGCATAATATAGTGGTGGTACGTAGAAACGCCACCAAAGAACGCATTAAAGACCCATTCACAATTAAAAATTAAACATAAACATAACGTAAGCATAAAACCTTGTGTCCATGTTATTTAATGAAAGCATTCACAATGAATTACATAAGCATAAACTTAATCTTAATCATAAGACGTTAACATGAAAGTTTGCAAACTCCAAACTTTCATGCTTATGTTTATGCGATTTGGAAACAGTACACAAGCGGAAAGCGTGTTTTCACCTTTTGTTTAACATCTCATGGGCTTTGCCTACAGGCAATGTTTTGATCTATTGGCCGTGATGATAGCTAGGCGCGCAACATGGAATCATATGACGAAAAGTTGATTACTTTACATCTCCGTTTCTTTGATTTCAAGTATTGAAAGCCATATACTGATGCCATTGTAGTTATTAGAAACATAAATTGAATAGCTACATCGTCAGTCATTGTGCAATTCTCCATTTTTATGTAATAGATTCTGTAGTTTTGTTGATTCGGTATGTTTGTTTCCACACACGTGTTATGTTTACGTTATGTTTAATTTTCATTGTGAATGGGCCTTGGCTACTTAAGTTTGTGACATATGTTTATGTGCTTATGTTAATGTTCACGTTATGTTTAATTTTCATTGTGAATGAGCCTTAAGTCATTTTACGGATAAACGTAGTAATTCGAATTACGCCCTTCTTCCAGCTAAGCCCTGAAATTACTTTACGCATCTAGGAGCGCACCAAGTGGCGAAAAGTATAATTCTGTCTACAGTCTAAGTTTCGTTAGCCACAACAAAACGAAGAACCAAGAGTAGGGATGTAGTCTTCAATTAATCTCGTGGGTGATATGTGTGCTTTGCTTGGAAGAAGACTCGAATCTTATAACCGGAGAAGTTATAGCCACAGGGTCTCCGCTGCAGGACTGAATTGCTTTATTATTTACTGGTCTGTTGTTGCGATGTCACAAATTACACTTCTCAACCAGACTTTCTGTTAATGACGTTTAAAACTACTCTGGGAGGAAGTAACGCTTCTGTCCCACTAATGCTGCCATTAATATTGTATATGGGCCGCGTTCAGTTTATCCCGCACTTGGTAATTGCAGAGGCGTGTGTATATATAGTCGTGGTACTGTGGCCACGTGCCTCAATATTCATTTCCACTCCAGCGTCTTTCGAGAATTCGTGGGATTGCTGGGGGCCTAAAGTGTATTCGGGAAAACTGAGGGAAATATGTATGTTTTATTGCAGTAATTAGTAGCCTTTTCTTCATCTAATTCACAGAGACGTTACTATAAGTTTATTTTTGGCGGTTTAATAATATATATTTGGGATTTTATTCAGATAGTCACTATTAGGCCATACATGGTGTTTCGGAAATACTTTGACAAACCTTGGGGACATGTTCCTCACACCAAGAAAAGAAGAAAGTTCACATAAACGTATTTCCGAAAATTCTTAGTTTCTTAGTTATTAATAGACAGTGGATGCGGGATGACTTAAGGAAAAGTGAAGTTATTTCGTATCAGAGTATATGACACGTGCCGCGCCGTCCGTCTTTTGTGTACCTGGCGAGTACAGCAGCGTACAAAACGGAGGAACCCCAGTCCGTTCATGGTCACATTGCAACGCAATGTTTGCAGTTGTGTTATCCTGCTCAAGTATTCAGTTCGCGTTGAATAGTAATAATGTAACGTAACATAATATAACGTAACAACATAACATAACATAACATAACATAACATAACATAACATAACATAACATAACATAACATAACATAACATAACATAACATAACATAACATAACATAACATAACATAACATAACATAACATAACATAACATAACATAACATAACATAAACTGAGGGAAATATTTTTGTTTTATTGCAGTAATTATTACTTAGTTCTTCATCGTGGTATTATCAATATTATTATTATTATTATTATTATTATTATTATTATTATTATTATTATTATTATTACTATTATCAATAATTGTCTTATTTTTTATACTTTGTTTGTCTCATTTAATTTGACCTGCTGTTCACATTTTATTATGCTTTTTCCTTTCTTTCTTTATGTTATATATTATGCCTGATTTCTACTTAGTTGTTGTTTACATTACATTATTATTATTTTATTCAGTTTTGTGTGTAAAATTGTAGTGTACTTCGTAAATTTGTAGTGTTTTTGTAACGCAGTTTTACTCCTGGTTGAGAGTTAGAGAAGGCCGTATATCCTTAACTCTGCCAGGTTATAGTAATATACGTTACAAGAGCGGTATGTTGACGTTTTCATGGTCGAGGAAAAGATTGAAAAAGCGAAACGTAGTTGAGCTTTTTTAATTTCCGAGAACATGAAAACAAACATACCGCTCGTGTATCGTACATTATTTTGTGCGAAGATCGTTTATTACATACCTGAAAGACGAATTTCTAATTAGTTGCAATGAAATCTCCATGTTGGTTTCTGTTTAATGACGGCAACTTCGGAACACCAAAATATCTTTCTTCAACATTGTTGCTATAAAATGTTTTCTGTGTTTACTATACTCCAGCAGGCCGCGATATACGTCTGTCTTTTTTTTCCCCCAGTCTATAAATGCGAACTGAAAACAAACGGTAAGGTTATGTAATGATTTATTTTTCATTTTAATATTTTAACAATATTATTTATATAACATATTGCAGTAATAACATCGGCATCTGGAATCTTGTTGATTTTTTCACGGCTTCCTTAATGTTACTTGTATCAGGAATGCAATAAGTTTCGTGGAGTAGTAGAGTTTACTTAATTTTTGCAAATATTTAAAAACAATAATTGCCATTGCAATTTAGGTGAAATTGCAGTGGTAAGTTTCCAATTTATAATTATTACTAAGTTAAACGTCTCTAAAAATAATATGTTAAAAGCCTAAAGCAGTAAAATGAATGTCGCGCTTAAGCGGTAAGAAGAGGGAAATTGTTATGTGTGTTAGGTTGGGAATACTGAATGTGGTATTTCACACTTACCGCATATTGTTTTTGTGCGGAAAGCAAGCAAATACGCACGATCTCGCACAAAATTATTATTATGATTATTATTATTATTATTATTATTATTATTATTATTATTATTATTATTATTATTATTATTATTATTATTAGCTTTGTGCTGATCGATTCATAATGGCAAAACGTTAAATGCGCTCAGAGATACGAAATTAATTAAGAAGTATGAGAGTGACATTTTATGTATTAACGAAGACAATATCATGTGTAGCCTAATGTATGTAAAATTGAAATACAAACCAGAACAACTTAGACTATAGAGAAATATTGCAACAGTGCATCACACAGAGAATACGTTGAAATGAAATCTGAGGAACCATCTACATCATCATCATCATCATCATCATCATCATCATCATCATCATCATCATCATCATCATCATCTAGTTGTGCGGGTCTAAAGACACGTGCAACATGATGATCAGTACAAATATTCCTCTAAAGAAATTGAGTGATCCCCATTTTAGAGGTTTTCTTTAGAAATTATCTCGATACAAAAACTGTTTAAGCGATAGGCGAAGACGATTCAGCTTCGACAACTTACGAGAATATATCGTCGTTTACTGCAACGCTGGTAATTGCATCAATGATGACGAGGACTGAACCTTGCAACGTATGTACTACAGTACGTTAGTTTTCTTTTTCTTCCGACTGTACGGAGATACAGTAGCATGTTGACGTCGTCTGTTTACGTTTAAAACCTGTTGAGCCAATGGTCTGAATGAAAAAATGTAACATATAGTAAATGTGCACCTACATTCAACGATAAGTCATCCCGCATCCACTGTCTAGTTATTAATGAAATAACATAATGAAATATCTGTTAGATATTGTCAGCTTGGTAGCAATGTTGCAACTTTAATCAATTCAGAAATTCATGTTCAAAATGTTCTCCTCTTGCTTCCACATGTTCAGAACAATCTTGCAGGCGTGCTACAGGATGTGTCTTTGCAAATAAGAAGAAACATGTGGTTTATGCATGTTGGGGCTCCAGCACATTTTAGCCACATTGTTCAACATGCACTGGCCGATATCTACCATGACAGATGGATAGGTAGGGGAGGACCAATTTCATGACCTGCAAGTTTCTCCGATCTCGATTCTGTGCACTTTAATCTGTGGGGCCATCTAAAACAGTTGATTTATACAGCAGACATTTCTAATACAGAATACATTCACCGCATCTCACTGTGTGTGATTTCTTCCTGTGGGGTTTTATCAAGGACACTGTACGTCCTTCCACTTCCGGAATTAAGAAGGCGCAGTAACACCAGCTACATTTTCACCCCGTTCACAGCATACAGAATGTTTATTAACAAAAGTATAAAAAATACAAGATTATTGAAATATACTGTATTGAAGAATTAATATTAGGTTGTCTCATAAGTAAAGCCGTCTTTTATTTTAGTTTTGTGTAAGATTTTAATGATTTTCTTTAGTTGGGCAATGCAATTTACAGGATGCTATGGTAAATCTTGGTATTGGGAGCGTGTGACAGTCGTCAGTTTTACTAATACACGTAATATTATTATATTATTATTACTATTATTATTATTATTATTATTACTATTATTATTACCATTATTATTATTATAACTATTTCTTACCAGTGTTTATTATTGTCACACTAACGTTAGTTATCTAATTTTCATTATTTACTTTCATGTTGTTTTATGATCTAGATATTAATGTAATAACTATGTAACCAAATGTATTTAATTAGAATTAGAGTCTGGCTGGGCGGAAGAGAAGGCCTACTGGCCTTAGTTCTGCCAAATTAAATAAATAAATAATTATTAAATAAATAAATTATTATTATTATTATTAGTAATAGGTACAATATAAAATGAAGGTAGGCCTAATCAAGTTTGAGATTATTTTTAGTAGGTTATTTTACGTCGCTTTATCAACATTTTTGGTTATTTAGCGTCTGAATGAGAAGGTGATAATGCCGGTGAAATGAGTCCGGGATCCAGCACCGAAAGTTACCCAGCATTTGCTCATATTGGGTTGAGGGAAAACCCCGCAAAAAACCTCAACCAGGTAACTTGCCCCGACAGGGAATCGAACCCGGGCCACCTGGTTTCGCGACCACACGCGGTGACAGTTACTCCACAGGTGTGGACAGTTTGAGATTAGAGACCTTTTAAAGCAGTACTGGAAACATGATTATAAAGCTCCTGTCAATACTCGAATCTGTTACGTCGAGAGTGAAGGTGTCGTTAGTTAGCGTGTAGCACTACGATGGTTCCAGCGTTTCACCAAGGAGGCATTAAAGACTTACGTCTGGAAGACCAGAGATGTGGAATATTGAGAATTCACGCACACTTTTGGAAGAAAATATACAAAAATTAGTTGTATATTATCGGAATTGGAGAGTTATCCTTCGAAGAGGTGGAAAAATTCAAATATCTTGGAGCAACAGTAACAAATAATATAAATGACACTCGGGAGGAAATTAAACTCAGAATAAATATGGGAAATGCTTGTTATTTTTCGGTTGAGAAGCTTTTGTCGTCTAGCGTACTGTCAAAAAATCTGAAAGTTAGAATTTATTTACATTACCGGTTGTTGTGTATGTTTGTGAAACTTGGACTCTTACTTTGAGAGAGGAACAGAGATTAAGGGTGTTTAAGAATAAGATTCTTAGGAAAATATCTGGGGCTAAAAGGGATGAAGTTACAGGAGAATGGAGAAAGTTACACAACGCAGAACTTCACGCATTGTATTCTTCACCTGACATAATTAGGAACATTAAATCCAGACGTTTGAGATGGGCAGGGCATGTAGCACGTATGGGCGAATCCAAAAATGCATATAGAGTGTTAATTGGGAGGCCGGAGAGAAAAAGACCTTTGGGGAGGCCGAGACGTAGATGGGAGGATAATATTAAAATGGATTTGACGGAGATGGGATATGATGATGGAGACTGGATTGGTCTTGCACATGATAGGGACCGATGGTGGGCTTATGTGAGGGCGGCAATGAACCTTCGGGTTTCTTAAATGTCATTTGTAAGTAAGTAAGTATGTATATAATCCGAAGAAATTGGTGTTTCATAGGTACAATACATCGCCAAATTAAGACGCTTAGAAAATGCATACATGAATTGTAGATCTGTACCAAATGAATTGTCACGTGAACAGGCTCAACGCAGAGTAGATATCTGTCGTCAGATTGTCGTTAATCCCTTGGATCAGCGGTGGCGAAAATATAATCGTGCGCCGAGCCACTGTGTAACCTGCAACGTGCATAGCACCTATGGAGGGAGGCGAACACCCGAAGGGAAAGTGAAGCAACTGTCTGACTTATTAACGGATTTTCATTTTCCTTACGTCAAGCACGTAAATATAATTTTATACAGTCCAAGGCTACAAACTAATGTTTAGTACGTGTAACGAAGAAAGAAATTAACAATAAATGAACATTATCACAACCTAAAATTAACTGTTTTCAGAATGTCTCTGCGACAAAGTTTCAAAATCAGGAATTATGTCACTTACTGCCAGTCGTAGTTGATCACGAAGGTATTTGTCTGTCAGTAGTGATCTAAATTTGGTTTTTACTATTTTAATTATTGAAAATAATTTTTCACAAACGTAAGTTGTAGCCAACATGGCTTCAACAGAGCAAGCGAAAGAACGAAGCTTCGGATATTTATTTTTTGGCAAAGATTTGAAAGTTCAACATTTGTCAAGTCCTAACATCTAGCTTCCATTTGACATCACATAGTAAATCAGTGAGTTCAAATTGAAGAGCTAATTGCATTATTCGTACATCTGCTGAAAAAGGGTCGACGTACAGAGATGATGATGATAATGATGATGATGATGATGATGATGATGATGATAACAGTTACACTTAACCTTTTAATGTTTCATCAGTAACATGTAGTATAATGCCGTTTTATGTTATACAACCGTTTTCCTCGTAATACTTGTGAACAAATCATACATTTAATATTCTCATCATATTGACAACAAAAAAAAAAAAATGCGTCCTCCCATCCTACTTGGAACTTTCGTACATGGTTTCGAGAGAGACATATGCCACTCGCAGGTCAGAGACAAATACAAATGGAACGGAGTTTGACTCCAGTGAGTGAGAGGGTGGGGGTTGGCGGAGGTTAGAAGCAAGCGAAATGCACAGCTATCACTACGAGCCACAATGTCTCGCGAGTCACGTTCTCTCCACGGCTGCCTTGGATGATATTTTTATCAGGAGAAGTGTTATATGTGATGAAAAATGTATGTTACCGTAATCCTTACACCTCAAAACAGTGGCTCGATCCCCGTCAGTCTATCAAATTCATCGTTAAACAAAATCGGTTCGGTCCCAAAGTAATGTTGTCTGTGTGATGTGATGCGAATCTTTATTATCAACAGCTAGAAATAATTCTATCAGGTCTGACGCGTTAATACCTCTAATAAATAGATTTGTGAATTTTTTTTATTACAAGAGAAATTCCGGGGTCTTAGATAAAAGCTAAAGTTAAAAGACTGTCTAGTGCCTAAGTTTCGTCCTTGATCCAGTGGCAGTAGGTCAGAACCAGAGAGCAATGTGTGTAGAAAAATCGTAAAGAAAATATCATGAGAAATACATGTTGATACATAACATAGAATAGACGAATGGGGCCACACTAGAAAACAAAGAGGCGTGTATAAAACTGTCTGCCGGCATTACGGAAATTTGTAAAACACAGCGTACGAAATAACGTAGCAAACCATTGTCATAGCAATTTATTTTTATTTCTCCGAGGAGCCAGAAGAATCATGTTTTTAATGTTTTCTGCTGGGCCCAGACGAGTTGCCTGCCCCTGCTATTTATCTTGCTTCGTTATTTTTGTTTGCTGCTCAACTCTATTGTTTCCTTTGCATAGAAAAATGGAGTAACTATTTTCTTTCCTCTAAGCCACGTTCCACGCCACTGCATTAAGCTTGGCCTCTGTTTACGACGTCCCAATTCCTTGAGAATTTATTAATACACTGGCTAGCAATGTCTCTATAGTTCATGTGGTCGTACTAGATGTTAATAAAAACAAAATCGATTCAGTTCGTCGCCATTCATGAACCTTAAAGCATAATAGTACATTATGCAACGAGCCTATAATGGTAGTAATTAAGACGCAAGTATGATTGTTTATGAAACGAGCGCAAGCGAGTTTCATAATTTTCATACGAGCGTCTTAATTACCATTATAGGCAAGTTTCATACGACTTTTTATGCTCGACCATATTTCTAACTTGAAATTATTTAAAATTAGGTCTTCTTATGGTTATGTGCGAACTGACCTGAATTGTGAGATGTGCGCAGACGCGAAAGCATTGATTTTTTTCCGAGGCCGAATGTCATTGACCTTGGCAGAGAATAAGATGAAGATTACTCTGATATAACCTGGAAATTGATTTAGAATTGAAAAACGAGATGACAAATTGAATTTATTTGAATATTATTTACAATTAACGCTAATTATTATAGTAACAGAACATAACCTTCTGCGACAATATTGGATTTCCAGCCTCCGTGACTTTTCGCTGATTGTCTTTCGATTGCATATCCGAGAATAATCGATATAACGGTACAAAGCTGATTTGTCATTGGCTGAACACCTGAACTTTAATGAGTAGGTGTACTTTAATGACATGCATTAAGGGACTGCTATCAGGTGTATAATTACTACATTTCGGCATGGTCGAGTATAAAAACAATTAAAATGTAATAGAACTTAACACTTATCGTACGGTTACATAGCTTAAGATATTATCTAAGGATAAAGTCAGGAAAGATTATCTTATTTTCACAGAAGCTTCCGTTTCAATCGTTGACTGTTGTTGCTATGGAGAATGAATTAGATACCAGCAATTCAAGTTGTTCTTGAATGATTTAGGGCCAAATTCATAATGAACAGTACTTATAAATGAGTGGAATGCTTAAGTTATAAGCAAAGTTAGGAACTTCGTACCGATCGCTATCGCCTTATGCAGGGTACGACCAGCCAGATGTGACGTCATCAACGCATCAAAACAGCTACTCAAAGAAATAGGAAGGTACAGTAGAAAGGAGAACAAACTCGTTAAGGAAATATTCCCGTTGCCGGAAAAGAAAGATAGAAATTTGAGTGAGGAACAGTCAGTTATTGTCTGGTGACAGAAGGTATGAGATCGGTTAGCTAGAATGCCTAAATTCAGTAAACCATTACAAAATAAACTTCATTACTTAGTGAATTTGGTGCCCATATGTTTTCAACTGATGCACAGTGTGCAGTTTTCCCGATCTAAGTGGACAATAATCAAATTTCGACTTTTAGTTATGCATAGGTGAATATGAATTCGTGTTCTTTAACATTTGAAGAATGTTAAGAGAAATAGCTGTTACTGATTTATCAGCGGCAAACTATATTTAGAAAGGTACTAGCCGTACCCGTGCGCTCCGCTGCACCCGTTAGAAATAAATATAAAGTAATTACATAATTAAAATAGGACATTTGATCCAGAGAATATTCGTGTTTGATAGAAGGATAAATCGTTTAATATGTTACTTAATTTAAAATATATTTAAATAATTAAAATGGAATCATTTTGGTCCACAGAGACACTCATTTGGTGCCGTGACAATTCCTTTAACATGTTTCTTAATTTTTATTACATGCATCCATAGTTCAATGAACATTGACATCATTTACATTTAATGTGTATACTTTATTTTATATGTTATATGTTTCCATTGAATTATGGTAATAACTTAATTTTAACTCTTGTTTTCTACGTATTCAGTAAATGGCGCTTAGCCCACTATGGTTCTGAACCCTTCAAATAACTTAAATAACTTATATTATATTATATTATACTATATTATATTATATTATATTATATTATATTATATTATATTATATTATATTATATTATATTATATTATATTATATTATATTATATAAAAAGTGTGTTGATAACGGATGTACCCCGATAAGTAAGTTTTCAATTTGTTATGGGGGCTCTTGAATCTCAGGAGGAACAAATTTTATTTTACAACAGGGCAACATAATCTACTTGGCTCATTACCCAAATTTTTTGAATTGCATTTAATGCATATGTATTTTATGTATTTTAGCTCGATTCAATTGAGCATAGTTAAAATTTGGATTATAAAATAATGGAATGCTAAGCTAACATATTATTACTGCATACTAAATCAATACACTCTCGTTGGTCGTTAATTTTCTGAGATAAACAGTATTTTAAGAAATACAGGAAACGAATACACAGAATAGCCTATCAAGTTTTCTGTGCATAAGAAGCTATTTTAATCTTACCTGTCCTCAATTCACTCAGAAGTTACTGTAATAACATTATAGCATTATGTCCATCCAGAGAAACTACACTTTCCAATGGTGAAATAATAATTAATTATACAAATCGATTAATTTAGCTTCCGATATTCCTTCATACGAACACAGAAACATTTTCTGTAGGCTATGATTCATAGCTTTCGATTGTTGTTGACCGAGGCCCCTTATAGACGAAGTCATTTGTTTTTTATTTCATTACACGGCCTTAGATGGCAGTTATTTTAATTTCAAAACTCATTTATCTCATTAAATATCAGTCCTATCAAAATTTTTCAAAGACTAAGACTTATCGGAAATGAATTTGAAAGAAAATTTTGTTATGTAACATTTTTCATAAAAATCAATAATAAGCGAGATATTTCGATTTATTTAATTCAGGCCCCTTTATAACCACCTTTTAAATAATGTATTTTGAATGCCATATAGCCTATAATCTAAGTTACAACGAACTTAATTTATATTCCAATTTTCATCGAAATCCGTTCAGCCATTATCGCGTGAAAAGGTAACAAACATACAGACAGACAGACAGACATACAAACAAAAATGTCAAAAAAGCGATTTTCGGTTTCAGGGTGGTTAATTATATATGTTAGGACCAATAATTTTTGGAAAATCGAAAATTACCAGAAAAATGTCGGCTACAGATTTATTATTAGTATAGATGAACTTTGAGTCCTTCCTAACACTTCCAGCTCCGGTTCAGTCGTAGAGAGAGAGGCTTACTATGTGGGTGAAAAAGAGCCAATTGTATGTGATTTATTGTGTTGTGAAGCATGGAATTTGTTCACATAGGTACATTGTTACTAATGTAACTTCAATTACAAGTTTATAAAGTATTTTTCTTCCTACAGTAGGGTTTAAATATTGCAATTGAAAAACTTACGTTTTCAAAGTTCTTCAAATATAATGTGAATTTTAGTATAGCCGGTCACGGTCGGTTACAATAATTCCTTTACCATTTACATCATTTAGAGTGTTGAATTCTTGTTTTAAAGTTTGCGCTTTCTTCCGCATTTATCAGTAATTATTTTTTGAGTAGTGGAGCATACGGTAACTGTTCCATGTTTGGCTTAACAGCAGAAAAAATCATTGACTAAGGAAGTTTTTAATCAATGTGAGAGTATTTTAGGCCTACAATACCATTCACATGATATGGAATATCAGCTTAAAATACATTGCACACATTTTTATCTAACCTTAACAAGCGCACAGTGAATCAGAACGCAAATCATTAACTGGACAAAATTAATAACTTCTCTGCAGTCTAATGCATTGTTATGAAACTTTGTACATGACTTACAGGTGGCATATATGATTTGTGTACAAACTCTGTTTACGTTTGCACGAGAAAAACTACCTTTTTATAGTGGGTGCATTTAGACAGAATTAATAACTTCTCTCCTGTCTAAATAGTACATTATGCAACGAGCCTATAATGGTAGTAATCAAGACGCGAGTATGTTTGTTATGAAACGAGCGCAAGCGAGTTTCATAATTTTCATACGAGCGTCTTAACTACCATTATAGGCAAGTTTCATACGACTTTTTTATGCTCGACCATATTACTAACTTGAAATTATTCATAAGTATTCATGTTATGATTATCTAAGTGACGAGCGGAACTGACCTTCTAAATTTTGAGATGTGCGCAGACGCGAAAGTATTGATTTTTGCCGGGGAACGAATGCCATTGACCTTGATATAATCTAGAGAATAACATGAACATTAATCTTGATATAACCTGGAAATTAATTTAGAATTGAAAAACGAGATTACAAATTGAATTTATTTGAATATTATTTACAATTAACGCTAATTATTATATCAACAGAACATAACCTTCTGCGACAGTATTGGATTTCCAGCCTCCGTGACGTTTCGCTAGTTGTCTTTCGATTGCATATCCGAAAATAATCGATACTTCCGGTTTTAAAAATGCTACAATGGTGATTTCTTATTGGCTGAACAACTGACCTATAATGAATAATTGTACTTTAATGAGGTGCATTAAAGGGCTACTACCAGGTGTATAATTACTACATTTCGGCATGGTCGAGCATAATAGTACATTATGCAACGAACCTATAATGAAGGTAATTAAGAAGTGAGTATGGATATTTATAAAACGAGCGCAAGCGAGTTTCATAATTTTCATACGAACTTCTTAATTACCATTATAGGCGAGTTTCATACGACTTTTTATGCTCGACCGTCTTTTTAACTTGATATTATTAATTTTATTGTATCTGACCTGGAGCAATGTCCCGTATGTTGTGAGATGTGCGCAGACGCGAAAATATTGATTTTTCCGAGGAACAGATGTGCACATTGACCTTGCTAGGCCATAAGAACCTACAGAGATAACATTGAAATAAAATTAGACATTGAAAAACGAGATGACAAATTGAATTTATTTGAATATTATTTACAATTAACGCGAATTATTATAGTAACAGAACATAACCTTCTGCGACAGTATTGGATTTCCAGCCTCCGTGACTTTTCGCTAATTCTCTTTCGATTGCATATCCGAGAATAATCGATACTTGCGGTTTTATAACGGTAGAAAGCTGACCTGACATTGGCTGAACAGTTGTAACCTGAGTCGTCATTGGCTGAAAGACCTGACCTTTAATGAGTAGGTGTACTTTAATGACATGCATTAAAGGTTTGCTACCAGGTGTATAATTACTACATTTCGGCATGGTCGAGCATAAAGATTTTTATGATACATTGTAGGGAAGTTACAGGTAGCATATATTTTTTGTGCACGAACTATATTTACGGTTCAATAAGTGGAATTACTCCTTTTAGGGATGAATTTAAACAAAATTAATAAATTCTTTCCTATCTAACAGATTTTTATGAAATTTTACACGGAAGTTTCAGGTGGAATATATTTTTTGTCTACAAAGTCTGATTATGTTTTGTAAGAGTAATTGCCTCTTTATAATGATGCGTTTGGACAAAATGAACAACTTCTCTTCTATATAATATATTTTATGCAACTCTGTACAACTACTAGTTCTACAGGTAGCATACAGATGTAATTAGAATTTGTACACAAAAAAATATATGCTACCTCTAACTCCTGTACAAATTTTCATAAAATTTGTTATGTAGGAGAGAAGTTAATCTTGTGTAAATCACTCCCTGTAAAGGGGTACTTTCTCTTTTGGAACTGTAAATATAGTTTATACACAAAACAATATATCCTACTGTAACTTCCATACAATTTTTCATAAAAATCTGTTAGATAGGAGAGAAGTTACTATTTCTGTCTAAAAACCACCCCGTATAAAGGGATAGTTCCTCTTACACAATCGTAGTCAGAGTTTATACACAAAGAATATGTGCTGTGTATAAGGTCCGTACAAAGTTTCATAACAATCCGTTCGATTGCAAAGAGGTTATGAATTTTGTCCAGCTAGACTTGCGTTATTGCACACTGTGCGATGATACAATTTTGTTTGTAAGGTTTGTGAAAAGACAGTTAATCACGATAAAAGTATTTTATAAGTCAACATGTGTCGCCTACGAAGTAAATATGTGAGTTATGTTGATGTAATTTAAATTTATTACTAAAATATAGGCCTACTAGTGGCTTGTGCAGCAAATGCCGCAAACTAAGTTCATTAAAATTTCAAATAAACATTTTTCAGATTTATTTTCAATGAAGAATACCAGACATTCGGAAAGTTATTTGCTTCCATAACAATGACAGATACTCTCTCTCGGGCCAATACTGAAGAGAACCACGCATATAAATATCTACACCACACCGCCATTAAATATATGAAAAAGACCCAACCCCACTTGATTAATAATTATAAAAATATTTAATTTTTAATAATATTATTATCTTACGTAAGTTTTATAGCTTTCAGTAACATATACTATATATACTATATAGCCGCCACTCAGAAAATATATAAATCAAAATCTAATTTAAGTTATTCTCTACATCTACTTGTATAACCCCAAAACGTTTCACTTTCATATCATCAATATAGCATTAATATGTATAATTAATAAAAAAGTCACATCATGGCATTAACTACAACAATATTTCATTTCTAATGGTAATAATGTCATCAAACCACCTCAAGTTTTGTAGTTTTTAATATCCAATACACAGGTGTACCCAGAAAATTACACATAACAGAATTGAACCTGTAAATTAATTTTTAGTAAGTTAAGTTTTTAATAACCAATTTAATTTGAGCTCTAAATATAACAGCATTCTTGCAGATCATGGCCTTCGTGTAATATTGTTTACTGTAGTATGTGTTTTGTTTTATTCTGAAATGCAACACGGCCGACTTGATGCTCGCTTCGCTTCTCCTTTACAAAAAAGCGAAGGGAATATCAAGTCGGCCGTGAATGCTATTAGCTAGTTCTCAAAACTGACGACAGATGGATTTTGTAAAATAGGAAAATTATGTTTAAAAATTGACATTACACTGAAAACTATTATTTTTCCGAAAAACTTTGAGTTCCAAGCTTCAAAATGAGGGGTCATTTATTAAAATCCGTCCAGCCGTTTTCCCGTAATTTCCATTACCAGTTCAAATTATATATATAGATTATGGTTTTTTTAAATTTATGTCTTTTTCAAAGATTATTGTGCCATTTTTTTTACGTTTTCTTGCCCTTTTTGCTGCCTATTATAATTGTTATAAATATCCGGGCTCTACTAATGATAAATATAAAATATTTAAAATTTTAATTTCATTGGTACAGCATAATTAAATAGTCCTACATCCGTTTGCCTTGATAGAGAGTAAAACCGTCGCCAGACAAATATGAATGAAACTGATTTACATTGCTGAGTTTGTCGATCTGGATTTGTCTAAGTGATTGGAATCGAAGCTATGCGTGTCAATCGGTAATTTAATGCATTCCTTGCACTATCACCCGTGCCCTTTCAACATACAAGGAGGCGAAGGTGTTTTGTAAGTTCCAGGACCGATTCTAAGAACCGGCGCGTTGTAAGATAAACATTGATTGTTCTTAATTAAATGGCCAGTAGGGAGACAAAAAAGAAAAGCGTTGGATTTCAGGTCCTTAATGAGGTCCGTCCAACCAAGGGCCGTCTGTAACGATGGGAATGAAACTGGATCAAGAATGTCTGTCTGTAATTTGAATAACTTACCACGTATAACCTCGGCCCTTGTGGTATGTGCTACTGAAGCTGGTCTGATTGTCTGACTCACCGCAGTTACTTTGGAACTCGCTGTATGACGAATGACACACCTTAAAACTCGGCCACGTATTCTTTCGATATAATTCTGTTCTGAATTATAGCTGTAATTCTGTATTTGAGGGAGTCCTAAAGAGAAAATACGACAGGTTCTGGCTTCTTGCTAACTATGTTTTCTCCTCGGAAGAAGTTGCTAATTGAGATTCATAATTTCTCTCTGTGGTTCCCTCCAATGTAAGTAAGCTACAAACTGGATAATGTTGGTTTCGATTTCAGGGTCAATTAATTTTAGTATCTTGCATATCCTCTGAATTGTGTTTGGAGACGACTATATTTTCTTAAAATTGTCCACTTTTCATAGACAGAGTGTTTCAATAACATTCTTTATGCATGATTTTACAAATAATTGAGTTTCTGTAAAATAATTAAAACCTTATTAAATAAATAAATAAATAAATAAATAAATAAATAAATAAATAAATGAATGAATGAATGAATAAATAAATAAATAAATAAGAAAGTAAGTAAATAAATAAATAAATATGTAAATAAATAAATAAATAAGTAAATAAATGAATAAATAAATAAACGAATAAATAAATAAGTAAATGCATTAATGAATGAATAAGTATAAAAATAAATAAGTGAATGGGTTAATGAATGAATGAATAAATAAATAAATAAATAAATAAAGAAGTGAATAAATAAATAAGTAAACACATAAAATAAATAAATAAATAAATAAATAAATAAGTAAATGGATGAATGAATGAATGAATGAATGAATGAATGAATGAATGAATGAATGAATGAATAAAGAAATAAATACATGAATGAATAAATATGTAAATAAGTGATTGAATAAATGAATAAATATATAAAAAATTAAATAAATAAATAGATGAATGAATAAATAAATAAATAAATAAATAAATGAATAAACGAATAAACGAATAAACAAATAAATAAATAAATAAGTAAATGGATTAATGAATGGATAAATATATAAATAAATAAGTGAATGGATTAATGAATAAATAAATAAATAATTAATAAATAAGTGAAAAATAAGTAAATAAATGAATGAGTAAATAAATAAATAAATAAAAGAGTAAATAAATGAATGAATAAATGAATGAATAGATAAAAAATTAAATAACTGAATGAATAAATAAATGAATAAATAAGCAAGGGAATAAATAAATAAATAAATAAGTAAATAAATTAGTAAATAAAAATAATTAATTAAATAAATAAGTAAATAAATAAATAAACGAATAAACAAATAAATAAATACGTAAATGGATTAATGAATGAATAAATATATAAATAAATATGTGTATGGATTATTGAATGAATGAATAAATAAATAAGTAAATAAATATATAATTTAATAAAAATAAATAAATAAACAAATAAATAAATAAATAAGTAAATGGATGAATGAATGAATAAAAAATAAATAAATACCTGTATGAATAAATGAATAAATATGTAAATAAATGAGTGGATGAATGAATGAATGAATAAATAAATAAATAAGTGAATAAATAATTAATAAATAAGTAAATAAATAATAAGTAAATAAAAAATAAATAAGTAAATAAATAAATAAAAAATAAGCGAATAAACAAGTAAAGAAATAAGTAAATGGATTAATGAATGAAGAAATATATAAATAAATAAGTGAATGGATTAATGAATGAATAAATAAATAAATAAGTGAATAAATAAATAAGTAAATAAATGAATAAGTAAATAAATGAATGAATAAATAAGTAAATTAATGAACAGGTAAATAAATAAATGAATAGATAAATAAATAATTAAATAAACAAATGAAATAAATAAATTAAATTAAATAAATAAATAAGGTTAAGTAAGAATGTAAATAAGTAACTAAGTAAGAAAATGAGCGAGTCTCATAATATCTAGTAGGCCTGCAGCCTCGGTGCACGCCACTGCTCGCTCATTCCTGCCGCTGGTCGTTATTATATGGTCGTTATTAGGATTGATTTGTAGAAGAGCGCGGCGCGCGGTGAGATCTGTGGAGCAGCGGCTGCTTTCCCTAACTGCTGATGGATGGATAGTTTCATGTCGCCGATAGAGTTCTGTTGCTCCCGACTCATAAAATCCTATTGAATAGCAGCGGAACAAAAGAAAATGTTTTACAAATACGGCTAACATGAAATTTCTGCACTGAATAATGCTAGATGCTCTCAAAATGGACAATTTTATAAAAGTCATGACCGATCATAGTAAAAGCAACGGTTAACATATCGATGTCCCAGAACCAGACTGTTCCAAGTCCATTTTACTATTTTTTTTTTTTTTTCAGGAGAGCTATTTTAAGCTCCTGACATTCAAACCTTCATGAAACAATTTGGAATAGCTTCACAGCAACCTTATTACAATTTTACAATTTTGTTCGATTCGTATATGCAGACAAGAACTGGAACACAACGAAACACAGATTTGATCCTTATAAAAAGTTGGACTTAGAACTGTCTGGTTCTCAGCCATTGAAGTGTCGAATAGGACTGGAATTCAGTAGGTATTGTTTGTATGTTGGAAATGTGGTGTCCTGTGTTGTCTCATGTGGATGCCCGTCTTCGGTTTGACTCCACGTCAGGGTATTTTTTTTTTAATTGGGTTATTTTACAACGCTGTATCAACATCTAGGTTATTTAGCGTCTGAATGAAATTAAGGTGATAATGCCGGTGAAATGAGTCCGGGGTCCAGCACCGAAAGTTACCCAGCATTTGCTCGTATTGGGTTGAGGGAAAACCCTGGAAAAAATCTCAACCAGGTAACTTGTCCCGACCGGGAGTCAGGGTATTCGCACAGATTTTTTTTTTGTAATTTGTGTGATGTTGAAGTAGCTATCTTTTCCGCAAATTATTAAAACGATGGAACAGATTAAAGAAATTTCTGCCGTTAGAGGCTAAGATTCATTGAAGTATCTAGATCTACTTTTCTACAGACGGATTCTGAAAGAATCTTTGTGCGAGATCGTGCGTATTTGCTTCGTTTCCGCACAAAACCAACCTGCGGTAAGTCTAAAATTCCACATTCAGTATTCGCAACCGAACACACATAACAATTTTCCTCTTCTTACCGCTTAAGTGACATATTGATTTTACTGCTTTAGGCTTTTAACATATTATTTTTAGAGACGTTCAATATAGTAATAATTATAAATTGGAAACTCACCACTGCAATTTCACCTAAATTGCACTATTAATTATTGTTTTTAAAAATTGCAAAAATTAAGTAAACTCTACAACTCCACTAAAGTTACTGCATTTCGTCATGCATGTAACATTAAGGAAGCCGTTTGTTTTAAGTTCGCATTTATAGACTGGGGGAAAAAAAGACAGACGTATATCACGGCCTGCTGGAGTATAGTAAATTCAGAAAATATTTTAAAGCAACAATGTTGAAGATAGATATTTTTGTTTTCCAAAATTGCCGTCATTGAACAGAAACCAAGATGGAGATTTCATTGCAACTAATTAGGTATGTAATAAACTATCTTCGCACAAAATAATGTACGATACACGAGCGGTATGTTTTCTTTCAATTCTCGGAAATTAAAAAAGCTCAACTACGTTTCGCTTTTTCAAACTTTTCCTCGAACATGAAAACTTCAACATACCGCTCTTGTAACGCATATTACTATTGTCTGTCTGTCTCTCTCAAATTGTTTCAAATTTAAGTAGCCGGTCAGAAATTGTTCCTATTAATTCTGATATTTTATATAATACAGGCTGATTAAAAATATCGATCCATTTTCGTGAAAGTAAAGTGTAACGTTTTTGTTTTACAGGCAATATAAATCACGCTTACTAAAGAAGACAGAATAGCCATAGTTTGTGGAGGGTTGAAAGGGTTAACCTATGCTCTGGTCCAGGCGGTATTTTTGCAAAAATTTCACAAACTTGTCCATAAGGAGCAAATATCAGGATCTTGATGAACAAATTTCTCAAAACGGGGTCTGTACTGGATGAAAGACGTTCAGGAAGACCAGCGACATCGGCAGAAACTGTGAGCAGCATACAGGTTGTAATTGAACGTAGCCCTGGAGCCTCAACTTCCCAATCAACCGTACAGTTTAATAATAATAATAATAATAATAATAATAATAATAATAATAATAATAATAATAATAATAATAATAATAATAATTTATTTTAGCTGGCAGAGTTAAGGCGGTAAGGCCTTCTCTTCCACTCAACCAGCAAAAAGTGTATATACATATGCATGAACTTACAAAGAATTCAACAATTTGATTTAGATGAGAGTTACATGTATACAAGAGTTATTTACGAATTAAACAACAAAATACTATGAACTATTAATTAAACAATGAGATAAATTGTGTAGCAGAATTAAGCTAAAATACATAGAATGTTAGTATATTTCAGATAATATTAGATAATAGAAAGAGATTATTATGAGACAATTTTGAAAATACAGAACTATCAGGATGCATGTCTAAAGGAAGGAGTAACAATGTAGACAGTGATAGTTTAAGTCAGTATGATTGGAGTGAAATGCTAAGAAGGTTATCTTTTAAGCTGTTCTTAAAGGTGTTTATTGTCTTGCAGCCCCTAATACTTTGTGGCAAGGAATTCCATTGACGCGAAGTGGATACTGTAAAAGATGATGAATAACGAGATGTTCTATGAAGAGGTATACTTAGAGTGCCACAGAAAAGTGATCTGGTATTTACGTCGTGGTTGGAGTATAGATAAGAGAACCGAGACGAAAGGTAATTTGGTGTTGAGGTGTGCAGAATTCGAAAGAGTAAAGACAAAGAGTGTAAAGTTCTGCGTTCTTTAAGTCGGAGCCACGAAAGACTTGCGAAGGACGGTGATATGTGATCATATCGTCGGATGTTGCACACGTATCTGACGCACATATTCTGAGCTCGCTGTAACTTGACTGACAGTTCAGAACTTAGGTCACTTAACAAAACGTCACAATAATCGAAGTGCGGCATTACTAGGGTTTTGTACTAGGTTAAGTTTTAGTTGCTGGGGCAAGAAGTTTCTCAAGCGACTCAAAGAGTGAATGGAGGAAAGCCGCAAGGAGATCGTAACACATGGCCTCGCGAGATGCATGGTCTTCATCCTCAAACGCATGGAGCACCTGGATATGGTAGACACGTTTATGAAGCTTAAAGCGTAGAATTCTCCATACGGTTGATTGGGATTCACCAAGCCCTCTGCTGAGGCTATGTGTTGAGGTTCAAGGACTACGTTCAATTACATTCTGTATGATGCCCATAGTTTCTCCCGATCTCGCTGGTCTTCCTGAACGTCTTTCATCTAGTACAGATCCCGTTCTGAGAAATTTGTTCATCAAGATCTTGATATTTTCCCTTGATGGATCAGGTTTTCTGAAATTTCCGCAAAAATACCGCCCGAATCTGAGCTTAGGTTAACCCTTTAAACCATCCATAAACTATGGATAGTCTCTCTTCCTTAGTAAGCATGGTTTATATTACCTGTAAAATAAAAACAGTTTCAGTTTCATGAAAATGAATCGGGACTTTTGAATCACTCTGTATAATATACTGTAATAGGGAGCAGAACTGAAAATGTAATTATGAAGAATAAATTATAACTAATACTATGTCACTGATATCTCTGATTAGTCCACACCTGTGGAGTAACGGTTAGCGCTACTGGCCACGAAACCAGGTGGCCCGGGTTCGATTCCCGGTCGGAGTAAGTTACCTGGTTGGGGTTTTTCTCGGGGTTTTCCCTCAAACCCAATATGAGCAAATGCTGGGTAACTTTCGGTGCTGGACCCCGGACTCATTTCATCGGCATTATCACCTCCATCTTATTCAGACGCTAAATAACCTAAGCTGTTATAAAGCGTCGTAAAATAACCTACTAAAATAAATAAAAAATAAATAAATCTCTGGTAGGGTTCTGGTACACATATTATCAGGCAGTATATCTCACTTGGCGATGTGTGTCAGAGAAAAAAACATACATTTGAAGTCTGTTTATTGTAATATGTTACTATAGTTAGCTGTTTATTGTAATATGTTACTATAGTTAGCAATGTATTCAATGGAGGGGGAAAGGAACTGGCCACCCTAACACATTATCCCGTGGCTTAGTTTCTTCATGAGAGATGTCTTATTGATGTCACTTATGAGGTTCAAATCTGTTCTTAGAGAGTTGACTAAACAACAGCTACATGAAAACAATCTCCGTCGTGACTTTGCACTACGCGACGACGACTGCCATCGCAACCGCCACGACCACCATCACCACCACCACCACAACCACCGACGCCACCACGACCACCGTCACCACCGCCACCGCCACCACCACCACCACCCCACTACCACCGTCACCATCACCACCACAACCACCGACGCCACCACGACCACCGTCACCACCGCCACCGCCACCACCACCACCACCACCCCACTACCACCGTCACCATCACCACCACAACCACCGACGCCACCACGACCACCGTCACCACCGCCACCGCCACCACCACCACCACCACTACCACCGTCACCATCACCACCACAACCACCGACGCCACCACGACCACCGTCACCACCGCCACCGCCACCACCACCACCACCACCACTACCACCGTCACCATCACCACCACAACCACCGACGCCACCACGACCACCGTCACCACCGCCACCACCACCACCACCACCACTACCACCGTCACCATCACCACCACAACCACCGACGCCACCACGACCACCGTCACCACCGCCACCGCCGCCACCACCACCACCACCACCACTACCACCGTCACCATCACCACCACAACCACCGACGCCACCACGACCACCGTCACCACCGCCACCGCCACCACCACCACCACCACTACCAACACCACCACCACCACCACCACCAACACCACCACCACCACCACCACCACCACCACCGACTTGATAGCTCTGCTGACTTACGACGGTCACGAACCCGAATTCGAATCTGGACATGGAAAGATGGGATCATAGAGTGAGGAGAGTGTGAAATAGGTGAACGTGAAGAAGAGAAGTGTAGAGGAAGAAAGGCGAAGTGAAGGAAGAGATGAATAAGATGGTAAATTTTATTTCAAGAGACTGAAAAAATATGTGTAGAGGATATAATAAGACTGGCGTTAAGAAATAAGAGGGTAAAGGAGGAGGTGAAGAAGAGAACGACAAAAGAGGCGAAAAAAGTGAAGAAGAGGAAGCGAAGAGTAAAGGTGGAGACGAAGAAGAAGAGGGTAAAGATGGGGACGAAGAAAAAGAGGGTATAGAGGAGACGAAGAAGAAGAGGATGAAGATGGAAACGAAGAAGTAGAGGATGAAGATGGAGACGAAGAAGAAAATGGTTCTGGAGAGGAAGAAGAAAAGGGTAAAGATGGAGACGGAGAAGAAGAGGGTAAAGGTGAAGAAGAAAAAGAAAGTAAAGGTGGAAATAAAGAAGAAACGAATAAAGATGGAGACAAAGAAGGAAAAGGTAACGATGGAGACAGCCAAGAAGGGATAAGACCGAAACGAAGAAGAGAGTGAAGACTGAGACAAAGAAGAGGATAAAGATAAAGACGACGAAGAAGAAGAAGAGGGTAATGATGAAGATGAGGTTAAAGATGAAGGCGAAGAAGAGGAAAAATGTGGAGACAAAGAAGAGGGTAAAAATAAAGACGAAGAAGAAGAGAGTAAAGATGAAGATGAGGTTAAAGATAAAGGCGAAGAAGAGGAAAAAGGTGGAAACGAAGAAGAGGGTAAAGATAAAGACGAAGAAGAAAAGGGTAAAGATGAAGATGAAGAGGTTAAAGATGGAGACGAAGAAGAAAGTAAAATGGGGACGAAGAATAGGATGCAGAAGGTTAAGAAGAAAAATAAGATGGTTAAGGCTGAGGTGAAAGAAAGAAAGAGAACATGAAGTAGTTGCAGTTGAAGAGGAGTATAATGATAGAAAGTAGAACCAGTGGCTGGTATGTGTGTGATAATCAGTAACTTATACCAATTTTAATGGCCAGTATTCTCATGTGCGTTCCACTTCCAAAGAAGGGAAAGGACTGAGGGCATAATGTGAAATTGAGAAAGAAAGATGGCAAGCAAAAAGAAACTAGACAAGAAAATAGATTACATAGCATCCGTCAACAAGCCCTCTCGTTATGGGCGAGGGGGGGGGGCAGCGGCCCTGTTTTTGTGCCGCCATGGAACTGGTTATAATCATAAGGAAAAACTTTTCATATAATGCCTCATAATTCAAGATGCTCAAACAAAGATCAAACCCGGCGGAATGTCATACCACAGCCGGACATATTTATATACGTATGTTACATTAAAAGCAGTTGAGCGGGGGAAAAAAGCTTCATGGAATACTTGATCATACGTCTTGTGTGTGCCGTTGAAAAAACCGGCAACAAGAGGCAGGAATTTCGCCGAGCTGTTCATTCTTGTGATCTCCAATCGATTCATATAAACATTTTAACGAGAGTTTTGATGCAGTGCTGACAATCCACAATATTCATGACACACAGTTTTTTTCACTATATAGAACGCTCTTTCTCAAGGGAGTTGAATTCTTTCTCTTCCAGAGTTGAAAGTCCTCTCTTCAAGGAAGTTACGTGACATTATTAAATGTGGGCCCATTAAAAACACACGGTTGTTACCAATTAGCTACCCGAAACAACGATTTGGAAATAAAATATAGATACAATTATTAAATTGTATATTTTTGAAAAAGCAACACACACACTTGATTGGAAAATTGAAAAAAATCCTTTTAAAATGCAAAATAATATGTGGTGAAGTATGGTCAAAACAGAGAAAAATTCTCTCTGACACCGGGACTCGAATCCGGGCTTTCAGCTCTACGTGCTGACGTTTTCTCCACTAAGCCACAACGGATTCTAGTTCCGATGCCTGATTGAATCCCTCTCAGTTTAAGTTCTACCTCTCTTCTTCCCCTTTGGTGGCCTACCCTCATGTACTGTCAGAATATGTGACAGTGGCACAGTGTCCAACACTATATACAGAGGTGCACTCATTACGAGTGACTAAGTGGCCGGGATCCGACGAAAAAAAGCGCCGTCTTCAATCACTAAGTAAATACCTACACTTATCATATTACAATGATGTATGTATGTACTTATTTACACTTGCAAATGGGTATATAGCCGGTGGCAGTGGTAATTAATTACATTCAATAATGACAATAATAAACACAATTAATATACAATTCAATTAATAATAAATTAATACTAATAATACTAATAATAATAATAATAATAATAATAATAATAATAATAATAATAATAATAAAAATAATAATAACAACAGGGAGCATCCTAAATTAAATGAAGCACGATCACTTGAACTAATTTGTATCTTAACCCAAAGTTCGAACTAAAACCCACGAGTATGATATGTTCATACATGCACAAGTACCTTTCAGCACTACACTCATTTCGCTGTCAACTCACTCACTGCACTGGAACTACGACACATTTCACTGATTCTATCCTGATTTCACTAACACTTCAAAAACATTTCACTGTTCAAATACTTTGCACTGCCACTATAAACTATAAATGATTGAATAGAACTATAAATGATTGGATAGAACTATAAATGATTGGAATGACCTACCTGCAGCGGTCTTTGGGGGCTGTCCTTCCTTAAGGAGATTCAAGAATAATTTAAAGAGTTGTGTATAAAGTGAAAATTAAAATTAAGGTACATTCAACATTTAATTTTTTAAGGTGGCATGTATTTATCTAGCCTGACGAGTTTACTTCCTTGGTTTGAATTGTAAATTATTTAAAAATAGCGTGTAAGAGGGCCTTAGACTAGAAATGTTTAGTTTAAATGTAGTTCTGTTTATAAGTACAGTATGCATAAGAATGCAATTATTTGACTTATTTGAACTGTTGTATCAGTGAAGCGAGGTGAGTCAGTGAAGTTATGGTTTTACAGTGCAGTGAACAGTTCCGATCAGTGATAATTTATAGCGTCAATGAAATGTGTTCTATAGTGTCAGCGAAATGTGTTACAGAGTGTCAGTGAAATGTGTGCTAAAGTGTCAGTGAAATGCGTCATAGTGCCACTACAGGGAATGAGATGAGAGTAAAGTGAAAGACTATTGAAAATTATGTAGGACCTATACATAATCATGTAGGTTGTGTTGTAAAATTAGGTGTTTTATTTTATGTTTTATTATTATTGTGTTAAATTGTATTGTGTATTCTTATTGTATTGTGTATAAAATTGTATATGTGTTGTAAATTTTATTATGTATTGTAAATTTTATTGTGTATTGCTTATCATTTTAACTGTGTATTGTTAATATTGTATATACCACTGCCACCGGGTGCTTGCCCACTTGCAGTGTAAATAAATACATACATACATAAAGCTTCACTGACAGAAACACTTCACTTAAACAACACCCTTTACTGACACTTCACACTTCACTGACGCAACACACTTCTTCACTGATACAACACTTCAATAACGAAATATCAATTACTCCCTTTAAGTAGTGTGTATAATATACACTGCTGGTTGAGTGGAAGAGAAGGCCTTACGGCCTTAACTCTGCCAGCTAAAATAAATCATTATTATTATTATTATTATTATTATACTACCGTCTATTAGTAAAGTCCTTAAACCTATTTTTAAATACATTTTGGTTATTGGTAAAGCCTTTAGTAAGTCTGCAGGTAAAGCATTCCAGTCCCTGATAGTACGACTGAGTAAAGAAAACTTTCCAGTGCCTGTTCTCTGTCTTTTTTTCCCTCAATTTATATAAGTGGTCGTTCCTTGAAGAGTAATTTGACGGCTGCAACCTATTTTTTATTTCTCTCCAGGCAGGCTCACCTCTGTATGTTTTGAACATTGCGCATAATCGAATTCGCGTTCTCCTGTCCGTGAGTGTGTCCCATTTTGATGGTGAATTATTACGACAACACTTGAGAGCCCGTTTTTTAATCTTTCCAGTGTCTTAATATGTTCTAATCTGTAAGGATCCCAACATGCAGCACCATATTCCTTTACTGGACGAACTAGTGACTTATATGCGATCTCTTTCGATTTATCCGAGCCTTTGCTTAGTACCCTCATCACAAAGTGTAACGCTCTCCATGCTTTTCTCGCTGTGTCAGTAACGTGTTCCCCCCAGTCGAGATCGCTGCTAAATATTATGTTAAATGTACTGAAGTACATATGATATTTTCATGCACGAATTCTGCATTACCATCCTATGGTGAAGAATGGGCAGAACAGGTACCCCGGCCACTGAATAGGAATTTATAAGCACTATAAAACTTCCCCCGTTGATTTCCCATAGCATGAAACAAATTCCTCTCATACTTGCAAACCTTTAACTTTCAAGGAATAAAACATCCAAATATGTCAAAATCCTCCCTGTACTTAGGCCCTGTCATACTATCCATTTGTAAAGCGACACAAATGTAGTTTCGTTCTCGAAACTGGGTAACGTCTTCTACGTGCGATATATCGCAGAATTATTTTTAATAAGTTGAACAGTATAGCCAACTTTGTAAGAAATATATAATAGTACATTATGCAACGAGCCTATAATGGTAGTAATTAAGACGCTCGTATGAAAATTATGAAACTCGCTTGCACTAGTTTCATAATTTTCATACGAGCGCCTTAATTACCATTATAGTCAAGTTTCATACGACTTTTTATGCTCGACCATATTTCTAACTTGAAATTATTCATAAGTATTCACCTTATCTGACTGAGGAGCGGAACTGACCTTGTGCAATACCTCGTAAATTGTGAGATGTGCGCAGACGCGAAAGTATTGATTTTTTCCGAGAAATAGATGTCGACATTGACCTTGATATAATCTAGAGAGTAAAATAAACATTAATCTTGATATAACCTTGAAATTGAATTTTACATTGAAAAACGAGATGACAAATTGAATTTATTTGAATATTAATTACAATTAACGCTAATTATTATAGTAACAGAACTAGTTGTCTTTCTATTGGATATCCGAGAATAATCGATACTTGCGCTTTCATATTGATACAATGGTATTTTCTAATTGGTGGAACACCTGAACTTTAATGAATAGGTGTACTTTAATGAGATCCATTAAAGGGCTGCTACCAGGTGTGTAATTACTACATTTCGGCATGGTCGAGCATAAATGAAATTATATCACAAGATGTATTAATAATAGATTTAATAAACACATTGTGTATATCGAGCATTGTGAGTATGTCGTACACAGTTCTTTGTCATTCATCTTTAGTGTAATACGAAAGCGGCAATGTTCTTAGTGAGCACTCAAAGAGGTGATATAGCGGGCAATGCAGTCCACAGATTACACAAGCACAATCACTGGTCACCTGGTGAAAACCTTTTCTAGTACAGATGCGGTAGTGAAAACCATGGATTGCTCCCCTTGTGTAATGGTGACGTAGCTCGACGTTGGCTGCTTTCCATTCCTCGTTGTTCATCGCTGGGGTGCGGAAAAATGCCGGGTCAATTTCTGCGGCTTTCTGTCGTCGTTCGTCAAAAAACTTCGTACTGGCTGGGGTTGGTGTCAGGTTGTAGGTGGCCATTAAATCTTCTATGAAGGACGTTGTTCCTGCCAGCTGGTACACGAGTCGGGTTGGAGCGAACTTGGAGATGGAGAGTGTTCTTTTTATATATCTGGACTTAGCCCTGTCCAAAGTTTTCAGGTTTTGGTAGCTCAGGTACGTCCATATTATCTCAATGGCATATGATGCGACTGGTAGGGTGATGTAGGATGGGAGATAGTCATGACTTCCAGTTGACTATTTTAATGTTGCTATTTAAGTCTACGTGAATACATAATAAGAATTATGTGTCATTTGAAGGTTACCGTTTGTTATTTATTTATTTATTTTTTGGAAAACCTTGCTGTCGCCACAAACTAGCGTGGAGTGGTTGGCATTTACTTCCTTTTTGGCATTGTCACCGAATCCGTCTAATTCCATTCTTCCATATTACATATGTTGGTGTGATTTCGGTTTGCTGTCAGCGCATTACAACGTGGCGGCTGACAGGTGTGCAAAACAATAACACAGCGCTGCCAAGAGCGGCGTGTCACAGCCATTGCCTTTGCATAAAATATCTGTGAGTGTGGCTTTGTCGATGCATGCACATTACTGCAACTTCTTTTTGTAGAGATTACGACGACAAATGCAGATGAGTGCAATGTAACGTCATTTTTACACTACACACGATTATTCAGAGCATTCCAGGTCAATTCGTCCACAGTAAAATGTCCAATGTACAGAAAGTCCACAGTTAAAACGTCTAATCAAATAAAGTCACTAGTCAAAATGTCCAATATGTAAAAATGCCCAGAAGTCAAAATTTGAATATTTGGAAATGATCATAAGTCAAAATTGAATACACTGAATACATGAATACGTGAAACTTCTGAAAAAAAAAAAATTTTCTAAGTTATGAATCTTTCATAATTCAATAAATCAAATAGAACTAAAATATCATTTATGCTCGACCATGCCGAAATGTAGTAATTATACACCTGGTAGCAGACCTTTAATGTATGTCATTAAAGTATACCTACTCATTAAAGGTCAGGTCTTTCAGCCAATGACGACTCAGGTTACAACTGTTCAGCCAATGACAGGTCAGCTTTCTACCGTTATAAAACCGCAAGAATCGATTATTCTCGGATAAGCAATCGAAAGAGAATTAGCGAAAAGTCACGGAGGCTGGAAATCCAATACTGTCGCAGAAGGTTATGTTCTGTTACTATAATAATTAGCGTTAATTGTAAATAATATTCAAATAAATTCAATTTGTCATCTCGTTTTTCAATGTATAATTCAATCTGAATGTTATCTCTGTAGGTTCTTATGGCCTACCAAGGTCAATGTGAACATCTGTTCCTCGGAAAAAAATCAATACTTTCGCGTCTGCGCACATCTCACAACATACGGGACATTGGCCAAGGTCACATACAAAGAAAATTAATAATATCAAGTGAGAAATATGGTCGAGCATAAAAAGTCGTATGAAACTCGCCTATAATGGTAATTAAAAAGCTCGTATGAAAATTATGAAACTCGCTTGCGCTCGTTTCATAAATATCGATACTCGCTTCTTAATTACCTTCATTATAGGCTCGTTGCATAATGTACTATTATGTATAGCCTAAAATATATTACTCCACTATATAATTGCATAATATTTTATATTTATTTTACAATTGTATTATTTAATTCTTTTTCATTTCATTTTATTATTGTTTAAAGGGGCCATCGGCCCTTGTACTTTCTGATTAACTGAATCTTTTATGTTTTACTTGATATAATTTCATTGTATTTCTTGTATTATTATTTTGATATTTATCACTTTACTTTTGCTTACATATATTTGATATAATTTAATTTTATTTCTTATATTATTATTTCTTGTATTATTATTTAATATTCATCACTTTACTTTTGCTTACATATATTTGATTATTTAAATTAAACACTTAAATAATTATTTTAGTGTAGGCTTAAACTTATATGATTGTCTCGTGACTAAAATATTGTACGAAATGGAATTATAAAAATTGGAGATTTATCCTTCGAAGAGGTGGAAAAATTCAAATATCTTGGAGCAACAGTAACAAATATAAATGACACTCGGGAGGAAATTAAACTCAGAATAAATATGGGAAATGTCTGTTATACGGTTGAGAAGCTTTTGTCATCTAGTCTGCTGTAAAAAAATTAGGAAGTTAGAATTTATAAAACAGTTATATTACCGGTTGTTCTTTATGGTTGTGAATATTGGACTCTCACTTTGAGAGAGGAACAGAGATTAAGGGTGTTTGAGAATAAGGTGGTTAGGAAAATATTTGGGGCTAAGAGGGATGAAGTTACATGAGAATGGAGAAAGTTACACAACGCAGACATAATTAGGAACATTAAATCCAGACGTTTGAGATGGGCAGGGCATGTAGCACGTATGGGCGAATCTAGAAATGTATATAGAGTGTTAGTTGGGGAGGCCGAGACGTAGATAGAAAGATAATATTAAAATGGATTTGAGGGAGGTGGGATATGATGGTAGAGACTGGATTAATCTTGCTCAGGATAGGGACCAATCGCAGGCTTATGTGAGGGCGGCAATGAACCTTCGGGTTCCTTAAAAGCCAGTAAGTAAGTAATACATAGAAATGTCCACAAATCAAATTTTGAAATATACAGAAATGTCCACAAGTCAAATTATCCAAATATATGTTATGCACGAAAAAATTATTCAACATACTTTTCAGAGACCTTCGCTGCCAAGATTCACATTTCCTATTTGGAATTCATATGAGATAGAATTGTAAGGGTGTTATTGAATCAATAATGTGATGGAAGGTTTCTAATCTAAATGTCAAGAAAATGGTTTTTAGACACACCATGTCGTCCACACCTGTGGAGTAACGGTTAGCGGGTCTGGGCGCAAAATCAGGTGGCCCGGGTTCGATTCCCGGTCGGGGCAAGGTTCTGGTTGAGGTTTTTCCGGTTTTTTTCCTCAACCCAATATGAGTAAATGCTGGGTAACTTTCGGTACTGGACCCCGGACTCATTTCACCGGCATTATCACCATCTCATTCAGACGATAAATAACCTGAGCTGTTGATAAAGCGTCGTAAAATAACCTACTAAAATAAAAAAAATGGTATCATGAATGAAAATCTTAATTTCTTAAAACTGTTTAGGTTCTAAATGTACCGGTATTGAGAAGATTACACTGAAAATGTAGTTGTAGGTGCAGTGTAATTATCTAAGTTGTGTCATGTAATTAATTAAGGTGATATGTAATTAATTAAGATGATATGTAATTAAGTTGATTTGTAATTAATTAAAGTGATACGTAATTACTTAAATTGGTAATAGTTGGGTGAAATAGAAGTACTTATAAGTTAGGTTTACCTTTGCTTATTGTTAGGCGTTATTATAGAATAGTTTTTATTTATAGTCCTAGGTTTATTGCATCTATTTATTTATAGTTAGTAATAAATTTAGGTTTATTTTATTTTATTTTTTTATTTTTCTTTTATTGCTGTAATTATTGTATAATTGTAATGGTATTATTGTATATTATATATCACTACCACCGGGTGTATACCCAATAGTAGTGTTAATAAATACATACATACACATTACCAGGCCACAGTCTAGTATATATAGTCACGAAGCTTGGGATGATTTTTTGCAAATCTCGCGATAGTTGCTAGCCGCTTGGAGCGCTGTGAGTACTAGGAACAATAGACTGTGCCACAGCCATCGTGATCTAATACAGGCCGTAAGGCAGACCATGTAACTCGCTTAACCCGGTCACGAAGGGCGGCGTTTCAACCATATAAATTAGTTGGAGTGCATAAAGAGTAACATATATTTCTCTAAAATGTAGTGTAATTGCTTTAATAAAATTTAAAACAATGATTATGAAACACTTCAGACATAATTCACTTGCGAGTTAAGGTGTAATATTATTTATGGTGTGAAAATTACGTTGTTCGTATGTGTAATACCTGCCTTTATTTCGATTAAATATTGCGAAATTCTTGTACATTCATTTATGCACGATTCAATAATGTTCAATTGCACCGCACGGATATTTAGATATGTTCAAATTATAGGTTATGTTTACTGTACCAGTTGCCCCTTTCTGTCTAAATTTATTGATCTCCAATGCCTTGCCTTTCATATGAAAATTATAGGTTATGTTTACTATATTTAACTTATATTCCTAAATTCGCAATCATACATTATAATTAAGGATAATGTCATGTATGTGACCCCGGACATTCAATTTGTCTGTATTTTAATACTACAATTGAGTACTGAATTATTGTATTTATGTACTACCTAAGAGACGAAGTAACACAATCGTATGTACACTAATTTCATAGGAGTGGTATTTTAAATGTTTTGTCTAAAATTAAGGAAGGTAGATGTGCTAAATTGAAATCACAATATAAATTCTTTTTTATTAAACCTCAAAATAGCTTCCATTTTGAACTTAAAATATTGACGCGAACAGATTATGTTAACATGCAAAAATTCTCTTCACATTAAAATAACACAGTTTTGTAATTATTTCTGCAACATATTATGCAACAAGAAGTAAACTGAACTTATGAACAAATTACACTAAATAAAGCTTAGCAATGATAAGCAATAAAGGTATAATATAATATTTCACTGAGCTCCATACACTGAAATAGAAAACCCGAACAAACATTACGGCCTGGTCTAGATCGAAAAGGCATTGACTGTGCCGTATTTCGCATTTTTGTGAAAAGCTATGTAAACTGTGAAATGTTCGTTATCGGTTGTAATAAATATAAATGGCTAAAATACAATAATTTGAATAATATGGGACAAGGAGACGTTTGTAGTATTATAAATTGTAAGAAAAATAGGTTAGAGTTATCCTTCTTCCGAAAGATCCAGGAAGGTGAGTTTATAGAATATAATATATATTTTATGAAAATAATTTATAAACCTTATGTATTTCATATTTCAATAGTGGAAGGAAGGTGTTAATTTTTTTCAAAAGAACACGATATCGAAAGTACAATACATTTTATGGTCTGCTAGAGAAAGAGTCTGTGATGAGGCGATTGTAGCGATCCTGGTGGTGAGCAACTATCTATGGATGCATATTTCAACTGTCTATGTTTGCATATTTAGTAAGTATTAAACTTAGTGACTGTACATACTAGACTGTGACCAGGCTCTCTCTCCGTCTCAGCCTGTATGTCTCAGTTTCTCTCTCTCTGTTATCTCAGCTTCTTGAAGTTTTCGCTGGTAAGTGGCGACTCTCAACTGGCGACTGGTGACCGTCAAGGGGCGAAAGGTGATTTAAGGTCATGACAATCATTGCACAGGATTTAAACGGGAGGAAATGGGCGGCAGTCCCCCTCCACCCCCTGCATGTCGGATGTGAGAGTCCGGTTGTTTCTCTGTCGACGGGGGCAGGCAGGACTCCCTATTTGAGCAAAGAAACGACATGTACACACGACGTATATGGCATGCACGCATGCGCCGAGTTAGGATTCCTCCACTGTTTTGTACCAGTTACCCAGCAACAAGACAGCAAAATGTGTAATGCGTTTTATATTGCATCTCGCCTACTGTTACAGATCGTACAGTCTCCAGTAAAAACTGGACAGAAATTTGTACCTTTTCATGTAAGAATTTAGGTACACTGGCTTTGAAATGAAGTTTATTTCCATTACGGAATATACCTTTTAGAGAATTTTATGTGAAACATTCTATACAGGTTGGAATACATTTTCTTTGTGACTATAAAATTAAATTATAGGTAATGCAGTAAACGGAGAGACATAGACATTGGAAAAGATTCAAAGACGGGCTCTCAAGCGTTGTCGTAGTAATTCAACATTAAAATGGGGCACACTCAAGGACAAGAGAACGCGAATTCGATTATGCGCAATGTTCAAAACATACAGAGGTGAGCCTGCCTGGAGAGAAATAATAAATAGGTTGCAGCCGCCAAATTACTCTTTAAGGAACGACCACTCATATAAATTGAGGGAAAGAAGACAGAGGACGGACACTGGAAAGTTTTCTTTTCTCAATCGTACTATCAGGGACTGGAATGCTTTACCTGCAGACTTACTAAAGGCTTTACCAATAACCAAAAATGTATTTAAAAATAGGCTTAAGGACTGTACTAATAGACGGCGATTATTATGTGGTTCCTGGTTTATTTATTGAGTCCAAAATAATTGATTAAGACTTCGATTTCTTTTATTTATTTATTTATTTATTTACTTATTTATTTATTTGTTTATTTATTTATTCTGGCAGAGTTAAGGGCTTGAGGCCTTCTCTTCCACACTACCAGAAGTGAAATACATAATGAAACAAAGACAAAAAGTAGGAAAGTCATACTTAAATATAATAGTAATATGCGTTACAAGAGCGGTATGTTGACGTTTTCATGTTCGAGGAAAAGAATGTAAAAGCGAAACGTAGTTGAGCTTTTTTAATTTCCGAGAACATGAAAACAAACATACCGCTCGTGTATCGTACATTATTTTGTGCGAAGATCGTTTATTACATACCTGAAAGAGGAATTTCTAATTAGTTGCAATGAAATCTCCATCTTGGTTTCTGTTCAATGAAGGCAACTTTGGTAAACAAATATATCTATCTTCAACATTGTTCCTATAAAATGTTTTCTGTGTTTACTATACTCCAGCAGGCCGTGATATATGTCTGTCTTTTTTTCCCCCCAGTCTATAAATGCGAACTTAAAACAAACGGTAAGGTTATGTAATGATTTATTTTTCATTTTAATACTTTAAGAAAATTATTTATTTCTGCACATTGAAATTATAACAAAATTTTTATATCTGCACATAAAAATTAATTGTCACATTTGTGCAGTTATTCAGAGTCACTGGAGCACCACCACCAGTTTTTTCTATTGTGAAACTTTTTTGCATGAATATTGATTTTCCAGTTTCCGTCGAAGTTGAAGCATTAGCACTATAGATGGCAGCATTTGATAAACCCTTCGTCTGGCAGGAAGTCGATGCACTGGAGACTGTGGTTGCAGTTTTATGAAATATTTAAAATATTTAAAAACAATAATTAACAGTGCAATGTAGGTGAAATTGCAGTGGTAAGTTTCCAATTTATAATTATTACTATATTGAACGTCTTTAAAAATAATATGTTAAAAGCCTAAAGCAGTAAAATGAATATGACGCTTAAGCGGTAAGAATAGGGAAATTGTTATGTGTGTTACGCTGGGAATACTGAATGTGGTATTTCATACTTACCGCGTATTGGTTTTGTGCGGAACGCAAGCAAATACGCACGATCTCGCACAAATATCATTTTCATGCACATTAACAAGCTTACACGGGCTATAATGAAATATTAACTAAACATGATACATAATTAAGTTATTTACAATTCATATCCTAATGGATCGGTGTCTGGTAGAGTTCCCGGGTAGCTCAGTTTGTAGAGCGTTGGTTCGTTAAACCGAAGGTCCCGGGTTCGATACCTGGCCCCGGAATTTTTTTTCCCTCGAAATTATTCAAATCAACTTTACAGGGAGTTATACCTGAAAGCTTGATTTGCATAAAATAATTCTGTATTCTGTTCGTGAGAGGAAGTTGCGAAGGATTGGAAAGTCCTGTTTCCTTCCAGCATTTATATCAACACTTGCTTAAAAGGAACATAACATAAAACAATTCTGTATTTCTGTTCGTGAGAGGAAGTTTGCGAAGGATTGGAAAGTCCTGTTTCCTTCCAGCATTTATATCAACACTTGTTTAAAAGGAACATAACATAAAATAATTCTGTATTTCTGTTCGTGAGAGGAAGTTGTGAAGGATTAAACAGTTCTGCCTCCTTCCAGGATTTAAATCGGCACTGGTTTAGGAGGAATATAACGTAAAATAATTCCATATTTCTGGTCGTGAGAGGAAGTTCCGGCGAGTTGAAAAATTCTGCCTTCTTCCAGGATTTAAATCGGCTCTGATTTAAAATCAACATTACGTAAAGCAATCCTATGTGAGAGAAGCTACGACAAGTTGAAAAGTCCTATATTCTTCCAGGATTTAAATCGACTTTGGTTTAAAAGGAACGTTACCTAAAACAGTTCTGTTTTGGCCGTGAGAGAAAGTTGCGACTAGTGTAAAAATACTTCATCCTCTTACGATTGAGTCGGTTCTCTGGATTAAAAACTAGTTACGTAAATAATTTTTCTGTATTTTGTCGGGAAGTGGGTCTTCTCAGTTGAAAGCAGCGAGCATAAATCATGAAATGGGAGGGAAGACTTTTCATAGATGTAAGGCGCGGTGTTCAGAACGCTCCAGAATTAATAGATGTGCTATGAAAAGAAGTATAAATTTTCACAGACATTAATTCTTCTGTCTGCAGAAGAAATAAACGTAATTGCCCATTATTCCATTCGTATTATCTTGATGAAAACAATAACGATATTTTCGTGCGATCAGATAAAAGTGCACGTGAAACCGTCTTTATCCAGTCGTGACTGCTGATGTTTCATTATTATTATATTTATTTTTGCCCTACGCATTAACATCTTTTCCCATTGTTGTACACCCCCCTTCCCGGAAGTCCCCCCGTCGAGCAGAATAAAGTGCTCACGCCTCAGGCCAGCGTTATGATATGATTTAGACTGACGTCACGTGACCACTTAGCGCTGCATGCTGGGTAATGCGATCGTCTTTCGTCACACTAATAAGCCATTGTTGCCATGAAATATGCTGTACCTCCTGAAGCATCTTGATATACGAGATGTCTGCATGGGCTGCGCACCTTGAAAGGGTGGGTGCCTCCCATTATGCTGAGTTTTATGGTTCTTGATGATAATTATGAGTGATGAGTGTTCGGCGGCCTGCAGTTCTGTGAGGCTTTATTAATTACCTCTTCTTGTTCTGCATCTGGCCTCCGAGAGATGCCTGTCACACGCTCTTCAGTCCTCTAAACTGATGGGTATCGCATCGCATCCTGAATCCAATTTGTATTGTAATGTGTTGCAGTAAAGAATCCATTTCCAGATTTTCATGTAAATAAACGTAGCACATGTCTGGCAAAATTCATGTCCGCGGACAGTCCATAAATAGGTATTTTGTACTAAAATATAATATACGAGGGTGATCCCATGAGTAATACACTTTTTTTTTCTTTTTTTCTTTTCATTTCATTCATTTTTTAAATTTTTTTACAATTTCAATTTAAATATTTTACAATTTTTTGGCGAGATGCAGTGAGATGAGGTGAGGCCGAAGATTTTCCAACAGATTACCTGGCATTTGCGTTATGGTTGGGGAAAATCTCGGAAAAAACCCAACCAGGTAATCAGGCAAACGTGGGTGAAGTGAAGTGATGCCGAGGACTCACCACAGACCATCCGGCATCAGTCCCACGGCTGGGGAAAACCTCGGAAGAAACCAATCAATCAGATCAAACGGGGGATCCAACCAGAGCCCGAGCGCAGCTCCGGATCAGCAGGCCAGCGAGTCTGCCGACTGAGCTACATTGGTGACTTTACTAAAAATATACAGTACATAGACAATCAGATTATTAAATTTACAAAGTCAAACGATTATTCATCAGCTGAGCTATAAAATATAATACAGGGACAACATTTTATTTTTACTAACAGTTTTAATATTAATCTGGCTATACCTTTGGACTAACGGTTGAAAACAGAAAACACCGTTTGGTACCCCCTTCCACGAATGGAGTCCGATGATACTGACGTAAAATACAAACATATCACTTTACTAGGTATAGGATGGAAGAAAAGTATTTCATCCATTTACGTAAACTAGGAAATCTCGCAATTTTGAGTTTGATAATTTTCATTAGGTGTTTGTTTAATCAAAATACAGTGCAGTATTAACAATAAGTGTTTTTACTCACGACCTGAGTTATCCATGCGAACGTATTCATTATGCACTGTATATTATACTGTCTACAGCACATTAGCGTACAATGTAGAGAATGAAATTAAATTGAAAAATAATCATAATATGGATATTGAAACACATTTTTGAAAATTATCATTTGAAAATATTCATTTTGAAACAGGCTTAATTACCAGTTTCGTCCTTCGAACTAATTCTGTACCTACTCTATAAAAGAATACCTTACGTACTGTAAATTCAATGTTCACTTGTACCCAATCCGAAAAGATAAAATTACACAGATATGCTATCTACTGTTCGTCCAAGTTAGCGTTGTCAGACACAGCCTAAACGGAGCGAAGCGCTCCACTATAACTAGTTGCGTGCTCCGGTGCTTCCACAGACATAAGCAAGTTCACGCTCCTACTGGACGTCTCTACTAGAGACTCTCTAGCACCACAACCGGTTTAGGAGCTACAACTCTCAACTACTGGTCCAAGTGGTTATGTCGCAGGATCGTAGAAAGAGGGGAAATCACGTGACAGCTAATTACTTAACGAGGTCTTTTTATTTAAGTTATTTTAAACAGTTGTATAATATTACAACAGAAATTAATATTTTCAGAAAAGAGCCAAGACAGCCCAGCCACTAGGTTTACAGAGGGGCGAGTAGAAGTAAGTGGGTGAAATCGGGATGCGACGTAGGCAAACGGACGACAGTACCTGTGCGAAAATATGATTCAATATTGAAAGCTCTTTCGTCACTGGAAAATGTGAACATATTTCTGAAACGTACTATACTCACTAACTCAGTTCTGTTTACTGCATGCGACCTTGGTTCTGCTGGAGGGCAGTTGGAACTTCATTAGTAGAAGGGGTGGGAGTGAAGTACATACAAAAACTCAGGTACAATAAAAATTGAAGTAAAAATAAAATGATGTCCCTGTACATAGGAAGTAAGTTAATTCAATTTAAAGGCATAAACAAATTCAATCAGTTAAGATATACAGAAATTGATAATACATATCATGCAAATTCAAATTACAAGCCTAAACAATAATTCATCAGTAGAGCTATACAGATTACTATTCAATTTAAAGCATATACAACTCATCAGCCAAACTATACAAACATATACAATACATAGTAAACAGACTAATTCAATATACAAGCATACTTTCGTTAAGCTATACAAAATTGTACAATTCATGTCAAGTAGATTAATTCAATTTATAATCATAAACAATTAATCAGTTCATCACTGACTACTATTCAATTTATAGCATACTAGTGGCTTGTGCAGCAAATGCTGCTGCAAACTAAGTTCGTTAGACGTTCAAATAAAAATTTTTTCAGATTTATTTTCAATGAAGAATACTTTACTTTTTGATAGTTATTTGCTTCCATAATAATGAAACTTACTCCCTCTGAATGGATCAATGTCAGGACGATAGCAGTAGCTATTTCAGGTCATTGTGGATTGTAGGCAAAAGTTAAAAAAATGTCAGGTTTGCTAAGCTTTCGAACAATAGCATTTTCGTATAGCTGCTGCCTTTAGAGCTTGAAATGTAGAGCGTAAAATCATTTTATCCTACTAAGAGATCTTGCTGAAATAATCTGGAGACTACAAAATTTTCTAGGCCTCTTATTTTATCAGTAAGTAATACCTTTTTATCTTTCCTTAGGAACTGTAATTTTTGCGCTCTCTCGAGCCAGTATTGAAGACAATGACACATATCAATATCTACACTACACCGCCATTAAGTATATGAAAAAGACCCAACCCCACTGGTTTAATAAGTATAAAACTATTTGATTTTTAATAACAATGTTATTATCTTACTTAAGTTTGTAGTTAATAGCAGCCACTCAGTAAATTATAGAAATGAAGATCTAAATTAAGATATTCTCTACATTTACTTACATAACCTCAAAACGTTTCACTTTCATGTCATCAATATAGCATCAATATTATGTACAATTAATGAAAAATAGATGCATCATGATATTAACTATAATAATATTTAATTTCTAATGGTAATAATGTTAACAAACCACCTCAGGTTTCGTAGGTTTGAATATGCAATACACAGCTGTATTCAGAAAATTATACACTGCAGAATCAGTTTTTAATAACAAATTGAATTGAGCTCTAAATATGTCGGCAATCCTGCCTTCGTGTAATAGCCTATTGTTTATTGTAGTGTGTGTTTTGTTCTCAAATTCAATCAAGTCGGCCGTGATTGAATAAAATTAATTCTCAAAACTGACAACAGATGGATTTTGGAAAATAGGAAAATTATGTAGGAAAATTGACATTTCAGTGAAAACTACTACTTTTCCGAAAAAGTTTGGGTTCCAAGCTTCAAAATGAGGGGCCATTTATTAAAATCCGTTCAGCCGTTTTCCCGTAATTTCCATTACCTATTCAAATTATATATTTAGATGTTAAGGTTATGGACCTGTGAAATTTCTAACTTTACATTTTACACCAATTTTATTAATCTTAAACTTTTACCACATATTTCGTATAATGTGGTCATGTAATACACAAATTTGCACTTTGACATTCCAATTACTTTCATTATACTTAATGTTTTTTTTTTTTTTTTTATTACTCTGAATTATAATTTTCCCAATTTGCAAAGTTTACATAATTTTCTTTTAATGTATCTTTAATTTATTCCTGATACAGGTATGTAAAATATGACACATGCTTTTCATATTTTTCCAATTAGATTTTGAGAAAAAAAAAATATTTGCCCTTTTAGTTGTTAATTTTTTCAATTTTTTTTAAGTCACCGGCGTAGCTCAGTCAGTTAAGGCGCTTGCCTGCCGGTCTGAAGTTGCGTTCGGGCTCGGGATCGATCCCCGCTTGGACCGATTACCTGGTCGGGTTTTTTCCGAGGTTTTCCCCAACCGTAATGTGAATGCAAGATAATCTATGGCGAATCCTCGGCCTCATCTCGCCAAATATCATCTCGCTAACACCAATCTCATCGACGCTAAATAATAATAATAATAATAATAATAATAATAATAATAATAATAATAATGATAATAATTTATTTAACCTAGCAGAGTTAAGGCCATACGGCCTTCTCTAACACTCAACCAGGAGTAAAAACTGCGTTACAGAAACACTACAAATTTACAAAGTACACACAAAACTGAATAAGATAATAATAATAAAATGTAAACAACAAGTCAGTAGAAATCAGACATAATGTATAACATAGAGAAGGAAAGAAAAAGCATAATAAAATGTGAAGAGCAGTTCAAAAATAAATGAGGCCTACAAAGTATAAAAAAAGACAATTATTGGTAATAATAATAATAATAATAATAATAATAATAATAATAATAAATAAGAATAGTAATGATAATAATAATACTAATAAATAATAATAAAATAATAATAATAACAGGCCTAATAGTAATAATAATACTAATAGTAGTAATAAAATAGTGCAGTACAAAGCATACAATGAATACAATATTTTTAAGTATACACAGTAAGGAAAATTATGTTTATATATAGCTCAACTTATCACATTAGAGATATACCATTATCGGAAAATATGAAAACAAAAATATAAAATAAGTTAAATAGACTATCACTAGAACATAAAAAAAAAATGTGAATACGTGGAAACATGCAATACAACACTTGTCATAATGGTAAGTTAGTTTGGCCACTCGTCATAAGATAATTTTCTAACTTGGATTTGAAAGATTTCAATGTTCGGCAGCCCTTGACTTCAGGCGGCATAGAGTTCCAGTGACGAGAGATAGCAACAGTGAAAGATGAGGAATACAGAGATGATGTGTGAAGTGGAATAACCTAGTAGTTGATACAGCGTCGTTAAATAACCAACTAGGCCTACAGTAAAAAAATTTAAATTTATCACATACTCAACACGTACTTTCAACAGCAGAAAAAAATTGTCAGTTTACTTGTCATGCTTTTGTGAACTTCTGTGCAAAATTTCACTGAGCATTAGAGCATTTAAATGTTACAAAAAGTTGGAATTTGGAAAATCGAGAAAACGAGTATCTAAGTACAGCATGTTTGTAGCTTTGGTAGATACTATCTTTATCCTTCCTTCCTATACAGGTCTACCACACACATTTTTCTCAGACATAACAGCGCGAAATATGAACTGAATGAAAAGTAAAATTAGTTAGAATGAAGAACAAAGTCTGTCAGAATGACAGCTGAGTGTCAGTTTAAAGGGCTGCAGCTCCACACACGCGCTGGTCCCTTTAAATTGGTCCTGAGGGCTTTAAATTGTCATAGGGCCAAAATAAGTACAGATTAAGAGATGAAAATAAAATTTCCACTTTTTAATGTTTTTTTCATTATTTTCACCGATGAATGGCCTTAAATACGCAATTTTAATTACCACGCCGGGCATCGAATCCTAGCCCTTTGGTGGGAATCCACCAGCTGAGCTACGCAAATGCGATGCGGATTGCGGGTGTCAGATGTAGACAATGTGATACAGGTTAGAGCCACTCATTCGTCGATAATCCATTTACCTATGAGGCTGATTGCAGGCTGTGATAAGCGTCGGCCTGATCAGGTCCACACAGAATGTTTTTAGCTTTATTCCAATTACTATTACAGGTTCATTTGGAGTCCCTGCTAAATGACCAGATTTGGAACCATGGACCCGCAAATTCGAGGCTGTGTGGTGAGTCACAATTTTCTAACTCAGTGCACAAGTGAAGGCAGAGCCCAATTATGACACTGCAATTATTCATAGCGTGTTTGTGGGATGTCCAGTTTGTGTTTGTACAAGTGTGAAACAGCATTAATTTTATAAGCAAGACAGCGCGTGTATATTGATGTTTTCAGTCGAATTAAACACAACATATCTCGTATTATTCCGCTTGTCACACTATTTATCAATCTGTATATCAATATGATTGCCTGGATCTCTATATCTCTTTCTATATACAGGGTGATTCAGACCAAGTAGTAAATACAGAGCGTTCGCCTACAGGTGGGGCCAGGGAAGCGGCCTACCTGCGGTGTCGCTTGCGGGAATCGTCTATCAGTAAGCTTCCGCTTTCTATACTAATAGCATGCACACGAGAATTTTTCTACGTAGTACTAACCTTGTTATAAGCGATGTTGGAAGTGATATCATCTGAATCCATACACCATGGCATCTTTTAATACAGAATGATTTATATAGAATTGGCACATTTCTTTCATTAATTGTTTCAAGAGGAATTGTGCTAGCGACAATTTATTATACCTAAAATGTAGAGGAATTTTGGGAGATTATTCACCTTTATAGCAAATGTTGAAAATGTCCTCCATCCTGCATAAGACACAACTCAACACGTCGTTCCATGTTATTGGCCACTCGTTGGAGGACTCTGTTGTCAATAGCTTGAATCTCCTGTGTGATGTTATGCTTCAGATCGTCCAATGTCTGGGGACGTGTGGCGTAAACCCTGTCTTTTAAGTAACCCCATAGAAAGAAGTCCGGCGTTGTCAAATCCGGAGATCTCGGTGGCCACAGGTTCCTGGAAATTATTCGGTCGTCAAAGAAACTTGAAAATTAGTTCCATGGATTCATTTGATGCATGGCATGTAGCGCCATCTTGCTGAAAATATCCTTGACTCAGGTCTACATCGTCCAGTTGCTCAACAAACTCCATGAAAATCAGTCGTTACCAGTATTGTGTTTTAGGAGGATTGCGAACACCAAATTCTCTCTGGTATGCCCTTTGAGTAGCTGCAATTGAATTCGTAATCCAGTATTGCTTCACAAGGAAGAGTCGTTGATTTAATGTGTATACTGCATTTTCACGTTGACGCAAAATGTCGAAAACAGCTGCCAACAATAGGAATAAAACATAAACATCTGCGCATCTAGTGACAAGGAATCGAAACTCCAGAACATTCTGCTTAATTTGGTGCTAAAATTGGGTCATTGAATGAATTTCCAAAGGAATAATTAAAGAAAGAAATGTGTCAGTTCTATATAAATCACTCTGTAAAATTATCATTCACATGAATAAGTTCGTCTTCAGTAATTTTCCTAATCTCTCTTGTTATATTCACCTTCAATTCATCTGATTTCATCAATTTTTTATTCCATCAATACTCTTCGTTTTCGCTTAGGAATTGTAGCATTTATCGACCCTGTTGTCCTTAATTTGTTAACAAGACGACCAACAGTTTCTCTACCCGGAATTGGAGCACCCGGATATTTCACTTCAAATTGCCTACGCACCTCTCTACATGACTCTGTTTTCACATATGCATCATACATAAAAACTCTCTGTTCAAGCGTGAATTTTGCGTTTTGCATTGTTCACAAATTTCACACACACGCTGAGTATTTAAGCAACTGTGTTAAGAAACTGCACTGTACGTAAAAACACTGCAACATCTGGCTCACAACTGATAACTTGTCGACCTTGATTGTCGACGTGTCTGAACAACTGCGCGCACAAAGCGGCGTATCACCACATGCCGCTTTCTTGGCCCCAGCCGTCGGTGAACGCTCTGTAGTAGCCTATATAGGATGGTAGTATTGATTATTCTGAGTAAAGAAGTTCATATAGACATGTTTCGAACTTCTAATGGGTGTGGAGATACAGTTGTTTGAATGTTACGTAAAATAAATCTTACAAATGTTATGAAGGAACAACAAATGATTACGTACTATTGACTAGTGCCGGATATTGACCTAGGCAACCTGGCAATTTCCAGGGGGGTGACACACACACACACACACACACACACACACACACACACACACACACACACTCTCTCTCTCTCTCACTCTCGCTCTCTCTCTTCCTTTTTTTTTACAGTGAAATTTGTTTTTAAAACACTTATTGGTAAATCTTTTCTGAACTTTGTTCTTGAACACATTGTGGAAGTAGGATATTCTTTTGTTATCGCATTGTGACGGTCGCGGAGAGAGTAAAAGGGAAGTATGCAGCTGCATAGTTAGTTACACAGGGTGATTCAGACCACTCGTAGGTCACTTATTTCGGAAACTAGTACATTAAAATTTTCGAGACAAAAATATTTATAACTAAACCACATGTGAACTTTCACTTGAGCTTGATTTCATCAATCAGGTCTAACAGGAAGTAGGATCAGTGGCGTATCACTTTAAAATTTCAAATGGGAGTCGGGGTCAAATGACACTGCAATTATTCATAGCGTGTTTGTGGGATGTCCAGTTTGTGTTTGAACAAGTGTGAAACAGCATTAATTTTATAAGCAAGACAGCGCGTGTATATTGATGTTTTCAGTGGAATTAAATACAACATATCTCCTATTTTTCCGTTTATCACACTATTTGCCAAACTGTATATCTGTATGATTTCCTGGATCTATATATCTCTTTCTATATACAGGGTGATTCAGACCAAGTAGTAAATAGTAGCCTATGTAGGATGTATTGGTTATTCTGAATAAAGAAGTTCATATAGTCATGTGTCGAACTTCTAATGGGTGTGGAGATACAACGTATAATAAGCCTTACAAATGGTATGAAAGAACAACAAATTACTGCGTACTACTGGCTACGTACAAGACAATAGTACGTGTCGCTCTTCTGAAATCGTCTAAGGGTGGTACTGTTCATAATGGTTGTAGAGAAACAGTTGTTTTTTTTATTGGGTTATTTTACGACGCTGTATCAACATCTAGGTTATTTAGCGTCTGGATGAAATGAAGGTGGTAATGCCGGTGAAATGAGTCCGGGGTCCAGCACCGAAAGTTACCCAGCATTTGCTCGTATTGGGTTGAGGGAAAACCCCGGAAAAACCTCAACCAGATAACTTGCCCCGACCGGGATTCGAACCCGGGCCACCTGGTTTCGCGGCCAGACCCGCTGACCGTTACTCCACAGGTGTGGACGAAACAGTTGTTTGTAATTTCCTTGGCTAAAAGAATGAGCATGTTCTTCCAGCATGACGGAGCCCCTGTACATTTTAGCCGTCAGATGACAAACCATCTAATATCACATTCCCCATCGGCCGCGATGGTCATGTGCCCCCAGGCCTTAATAATATCGATTTTTGTCTTGTCATTTCCTTCATAATTACAAACAAAACCGGACAGTTCCAAAATATTTTTGTCAGAAAATGACTACAATCGTTATTATTGACACCATTAGAACAACGGATGTAACATGCACGGTACATAAAATTGTCGCTCACTTTGAGGTAAAGTAAAGACTCGATACAGTTTATTTCTACTTACAAGCAAACATTTTGATGAGGGCAGATAAAAAAGTTAATTTTTTTGTTCCACAATGTTAATAATGTAAAAATAGGTGCTTATACAAATTTTGGCCACTCGACCGCAATTACGAAGTCGGTCAGAAAGTGATTTTCCCTGGGGTCGTTTACAGAAAAAAACACAATTGCATGGAAAGATTTATTGAAACAGATACAGCAATTGTTGCGCTATTTGTCAACATATCCCCAATGGAATTGAGACATTTGTCATACCATGGGATCAATTTTTGTATCCTTGTGTCGTAGAACTCAACCGCCTAGGATAGGAACCAGCGTTTGACAGCCGTCTGCACCTCTCTGTCGATCCCATGATATGACAAATGTCTCAATTCCGGTGCGGAATATGTTGAAAAATAGCTCAACAATTGCTGTATCAGTTCCGATAATTTTTCCTCGTAATTGCGGTCGAGTGGTCAAAATTTGTATAAGCACTTCTTTTAACATTATTAACATGGTGGAAGAAAGAAATTTAACTTTTTTTATCTGCCCCCATCAGAATGTTTGCTTGTTAGTGACAAAAATACTATTTTGGAAATGACCGGATATGTCCGCAACCTCCACGTCTATGAATCGTTTTGCAGTTAAATACGTGTGTTAAGACAGTAAGAGATTGCTCAAGCCATGTTGACGCACGTGTGGTCCGGTACGAACAATTCCTCACAGCGATCTTCTATGCAATACAATTGCTCGTTCCTGCGACGTAACTCGGGATGGTTTTTTCCGTCGAGCTCTGTAACGGTTACTAATTGCGCTAATTGTGTTGCATTTGCCCGCAGTTTACGGAAATGTGGAGACATTCTTCACGGAATAACGCAGGTGCGTAGTTGAGGAGGACGATGACATGAATATGTGCCTGAACGCTCTAGGCAGACGTCCGGTGCGATCATGCGATTGACTTAACTACTGTGACTCCCGCGTAGAAGAAAATACGTCATACTGCCATTTTTACTGTTGCCCTCAAAGGTCGCAGCGACAGTGACATCTTTGCCTTATATACTGAGGATCACGTAAGAGTAATTCCTAAAAGACTAATTTGGCCGTCGCTTCAGTGTTGCCAACTAATACTAGATATCACCAAAAGAGGATAAAATCACACAATGCCATGTACTATAATAATAATAATAATAATAATAATAATAATAATAATAATAATAATAATAATAATATAGTCTAGTATTAACAGTAACGATGTCTTGCTTATTTACCACATCTCATCTTCATATTGGGGATGTGTTTTCTAAAAGGTTCAATAATTATAATTTGTGTATAGTGTTAGTAGTTAGATTAGTGTATGATCTAATATTAAAATGTATTTTGTCTGACAATATGAAATTCATTGCTTTGATTAAACAGCTTACGATTCACGAGACCTAACCTAAAAATGTCTTTTGTTTGATCACGTGAAATTATTAGTATGAATTCCGAAAACAAATTCCACTTTGAAATGTATGGTTTAGAATATTTACTCCATTATTGTAATAAAAGTATAAACACGAAAGAAATTAATTAAAATGTGAAATGGTATTTCAATCGATTACCCAAGGGCATATATCACACGAAATATGTTATATTTATTTACACTTAGCCTACTTGACTCTAATCTTGAAGTTGTAACCACAACACCTACAATAGCTATTAGGCCTATATGTTAATATTAATACTGATATTAATTAATTATTAGTATGTTCAAATTTCACTAGCTTCCAGTAATAGGCTTAGAAATCTAGAACAATTTGAATTTTCAGAATTTAAACTACCAACAACTTGTGTCACTGCTGCCAACAAAACAGTTATAAAATCACTACCAGTTGTATTTCTCAGTGTCGAAATTCGAAAGAAGTTGGCAAAAGAAAATCATCATAATCCACTAGCTTATGTAGTAATGGGGGGGGGGGAAATGGTTAGGTTTCCACCTTAGGGTATTAAGTAAACTGACCTGGACTATTCTTAAAATTGTATAATTAAAATGGAGATGAACAGGATTCGTAAAGTGTTACATTACGGCAAGACCTACACCACCCGACAGGCGATGTATGGAAATGAAAATAGTTGTTTTCCTCAGTGGTAACGGTTAGTATGTCTGACCGTGCAAGGAACGGCCCGGGTTCAAATCCTGGTTGGAAATTTCCGAGATTTCTCCTCGACCAATTGAAGCAGAATTGCTGGGTAACTTTCGGCGTTGGACTTCGGACTTATTCACATATCATTGTCGTCACTACCGCAGCCCGGGTTAAATTCACCGTGCATAGTGCTGCATTCGTACAAGAGCGCAAACGTTCGGAGACAAAACTTTTTTATAACTTCTAATTTAAATTGCCTCAACATAAAACATCGATAGTAAAATGCCCCGTATTTTCATGAGAAAAAATCGAAAAATCGAAAGAGAATTGGGAGGACAAATTTAAAAGGTACGCAAAACGCGTCCTTGCAAGGGGTTGGGGGCTGTACAAAAATAAATATGTGAGCTCCAAGCCTGTTGGCCACTAGTCTCACTCCGGGTTACGCTGCTCCACAGGAGGAGCTCTAGAAAATTTTGAAGGGGAAGCCGAAATTGGACGTAACCTCTTAGGTACCACATACGCGAGGGGGACTGAGATTTGATCAAGTGATCACGGAACGGGGCGAGGAGGAGATGGCTGGTGTTTGCCGTTAGGATGGCGAGACGCTGTCATCTGTTGTTCGATGACAAGGCATGTGAAGGCCGTCGGAAGAAGCGCCGTGAAATCTAAATCTGCAATTTGAGAGGTCCCTGTCCTTTCAAATTGCGACTAATTGAGTGACCTCGTATATTTAATAGACAATTTATAGGTTCTGAACTAGGGCATACGTCGTTTATAATAAGGGGGAATATATATGGGGAAGGGCATATAGGTCCGTGGCCCATTTCTTATAGGGCTCATCCCGACATTTGTCTTACGCCTTAGGAAAACCACGGAATACCTTAGGCAGGATGAGTTGTCTCGTATATAAGAGACTAGCCAATTTGGCTATTATGTAGGAGGTGATTTTTCATGAGATATTTATGGTAAGCTTATATATAGATCATTTCCAGTTTAATAAAATTCAGTATTTCACATCATTCCGGTGTTCACTTATTCACCTATAATTGAAATTCGTAACACAAGATCTATAGTTCAAATTCTTACACTTGATAGCACTTGATACTAAACAATATAGAAAGCTGTTCTAACGTATGAAGTTCGATATGCAAGTAAAATTAAATTCAAATAAAAAATGTGTGTGTACTGCCTACCCACTTCACTTGCGTGATTCGGGTTCTTCATACTACGAATAGATGTCAGGACTGTGACCCATTTTCAAGTTGCACACCACTTCGGCGGGCCACGTTATGCATGAAGAGTTATGTCGTGTACCAAAACGCCATTTCATACAAGTTGAGAGGATTTGAAAGCATTTCTTTCCCCTTCTACTTTCTCTGAGTTCGTCAGCTACAGCATAAAATGAAATAAATGCTTTCGCATCCTCTCAACTTGTATGAAATGTCGTTTACGCTGTCGCTGACGAACTCAGAGAAAGTAGAAGGGGAAAGAAATGCTTTCAAATCCTCTCAACTTGTATGAAATGGCGTTTTAGGGTGAGTGTATGTGTAAGTGTTCGTGTAAATGTAGTGTAGGAAATGTGTGAGGATGATGGTGAGGAAAAGAGAAGGGGAAACCCGGTGCCGGCACGTAGCCTACTCTTGTCGAATACCACCAAGGGGGCCGCCAGGCTTAACGTCCCCATCCGACGGACGAATCACTATCAACAGTGACATATGCATTGGAGAGAAATTTGGGGTTTAACCCAGGCATACTGGTGCACAATTTAGTGATTAGAGGTTGTGCACCACCATCTCTCCTATTCCCGAAGTAGAAATTTTACATGAAAATTTCTTGCCCAGCCGGGAACCGAACCGTCTAGTCTGGAGGCAGACACGCTACCACAGAGCTAACTCGGCGGACGAAATAAAAATGTTATTAATTTTATTTTATTAGTACTGTTCATTTAGTATTCTGTTGACGAAATAGTCTTAGCAATTATCGCTCTTGAAATTATCGACAAGATGAAACTCACTTGCTTATGAAAATATGGCACTACAGTATTTTTTTTCAGGATTGTGATGCTTTCTCGTTACATTCTTGTAATGGCATGACAAAGAACGGTGTGCGTACAACAATTCTACGAGTTTTAAGTGCTTGATAATTATCACAAGAGCGTGTGAGCGTTCTTGGAAGACGTCGCAGTTGCGGAACACTCTACTGGTCGCGGAACACCTGTGCCGTGGTCAGGTAGCAGGCTGCGTTAGCGACACCGGTAATGAAAACGGTAGCATGTAGAGAGCTCAAGACAGTTTTATGTCACTTCCTACGGCTTGCCCTTGTGTAGGTTACTGCAAGTCTGCTCGCTGCTTGCTTCCTTTGACACCCATCCATCAACTGACAGAGTCAGAGCGGCCATCCCTTTGCGTGGGTTTCCTCAGTTTTAAGACGACTTTTTCTTGAACAGTGTGTACTCTTGGCAAGGAAGTAGATCTCCCCTCACAGGACAGGATGTGTCAATAGGCTTGTGTTTACTCTGTCTTGTGTTAAGCAGTGATTTTACTACATACTTACCACAAAGTGAAAGGGTCCCGCTACCTGTGTGTGTTTTAAAGTTGTCTAAAACGTCTGATAAAAATGAGACTTGAAATTAGAGGGTTGGCAGTAAATTCCAAGGATTGTGTAAAACATCCATACAGGAATTAGGATATTAAGGATGAATAAAATACAATTTGCTGTACGATTTACGAGTATGCAACGAAAGGAATGAAATAAGCTATGAATAACAACCAATAATTTATTTATTTATTTATTTTATGCTCGACCATGCCGAAATGTAGTAATTGTACACTTGGTAGCAGCCCTTTAATAGACCTCATTTAATTACACCTATTCATTAAAGTTCAGGTGTTCCACCAATCAGAAAACACCATTGTAGCAATATGAAAGCGCAAGTATCGATTATTCTCGGTTATGCAATCGAAACACAACTAGCGAAACGTCACGGAGGCTGGAAATCCAATACTGTCGCAGAAGGTTTTGTTCTGTTACCATAATAATTAACGTTAATTGTAAATAATATTCAAATAAATTCAATTTGTCATCTCGTTTTTCAATGTCTAAATCAATTTCAAGGTTATATCAAGATTAATGTTTATTTTACTCTCTAGATTACATCAAGGTCAATGTCGACATTCGTTTCTCGGAAAAAAATCAATACTTTCACGTCTGCGTACATCTCACAATTTACGAGATATTGCAAGGTCAGTTCCGCTCTCCAGTGAGACAAGAATAATATGAATACTTATGAATAATTTCAAGTTAGAAATATGGTCTAGCATAAAAAGTCGTATGAAACTTGCCTATAATGGTAATTAAGACGCTCGTATGAAAATTATAAAACGAGCGCAAGCGAGTTTCATAAACATACTCGCGTCTTAATTACTACCATTATAGGTTCGTTGCATAATGTGCTATTAGGCCTAATGTGCTGGTCAACAGCCATGAGCCAATGATAGCCCAGTACAGGTGATACAATAATTATACAGAATAAACAGAATTAAATTTTGAATACAATTAATTTACATTAATAATAATAATAATAATAATAATAATAATAATAATAATAAATATGAAATCAGTAAATTAAATTGTAATGTTAATCAGTGGATGCACATAAATAAAAAGAAAAGTAAGAATAATGATAAAATAAAAATAAACATAAAAATCTTGAACGACGTGTCTTCTAATCTATGATATATTATACTATGAGAATATAAAATGATAATTAATTATAACTAGCCGCACCCGTGCGCTCCGCTGCACCCGTTAGAAATAAATATAAAGTAATTACATAATTAAAATAGGACGTTTGATCCAGGGAACATTCGTGTTTGATAAAAGGATAAATTGTTTAATATGTTAATTAATTTAAATTGCATCCAAATAATTAAAATGCGATCATTTTGGTCCAGAGACACTCGTTTGGTGCAATGACAATTCCTTTAACATGTTTCTTAATTTTTATTACATGCAACCATAGTTTAATGAAGATTGACATCATTTAGATTTAATGTGTATATTTTATTTTACTTGTTATAGGTTTCCGTTGAATTATGGTAATAACTTAATTTTAACCCTTGTTTTCTAGGTATTCAGTAAATGGCGCTTGACCCACTATGGTTCTGAACCCTTCAAATAACTTAAATTATATTATATAATATTACATATTATATTATATTATATTATATTATATTATATTATATTATATTATATTATATTATATTATATTATATCAGAAGTTACTGTAATAACATTATAGCATTATGTCCATCTAGAGAAACTACACTTTCCAGTGGTGAAATAATAATTAATTATACAAATCGGTTAATTTAGCTTCCGATATTACTTCATACAAACACAGAAACATTCTCTGTAGGCTATCTTTCATAGCTTTCGATTGTTGCTGTCCAAGGCCCCTCATAGACGAAGTCATTTGTTTTTTAAATCATTAGACATCCTTAGATGGCAGTTATTTTAATTTTAAAACTCATTTATTTCATTAAATATCAGTCCTATCAAAATTTTTCAAGGAATAAAACGTATCGGAAATCATTTTTAAAGAAACGTTTGTTATGTAACATTTTTCACAAAAATCAATAATAAGCGAGATATTTCGATTTATTTAATTCAGGCCCCTTATAACACCCCTTTTAAATAATGTATTTTGAATGCCATATAGCCTAAAATCTAAGTTACAACGAACTTAATTTATATTCCAATTTTCATCGAAATCCGTTCAGCCATTATCGCGTGAAAAGGTAACAAACATGCAGACAGACAGACAGACATACAAACAAAAATGTGAAAAAAGCGATTTTCGGTTTCAGGGTGGTTAATTATAAATGTTAGGACCAATTATTTTTGGAAAATCGAAAATTACCAGAAAAATTTCGGCTACAGATTTATTATTAGTATAGATTCCTGAAAGAATACATAAATGATAAGTCTGCGTTGAGGTGTTTACCTGTGAGAGTCACTAATCAGCCCAGCGGGAATTCGAACTCACTCCCTACTGAAACGTCATACGCCAAGTCTCACTTCTTACCCAAGACTCCATGGAATTCCTCTGTCATTATGACAAAATACATGGAAATACCACCAAATCTCCTACCCCAGCAGCGTTTAATATTCTTCCTAAGTGTACTGGAACCTGAGAAAAGGTTTCTGGCGCTAAAGCACGGTATTATAATCATTAATTTCTCTAGTGCGCCAACTGCATTTCATTTGTTTTTGATTGGAAAGTATGGAAATAGCAGAGAGTGAGAGTCATCGTCTCGAGGGAAACCTGTCCGATACGGTCAAGGTGGGAGACAGGATGAGCCCCTGTAACGCGATCGCTATTGTTGGCTTTGCCATAATTCCGGAAACCTGTCATCATTCTGCCTTCCTGGCTATCATAAAGTATCATGTCATAACGCAGGTGGATACCGATACGATGCGGGTCTTCAGGTTTCACCCACGCAACAATGACTCAAGTCTAAAGAATGGTCACTACGAATTCTAGCTTGTCATTAAATGCCTGGGAATTCTTTCCTTAACCCTTAGCCCAGGTTTTATAAATACGGTTAATCTAAAGATTATGTTAAACCTAACTTTGAGTTTAACCCAACGTGCCGTATTAAAAAGTTTCGGTTAAGTTAAACCGTAGTGGAATACGATTGGTATTACTGCTAGGAAAGAAAAGATAGATAGATAGATAGATAGATAGATAGATAGATAGATAGATAGATAGATAGATAGATAGATAGATAGATAGATAGATAGATAGATAGATAGATAGATAGATAGATAGATAGATAGATAGATAGATAGATAGATAGATAGATAGTGTCGTGCCCCCGGGAATCGGATAAGTAGGGGATGATAAGGTAGTCCAGGTGAACGAATTATCAATCCTATAATCACTGCTGAGGATCCCAAGGAGCGGGAAAAGAACAGATTTTAAAGGAGTTGGTTATTCAACACACAAATTGCAGCTTCACGCTTGCAATAATAAGTAAACACAATAAGATAAACATAATGCTGAATATAATATAATAAAACATAATTTGAAAGAATTCTACATTAGTATAGTGAAAAAGTTGCTAACTTCTTTCGTAAGTTCCTTCCTTAAAGAAAGTCTGAATCTGGCTAAGCAAGTACGGACAATTTCCACTTACATATAAGTTGTAGAATTGCCATTTCCCGTTCTTGTAGCCAAGCTCTGAATTCGTCTAAGTGGTGAAGGGAATATTCGGACTTAGAATATTCGTGGCGTTGGAGAACCTCCTGAGCTATAGTCTGCACCCTCCTCCTGGCTCTGGAGTAGCGTAATGTAGTCTCTTCCAAGTACCGCCGATTGAGAGTGATGAGCCAGATTCATGGGGTTTTATAGTAATTATAAAAAGGGATACGCCCGAAATAACAACGTCTGATTGGTTAAGATTCTAGCTTGGGGTTGGAACTTCAGAAAGAAGATAGCTTTACAATTGGTTGTTCACCATTGAAATATCATCGATCCCTTATAAGGTCATGACAAGATATCCTGTAAACAGAATGAGTTGTGGTATAGTGACTTTACATAAAAGAGCAAAAATACAGTAATTTCTTATGACAAACAGGATATAGGTGCGCTTCTTCCTTTGTAATATCAAAGTACAAAAGTTACGTAATGCCAATAAACTAAATAAATTGCAAATAAAAAGAATACAAGTTAACTATACAATACTGCAATCTTCTCTTACTTTCTAATGTTACAAATTTTAAGTGTCAGGTTCAAGGTGGGTTAACATCAAGGATAATCCTTAAACGAACTGCAAGGCCAGAGGCCCACGCTTAAGGCCAGGTGATCAATACTAATACAGGTAAACTTAATTACAGGTGTACCTGGGTAATTGCAGGTATACCTGGGTTCGAGCATCACATTACTCTCACCTTTCAAAATGTTTGGGTATACTCAAACAAACATTTTAAGAAAATGGTTACAATAAAACATACAAAACTCAAATGATAATCTTAGTAAACATCAAAAGCCTGGGAATTATCATTAGGTTCCCAAGTTTCAACAGGATGATGTCTTTAGTAGTCGTCATATCACCACTTCCTCTGTGAAATAAACTAATTATACTTATACAAAATGTCTTCAGGCAACTTGCTTTACATATCTGACTTCTTTATCTTGTACTTGTTGACGGACGTTAGTGGCGTACAAACAATTGGGCGGATCCCCGGTTTGAAGCGGCCTGTTGCTCCTTCGGGTCCGGATCCGATGTTGTTACTTCCTCTTCGTTTAGCTCGTCGAGGTTCATTGCTACCTCGTTCCGTTGCGCCTGACGTCGAGCACGTGGTGTCGGCCTTGGATCTGTGAGAACTGAGTAACGCTGGCGTGCGTGCTGGAAGCAACTCAATAACTTCCGCTTAAATACTACAACCAATAACGTCAATATCATTAAAGCCACTACAGTAATTAAAAACACATTTACTGTTGCTTTTTCGGAGCTATTAGGCTTACTTTTTAATTCTGAAGTAAGACCTGATACGTCGAAATTTTGTCTCGATTGAACAGCTTCACTTTTTGCTATCACTGTATTCAATGTCATTATTGCCTCATCTGACATAGCTTGTGGTAATTTATTAATTAGTACATTTTCTTCGTCACTATTTAGCAAGTCTTTGATGTCCGGCAATACTATATGCAAATTAGTGCGTAGGTTAAATTCGCTTCTTCCTGAAGAATGTGGAAATAATTTAAATGATTCAGAATGGATGTAGCAGGTAGAGCTGTTACTAATTATACCGGTGTTCTCCAACTTTAAGTTCATGACTTTGTTTTCGGAAGCTGTATACTCAAAGCCAGGGTATAACAACGTAGTGTTACCTCTGTGGGTTGATACAGACTATAGACCCAGAACCGGTGATCTGGTGAACGTATCCACACAGCTGGAAATGGGTGATTCAAAATCAACCTGCTACAATGTTCTCTTATGGCTTCTGCCTTACCAAGAAACAAGGCTATAGCACAGCTGGGCTGGTTTTGCCTATACAATGTATAATCGGAAGGGCAGATGGTGAAATAACTCTTTACACACTTACTTAGCATAACATCAGAAAAGGTTGTGAAAAATTGTCGGTCCTCTGATACAGCCAGATATGTTTCTTGTATGTCAATAACCATATGTTTTTGGAGAGCTTTATGAAAGAAAGGCAAGGGATGTAATCGATATAATTCAAAATGACGATCTGCTGCTTTTAATGGAATATCAATGAATAGTCTAATACTATCTGATGTGGCTGCTGCATGTACTGTGGCTAAATCGTAGTAAATATACATATCCTCAACGGTAGTCGTAGTTATCATAGATGTCCCTGAGGTCAATTTTAATGAAACTTGTTGTAAAATATCTGATAAGTTATGGGGTCGGATTAATGACGTGGATAATTTGCCTAAAGATGTCATATCCAACGCGGTTAATGTCTGTGCAAGGCAAGTTTTTATTTCAAATACTGCCATTTCTACTTCTCGAATCATAGCACTATAAGTAGTCTGTTTCTTAATTAATTGTTGGACGTCGCGTACATCTGTCTGTACTCTACTCAATCCTATTGAAAAGTTTGAAATAGAGTCTCTTAATACTTCTGCTAATTTGATAGTGTTTTGAGCATTCAAATGGGTTTCTTGGTCTAACGTTTTAATCCAAGTTAATTGGTGTTCTTCTACGTGTAATATCTTTTGTTGAAATCCCTGCAACTGATCTATTACATGGTTAATATTATGTAAGTCCCGAGAATCCATAGTTCCGAATAGATACTTTAATGTATAGCCTACCACATCTATAAGTCCTCGTCGTGTCCGATTTTGATCTTGTACTGAGGATACCTGTAATTGAAAACTTGTATCTGGTTCTGGTAAAAGTTTTGTTATATCTAGTAGTTCATCTGCTAGGTTATCTACTATGTCCCCAACTCTGTCTAGTTCGGTCCATAGCACAGTCAATCGTCCGAACATTATTCTAGGAATCTCTTGTCTAGCTTCTTCTAATATTTCCCGGATTCGTACAATTAGATTACGGTATACCTCTAAGTTAATGTTTACGACTATGGTCCACTTGTCGCCTGTCAGAAGGACGTCTCGATCTTTCAAAAACACTGCCCCCTTGTCTAAGGCCAAGTCTGCGTCTGGTTGTCTTGAGTCCTTCGTAAGTGTCCTTGTAAAACAAACGGCAAGCACTGTAAAAACAAAATACAAGCTACTGTACTTACTTATACCTAAAATATAGATATACTATATTTATTTAAATCCTAACCGAGTATTCAGAACTCTTTACGGTTATAGGGGCCTAAGCGCGTTTCCTATAACATTCTTATTACATGGAGTTAGAGCAAAAGTAACAAATTTCGATAGGTTAATATCAATCGTAGAAATGGGCATATAAAATTTAAAATTAAATTTCAAAAATAATTTGGCTCGATGCTGCGGCTGAGTATTATTCAGGCGAACTCTACCGGCCAGCACGATAGTCCCAACTACATCATGCATGGAATGTTACGTCATACACAACTCCAAAATGTGCTCTACTCCGTTACATCCTCACATATGCGTCGTAACCTATTACGTAAGGGATATTGCAATGCTGCATCATTAAACGGCACTATATTAACTTCCTCGGTAATATCTACCTGATCGTGACTCGGTTCATTATTTAATTCACTATTTGCTACATTGGTTTCACCATTATCATCTTGTACATCATCAATTTCTTCATCTGAATCAAAAGTATACTTTCTGGGCTGATTTCCTCGATCGCGTAATTTATATGGGCTAGTAATAGTTTCTTTATCCTTATTTTGACGTCTAACAGAGGTCCCCGGCTCCCAATCTTTATCACTATCGTCACAACGTTTATTTACTGCCTTTTGCTTCTTCTTGGCTGTCCCTGATAATTCATCATTAGCGGGCTCCATATTTTGTTCTGGGGTTTCCTCATTTCTTTCTTCACTCGTTATGCTAGGCGGGCTTATTATTACCGTAGCATCATTACTTGACATATGTCTGCTATTGCATTCCTTAAGTCTATTTATGTGAACGTTTATACATTTCTCTTCACTAATTTTGACGGTGTAAACCAGGTTAGATAATTTCTCAATTATCTCAAATGGTCCAGTCAATGATATGCGAATTTCTTAGCTTTACTTCTGGAAGCTACGGGGTCATAGAGATATACTATGTCTCCTGCATTAAATTCGCGCTCCCTTGCTCGCTTGTCATAGTGAGCTTTGGACTGTTCATGACCCCTTTTGGATTGTTGTCGCACTACTTGAGATGCAACTCGAATTCTATCTGCTAATAGTTTCACATGTGCCTCATAGGAATCATAAGAATTTTGTTTTCTTCCCAAATTTCGTTTTACTTGAATGAAGCGATCTTCAATGGGTAACTTCATATGTCGGCCAAAAACTAAATAATATGGGCTAAACGTAGTTACTGTATGTGGTGTGGCTCTATACGCCATAATAGCATAGGGTACAAATTTATCCCAATTCTTTCCATCTTTATGAACATAATGTGATAACATATCAACTAATAATTTATGCATCCTCTCGCATACTCCATTACTTTGTGGATGGTACGAGGTAGTCTGAATTTTCTTAATCATCAATAATCTACACGTTTCAGAAAATAATTTTGAAGTGAATTGGGTTCCCTGATCAGTCAACAAGCGATTGGGTGTCCCCCATTGTGCTATAATTTTGGTCACAAATTCTTTTGCGACTGTCTCTGCACTTTGGTCCGGAATAGGGATAGCCTCACAAAATCTGGTGAAATGATCAACAAAAGTTAATAAGTATTTATTCCCAGATTCTGTAGTAGGTAAAGGTCCGACAATGTCCAGCGATACAGTATCCATGAAATCGTCGGCTGCTACCGCATCTCCTAATGGTGCTCTTTGAGATTTTCCAATTTTCCGTTTAGCACACTTATCACATGAGCCTATATACTCTTGAATGTCACTACTCATGGTCGGCCACCAATACTTAAGTTTTATGGCTGCAATAGTCCTCTTGGTACCTTGATGAGCCATAAAAGTATTATCGTGATAATGCTTTATCACTGTTGCTATTAGCGAACGCGGAATGACAACTTGTATCCCGTGTGCAGGGGAATGCCTACACAATAACCCATTATTATCTTTATGGAAGTCATCAAATTCAATTAACCTAATCAGCTGATCATCGGCTAACTGTTCTGACAAAATCAATTCTTCGGTTAAATTAAATTCTGAGTCTGAGGTCACAATACCAACATGTCGGCTTAAGGCGTCTGCATGAGGTAACTTTTTGCCTGGTTTGTGAATCACTTCATAATCAAACTCCGCTAGTCGTAGACTCCATCTAGTGAGCCTCGAACTCGGATCTTTTAAGTTAAGTAACCATCTGAGGGCTGCGTGATCTGTGTGGAGAGTAAATTTTCTCCCGTACAGATAACATCTGAATTGCTTCGTAGCAAAAATGACTGCAAGAAGTTCCCTTTCAGTGCAGCTATAATTTCTTTCAGCGGCATTCAACTGTCTGCTGCAATAAGCAACTGGTTTCTCTTCTCCATTTATTTTCTGTGATAGGACAGCGCCTACGGCTTCCTGTGATGCGTCTGTAGTTACAATGAACGGTAATGAAAAATCAGGATAACTCAACAATGGTTCTGTACTTAATTTTGCCTTTAGTTCTCGGAAGGCTTCTTCCTGACTAGTCCCCATTTAAATTCAACATCTTTCCTAGTTAACATTGTTAAAGGTTTAGCAATAGCGGCAAAATTAGGGATGTGTCGTCGATAATAGGATGCTAAGCCTACAAAAGAACGAATATCTCTAACTGATCTTGGTTGCGGATAGTCCCGAATGGCTTTGATTTTCTGTGGATCGGGCTTCACACCTTCTCGCGATACAATATGACCTAGGTACTCAACCTGATCCGTTGCAAAAGTACACTTAGATGGCTGAATTTTGAAATTAATTTCTTGCAATTTTACAAACACCTTTTCTAAATTCTTCACATGAGTGGCGATATCTTCACTCATTATCAAGATATCATCAAGATAAGCCAAACAAATGGTCCCTTTCAGGCCCATTAATAGGAAATCAATACATCTCATAAACGTGCTGGGAGCATTCTGCAAGCCGAAAGGCATTCTATTATACTGATAGTGTCCCATGTGACACGTAAAAGCAGTTTTCTCTTTGTCTTTTTCATCAATTGGTATTTGCAAGTAACCAGAAGCCAGATCCAATACAGAAAATACTTTACATTTCCCTAGAGAATCTAACGTCTCTACAATGTTAGGGAGGGGATAAGCATCTGACTTTGTAACGGCATTTAATCCCCGATAATCAATACACAATCTGTGCTTTACAGTTCCATCTTGAGATTTCTTGGGTACAAGTACAATAGGACTTGCCCATGGTGAAGTACTGGGTTCAATAATTTTCTTATCTAACATGTCATTAATTTGTTCTTCCACCACCGATTTTAACGCGTGGGGAATTCTATAAGGATTCTTCTTCACTGGTAAAGCATCTCCGGTATTTATGGAATGCTTCACTTCACTAGCACAGCCTATTTCTGGACTTCCTTCGACGTAAAACAAATGCTTATACTTTCGTAAGACGGCTATCATAAGTCTCCTATCTTTGCCCTGTAAGTGCCCTAATTTTTCATCTAAAAATTTCTCAAATTCCCATAATTCTGGTACATAATTGTCTTTAGCCCTACGTCGATTTGTGTTCCATGTTCGCTTTGTTTCCCGGTCAATCATATTCACGGTCCTATTACTGTTATTCATCTCATTAGCGATTTCTGATTCTTGATCAACACCTAGGTTTGCTACACTAGCTTCTCCTATAACACGGTGTTTGACTAAACTCACAGGTTCGGGCGAAAAATTAACAATTTGAATAGGTACGTAACCTAAAATTTTCTCACACTTTAATACATTAACAGCTTCATGTGGTGCGTTTTCCATAACTAATTTTTCCTCTAATTTTAGTTCTCTATTCAACCCTACATTCACCCCTGTTCTGACGATCGTGAGCAAAATAAAACCTCACCATTATCATCAAATGTTGAACTTTCACACAACTGGTGTTCACAATTATTTATCTGCCTAACTTGACCTTGACTATTCACGGGAATTATAGTCTCCTTATTCAGCACCGGTCGGTCGTCCAACTTTCCAGTTGCAAACGCCGACTCTGCCGCACCATTCACAGACAGTATCATAAGGGATTGTTCGTCCGAACCGACTAATTTATCCGGTGAGGGGTTTTGCTTTGGGAAAGACCTTTTATGTTGGTAGGGAAATTTTCTTGGCCACTTGCATTACAATGAGGAACACAATTATTACTTTTATTACGATCACAATTTTTCTGGCCATTCATGGAGACTTTTCGAACGTATCCCGATCCGTGATCATCCACAAGGGAACTATGTCCCCGAGCATCATTGACAATTGTCCTAAAATTACCAAGTTGACTAATGCTGCGTGCTACATGAATTCCAGGTAGCCCATCCTGATCACTGGTTGGTTCTACCAATAGCACTTGAGAGGTCTTTGGGTTACAACTAAGATTATGGCGTCCCATAACCTTACCTCGGACTATTTTTACTGTATGTGGTGGTAAGACAACGGACTCGGCTAGCAAGATAGGTCCGCTCCAGTCAAGCTGATCGTGATCCGATGACTGCGAGGCCATTGCAGACACAGAACCCGATTTTCCAGACACTGATGCGACATTGCACGATTGTAGATCAGTGTTGATCAATGTCACAGTTTGCCTGCCTGTTACCAAGGAGTTCGACTGGACGTCTATACGCGCACCAACATAGCGCAAAAAAATCCATCCCTATGATGCCTGCGGCGCTGATTCGTATGTCGCTTATCACAAATTTAAATTCAAATTGCTCACTTCCCATAAGGAATTTGACCGTCTGGGTTCCAAATGTTTTTACCTTTTGCCCGTTTGCACCCCTGATCACTACATCAGATTCTGTAATTAGCGCTGAGCTTACTGTGGGTTTAATTAATGATACTGTGGCGCCGGTATCCACAACGAATTCCCAAATTTTCCCCTCTATTTCTAAGTCTACCCGAGGCTCGCTAACTACCTCGTTTAAAGCAGACGGCGCTACCAGAACTGAGTGTGACTGTAATTCGGCTCCTACGACGGGGTTTTCTTCGTAGGACCTATCCCGTTTGGGTACTGTCGCGGATGCCCCTCTGATCCCTTCCTACAGTCCCGTTGATAGTGACCCATAATCCCACAGTTGTAACATTGGATGCTCGATCGGTTACTATTTGAATTTCCACGTCCCGGAGCTAACCCTCGCCCCCTTGACCCGTTATACTGTCCCCTAGTATAATTTCCCCGGGTCGTACATCTCGACCGCGAGCGAATCCCCTGTTGAAATTCGGCTCATATCTGCGGTTGTTGCTCCATGCTTGATAATTACCCGAATTTTGTTGTCTGTTCCCTGCTTGGGCTTGAACCATAAACAATTTCTTATCTTTTGCTCCTTCAAAACGGATGCACCTTCATCCTTTTCCGTTTGATACACTTGATTCGCTATTCGTAGCGCATTATCAATTGTAGTGGGTGCCTGAAATCTAACTTCTCGGCCAACAGTTCCACGTAAACCATGTATGAATGCGGCAACTAATCGCCTATCTGCTTCCTGCTTCAAAATCTCTCTAGTATTGGCATCCTGATCATGCACTATTGTCTTTAAGCTTAGTCTTCGCACTCTGTCGCAAAATTCTTCTGGTGATTCGTGCTTTTCTTGCATGGCATTTTGTAATTTTAAGTAGTGATATTGCATCGATCTCTTATCTTTAAATCTAGCAATAAAATTTTCCTTGAAGTCTTTAAAAGAAATATCTACTGCTTGTAATTCAGGTGTGGTGTCATAATATGTTCTCGCTGTGCCTCGCAATTTCAATATGGCAATCTGAACTGCATCTTTATCTGTAAGTCGTCCCATGGTGGTAATTCTTTCAATTTGGTCAAAGAAACTGGTAACTGGTATACTATACGAGTCCCCTTTCCATGGCTCTACTAATTTGGTTACGCTTAAGTCTTTGGAAATTAATGCAGGTGGATCGTTTCCTTGCGGCATCTTGTTGGTATTTGACTACACTAGTTATTTAATGGATACCTTCCCACTCGTCAAGTATGGATTCAACGCTGCTGTCTACTGGTCATCTGTTCAACAGTTACGTGGTCTGTGTACCTACGCTTGTTGGTGGGGTTTGAGCTATTATGCTGACTCAATTCCTCCCAACCAGCTTATGTGCGCATTGACACCCTCGATCCTGCTATCAATTCGTCGCTAAACTCACCACTCTGGCAATACTGGGGAAGATAGTCCGTACGTTCGATTTCCAAAATAGGGTAGTCGAATTCTGGTGGTACGTAGCGTATAACTAGTCGTATGTCTACTTCGAAAATTACCTCTAACCCTTGCGAATGTTCGTAACGGTATGTTTTTAACGCTGGTGTCTTAAAAGTTTTAAACGGTCTACCTGCAAAGGCAATATCAAGGCGAGATCCTGCCTTCAAAGCAACAAATTTCATACGATGCTCTTGAATTAAATTCGTATTAATATTAGTATGTTTTCTAAAAAATGTCTCAACTAAACTTTGGGCGTAATTGCTTGATCCTTCCAAAGCTAAAGGATGCGATACCCCAATTACATGTACAAAAAGGACGGTAAATTCTGTATCACCTTCGGATACACCCGAACAACATTGAAAACAAGCCATACAAAATTAAATCAATGCAACCACATTAGATAATAAATTCAAAACAACAACTAATAAAAATTCAAGAACACAAATAAAACATAAATAAAATAAACACATAAACCACCCCTGTTAAAATCTGACACCGCTGCCACCAAATGTCGTGCCCCGGGAATCGGATAAGTAGGGGATGATAAGGTAGTCCAGGTGAACGAATTATCAATCCTATAATCACTGCTGAGGATCCCAAGGAGCGGAAAAAGAACAGATTTTAAAGGAGTTGGTTATTCAACACACAAATTGCAGCTTCACGCTTGCAATAATAAGTAAACACAATAAGATAAACATAATGCTGAATATAATATAATAAAACATAATTTGAAAGAATTCTACATTAGTATAGTGAAAAAGTTGCTAACTTCTTTCGTAAGTTCCTTCCTTAAAGAAAGTCTGAATCTGGCTAAGCAAGTACGGACAATTTCCACTTACATATAAGTTGTAGAATTGCCATTTCCCGTTCTTGTAGCCAAGCTCTGAATTCGTCTAAGTGGTGAAGGGAATATTCGGACTTAGAATATTCGTGGCGTTGGAGAACCTCCTGAGCTATAGTCTGCACCCTCCTCCTGGCTCTGGAGTAGCGTAATGTAGTCTCTTCCAAGTACCGCCGATTGAGAGTGATGAGCCAGATTCATGGGGTTTTATAGTAATTATAAAAGGGATACGCCCGAAATAACAACGTCTGATTGGTTAAGATTCTAGCTTGGGGTTGGAACTTCAGAAAGAAGATAGCTTTACAATTGGTTGTTCACCATTGAAATATCATCGATCCCTTATAAGGTCATGACAAGATATCCTGTAAACAGAATGAGTTGTGGTATAGTGACTTTACATAAAAGAGCAAAAATACAGTAATTTCTTATGACAAACAGGATATAGGTGCGCTTCTTCCTTTGTAATATCAAAGTACAAAAGTTACGTAATGCCAATAAACTAAATAAATTGCAAATAAAAAGAATACAAGTTAACTATACAATACTGCAATCTTCTCTTACTTTCTAATGTTACAAATTTTAAGTGTCAGGTTCAAGGTGGGTTAACATCAAGGATAATCCTTAAACGAACTGCAAGGCCAGAGGCCCACGCTTAAGGCCAGGTGATCAATACTAATACAGGTAAACTTAATTACAGGTGTACCTGGGTAATTGCAGGTATACCTGGGTTCGAGCATCACAATAGATAGATAGATAGATAGATAGATAGATAGATAGATAGATAGATAGATAGGTAGGTATAGGTAGGAAGGTAGGTGTAGGTAGGTAGGTATAGGTAGGTAGGTAGGTATAGGTAGGTAGATAGATAGATAGATAGATAGATAGATAGATAGATAGATAGATAGATAGATAGATAGATAGATAGATAGATAGATAGATAGATAGATAGATAGATAGATAGATAGATAGATAGATAGATAGATAGATAGATAGATAGATAGATAGATAGATAGAATAAAGAACATGTCCAATTCTTATGTTTAAATATAAATGCAATACATATAAAATGCAAATATGGAATATGTACAGAATTAATACCTTAATAAAAATAATATTTTGTACAATTAGTAGTATTTAGGCCTAGTAGTATTTATTTATTTAACCTGGTAGAGATAAGGCCGTCAGGCCTTCTCTGCCCCTCTACCAGGAGATTCCAACTACAATATCAACAATAAAATTACAATTAGTATTAAATTTACAATTACAATTACAAATAACATTACAATTAGTATTAAATTTACAATTACAATAAAATCAAAGTACGAAAAGATTACCTGAATAATTAAAGCTAGATAATTTATCATAGAGAAACAAAGAATATTTTATATTTACTGAATTACAAATTAAATCTAGAATAACAAAATTGTATAGTGATGAAATTACTGAATATTGAAATATTTTGTGATAGATTAAAGAAACTATTTACAAGTAATCAATTACTGACCAAGTGCCTAGTAAGTTTTCGTTTGAATTCAATTTTATTTCGACAGTCCTTGATGCTAGCAGGTAGCGAATTCCAGAGTCTTGGCAGGGCTGTTGTGAAAGAAAATGAGTATGAGGAGGTGCGATGGGATGGTATTGTTAGTATTGTTTCATGACGAGAGCGTGTGTTCAGATTGTGGTGGGAAGAAAGGCAAGTGAAGCGAGACGACAGGTACGAAGGAATAGAAGAGTTCAAGATTTCGAAGAGAAAGAGAAGTGAATGTAAATTTATTTCCTTATCTAGTTTAAGCCAACCTATTGCTTCCAGGGATGGGGTAATATGATCATATTTACGAACATTGCTTACAAAACGTACACACAAATTATGAGCACGTTGAAGTTTCATTTTGTTGTCGCTGGAGAGGTCAGTCAGTAAAATGTCCGCATAGTCGAAATAGGGAAATGCAAGTGTCTGCACAAGGGACTTTTTTAAGCAAGAGGGGAGATGAACATTTATCCTTTTTAGCACATGGATAATATAATATACTTTTCTGCAGGTTTCTGTGATTTGCATGTCCCAGTTGAGATTATTATCCATGTGAATGCCAAGATTTTTTACTGAAGAACTGAAAGGGATACAATGTAATATGTTTACCATTTAATAGTATTAAAATATTTACACAGTACTATGAAATGTCAAGAATTCATCTACAGAATAGAAAGTGTGAGATATTAAGTAATTTTTTAGTTTTACCTTAAATAATGCAGGGTTTTGGCTATGATTCTTAATGTCTTCAGGAAGACTATTGAACATTTTTATCGCCATGTAACGTACTCCCCTTTGATAGCATGATAAATTTGATGAAGGAATATGAAAATCATTCTTTCTGCGGGTATTTATACTATGTATGGCTGAGTTAGTTGGAAAATTGTCTTTATTACATAAGAGGAAATTTATTATAGAGTATATGAATTGATTTGTTAAGGTTAGCATCTCAAACTTTTAACAAAATAATCTACATGATTCTCTAGCCTTTGCTCCAACTATTATTCTAATGACTCTTTTTTGTAATAAGAATATATTTTTACTATCTGCAGAATTTCCCCAAAATATTATTCCGTAGGACATAATGGAATGAAAATAGGCAAAATATATTGTCATTAAGACACTGCAATTGTTAATCATATTATTGATTTAAAATAGCCGACGCTCGTGGAGAATCTTCATTAAGAAACATCTTTGTTCTTCGGTATCAGAGAGAATATCATAATAAAACCTAAAGAGGACCAATACCGCATACTTCAGTATGCTTGTCAGACTTAACCTCAAATAGTTTCTTAACGCTGGCTGCCAAAGTTATACTTCCAAACAAAATGCAAGCAAACTAAGCCTTGCATGACCATCAGCGACATAACTCCATACAGAATCAACTGAGTAATGAAGAAATAATATTAGTGTGCGTACTTTTTGTGTTGTCTAGAATATTTATAAAACAGAATTCAGTCAAACAATAACATTATTTTTATGAGTCTAGTAAAATTAGGTAATATTATTAATATATTTATACCAGGAGACTGTCTGCCACACACAGTACAATGCGCAATAGGTTTCTAGTAGATTTACGGACACCTCTGAAATCTTCCATCGTTTTCAGTATGCCTACTACCAGAGGAAAAATAGCGCAGCGTAACTAGAAACTGATGCAGAGATTCAACAGAATATTTTCAAAAATAAAAAAGAAATCATTTATCTTTTCAAATATTCTTTAAATTCAAACCCTAAAACACATATTTTTGCACTTTCTCATTTTTCTGTTGCATGTTGTATCCGAGTTTCAATTTTTCGGAACAAGGTTAGGACTATAAGCCTAATTCTGAAGGTTTTCTGTTTTAAAACTTATGTTCATTTATGTATATTCCAAAGTGGTGCACTCTATTTCGAAAAATTCTTGGCCGCCGTGGTCGTTCAGTAATATTGATCACTCACATATCGTCACTCATAAGTTCTTGGAAAACATCTGCAATATCCATGTGTATTGCGGGAACCGCCATCTTGCACTGTTGAGCCTTGAACTGCAGTTTAAACGGCAGAGACCTGCCGATCAAGTTAAACTCAAGCTAACTCAAGATTAAACTGGTAGTTAAGGTTTATAATACGAAGCAGAACGAAAAACTTCAGTTTAAACTGAACGTAAGGTTTAAACGGCGTTTATAATACCGGCCCTCAATGTCTGGGATTTATTTCCTTAACCCTTAGTGAGGCACGGTAAATTTTGTGACACAAATGATCGCGTGTCGATCTTTTTATCGCCTTTAACATAATGTTCCAAAAATGTTTGTTTCAGATTACCAAAGCTTACATAAATCTTGGAATTAAGCGATCTGTATTTAGATAACCTAAATGCAATATTTATCGAGTAAGGAGAAAATGGTCAATGTACTGTACGAATATGAGAAACAACGTTGCAACTTCTGGTTTCGACCTTTTCATTCAGCGGTATATTCGTCCAAGTCGTCATTTTATACTTACCTATAATAAAGCCTGTCAGCACGCGATAAATTATTCGAACAAATTGTTTCATTCAGAAATATCATTTTATATTTCCGTGTCACGGTCAGTTTCTACCAAAACATCTTCCCCCTCCCATATTATGATGTACCGAAGTACATATGATATTTCAATGCAGAAATTCTGCGTCATCATATCGATGGCTCACAACCAGACTGTTCCAAGTCCATTTTACTATTTTTTTTTTCAGGAGAGCTATTTTAAGCTCCTGACATTCAAAGCTTCATGAACCAATTTGAAATAGCTTCACAGCAGCCTTATGGAGAGGAATATTTACAATTTTGTTCGATTCTTATATGCAGAGAAGAACTGGAACACAATAAAATACAGATTGCTTTCTTATAAAAAGTTGGACTTAGAACAGTATGGTTCTCAGCCGTCGATATGATGATGGAAGAGTGAAACAGAGAAAAAAAACTCTCTGGCACCGGGATTTGAACCCGGGTTTTCAGCTCTACGTGCTGACGCTCTATCCACTAAGCCCATCCCGATGTCGGATCGAATCCTCTCAGTTTAAGTTCCACCTCTTGGGCTCCCTCTAGTGGTCTGCCCTCATGCACTACGTCACAGATGTATGACAGTGGCACAATGTCCACACATGTGCAGAGGTGCACTCGTTATGAGTGACTAAGTGGCCGGGATCCGACGGAATATGCGCCGTCTTAAATCACAAAGTGATTATTTTTCGCATATCCTATATTATGATTTACCGAAGTACATATGATATTTCATTGCAGAAATTCTGCGTCATCATATGACGATTTTCCCCTCCCATTTCATCTCTACTAATTTAATATTCGACAATTTACTTCAATAACTCATGCAATGTGTTATGGATTGGTAAGATAAAATATCTCACCGCTCTATAAAGAAAACTTATGTTGTATAATTCGGAATTGCAATAATAAATTATTGAATTGCTACAAAAATGCTACGTACTTGAAAGGCGAGACACAGTCTAAAAGACCGACTCTGTATTGTTGGGCTCTTCACGTTGGGCAACACAACGTTTTAGCTTGACGAAGAAACAGAAGCTACTGCGGGCATGAACGCTCTGGGACGCTTTAAAAAGCGTTGTGAAAGAGTCAAAGAAAGAAGGCGGGGAAAGACCGACTCACTGCCTGTCTAAGGATTAATGGATATTGTGAGATTTCTAACATAAATGGCTATAGGTTAAGTTACCTTGTTGTAGTAGGCTATTGCAGTTTCATATAGTACAGATAGCCTAGATCCTATGTTTTCGGAGGGTTGATAAATGATTTGCCTTAAAATATCTTCTTTTGCTTTGGTACGTTCTTCCTCGCTTTATCTTACCTAAATTAATGTTGCTTTATTTTACCTTACTTCATTTTGTCTAACCTGAGCTTCTTGAATTAATGTAGCTGTCAATTAATTTACGTTACTTAACATTGCTTATCTTACCTTGTCTTGTGCAGTTTTAATAATTTGATAGTTTACATTTCAGTTATTAAGCAATCACAAAAATTGCAACAGACATTGTCCTATACAAATAAAATTCTATATTGCAATATAAAAGAATTGATTAAAATTGTGCTATTTAGAATTCAAAACGCTCACACGAAAATACAGAGCCAGTTCAAGAGAAATTTGTTTTTATAGTTTTAGGAAACCTCTTTTGGAAGTTTCATGTTGCTGTGTAAAATCCAAGGATCATTGAAATTACTCAAAATTATGTTATTGTTTTACATATACTTTAAGTTTCATGTTAAAGTGACGTTGATTAGATTTTTCACAGCAACATAATTTACCTCTCATCACCTAATTACCTCAAATTTTCTAAGCATATCTACCTGGTCTTGTATTATTTTAATAACTTTGTGCTACCAAACTTTATCTTGCCTTTTCTTGCCTCAGGTGTAGGCTGTCATAAAGTTTACTTTATATTTTCTTAAACTAACTTATCCATTAAAGTTCCTTGTCTTACTTTCCTTATTTTGTTTCTCTTACCTCGCCTCGCCTAAACTAACCTAAACTAACCTTAACTATCCTTGCCTTATCTTTCTATTCTTACCTTAACTAACTGTACCTAACAGAACGTAAAGCAATACGAATTGTCCTCGCTCTACCTTTCTTAATTTTTCTTATCTTGATTTGTACACAGCGTACTTAAAATAATATAGCAGTTTTTAGTCTTTATATTATCACTCAGATGATACATAGGAAGTTCTTTGTAGGCTCAAATGAAAGAGGAAGGAAGACGTTTTAGTTGTATGCGTGCGCACATAGCTTTCCTTTGTTTTGTTTCCTTGGCAGCGATAATAACAAATATGGCGACTCCTCAACAGAAAACATTTTGTGTTTTGAAATTTGAGAGTTGTAAATCAGTTATAACAGTTCAATGTGCGTTTAGTAGGCAGTTTCATCGTGATCCCGTCGATGGCATAACCTGTTGGCAACGAATTACGTACCTGGATATGCTCCAAGAATGCCTCTTTCCTCAACTGCAGGATGAACCCAATAACTTCATTTGACAACAATATGGCACACCTCCACATTGGCATCACCCTGTACGAGATTGGTTGAATGATGTCACGTCACTGACCATTGGATTGGTCGCCATGCACCCGATGACAGGACTTAACTCCAGCGGCCTCCAAGATCACCAAATCTCACTCCATGCGGTTTTTTCCTTTGGGGTTTTGTAAAGGACAAAATATACGTGCCTCCATTGCCTGCTAACCTGCCCGAGTTGAGAAACAGGATTCGAGAAGCTATTGCTGCCATCACTCCATACATGCTGATTAAAGTATGGGACGAATTAGCCTACAGGTTAGATGTGTGTCGTGTATAAACGGGGATCACGTTAAACACTTATGAACTTATAATGTAAACTGGAGATGTTACTCTTTCATTTAACATGAATTTTGTTATTGTCATAGTTAGTTAAAGTATCATTAAACACATTTAAAATCGCTGAATTCTTTTATATACACCCTGTATTAAATTACCTTATCTCAAATTCTTGATTATAGTTCACCGCTTTGCAGTAGTGATCAGCATGTCTAAATGCGAAACTAGCTGGCCCGGGATGTAATCCTGGTTGGGACAAGTCTGGTTGAGTTCGAGTTTTGTCCGGGGTTTTCCGCTCAATCGATTAAGATCAAATCAGAGTCACTTTCGGCTCCGGGTCCTGGGTTCATTTCTCCGTAATTATCACCTTAATCTTCATCCATCCTGCCTACTTCCATGCTTATATGTCAGCCTGTCGTACGGGGCTAACAGAACCCGACTTAACAAGTGCACCAACTTCAGAACACGAATATTAATCATAGTCGCCAATAAATCTTATCATTATCGTCATGGATCTTAAGACTGTTGACCAGATGATGGTTTTTATTTTTTATGCTCGACCATGCCGAAATGTACTAATTATACACCTGGTAGCAGCCCTTTAATACACCTCATTAAAGTACACCTATTCATTAAAGTTTAGTTCTTCAACCAATCAGAACACGCCATTGTAGCATTATGAAAGCGCAAGTATCGATTATTCTAGGATATGCAATCGAAAGACAACTAGCGAAACATCACGGAGGCTGGAAATCCAATACTGTTGCAGAAGGTTATGTTCTGTTACTATAATAATTAGCGTTAATTGTAAGTAATATTCAAATAAATTCAATTTGTCATCTCGTTTTTCAATGTCTAAATCAATTTCAATGTTATATCAAGATTAATGTTCATTTTACTCTCTAGATTATATCAAGGTCAATGACATTTTGTTCCTCGGAAAAAATCAATACTTTCGCGTCTCCGCACATCTCACAATTTACGAGATTGCACAAGGTCAGTCACATAAGAATAACATGAATACTTATGAATAATTTCAAGTTAGAAATATGGTCGAGCATGAAAAGTCGTATGAAACTTGCCTATAATGGTAATTAAGACGCTCGTATGAAACTTATGAAACGAGAGCAAGCGAGTTTCATAAACATACTCGCGTCTTAATTACTACCATTATAGGCTCGATGCATAATATACTATAGTTTTTATTTCCACTTCCTATGTCATCTCAGAAACAGTTGGTTTGTTATTGAAAAGTAGGCCATGGGAATTACCCGAAACGTCCTTCTTTCTAGGAGACAAGCCAAAATGTAGAATGACTGCTAACACGTCCTATGAGTACTGCATGAGTCCTTGTTTACGTAGGAAATGCATGAAAATACAAATCCGCTACAACAACGCCAATCAAAGAACCCGGATGTCCAATTACCGCACTTCGACTGGCGTTATTTTGTTGTTTTGCGGGCTAATCGTATCGGGGGAATAGATGATATGATAATGGAATTTAAACTTTTATGTATACCAGACGTGGCAGTTTTCCGTTCCGCAAACATATCATTCTTTGCCCAGTCTTACATGTAGACTATAACAGCCATTACCATCCATTAACAGAAGGTCTAATCGAGCTCTTTTCGTTTCGGGCTATCCCCCGGTCATGGGATTATTTCACATTAGCGTCCATTACTGGACAATTAAGCTTCATAAAGAACCAATAATTCGCTCCACTAGCTTCTGTTTTGTTTCTGCTGTTCCTGTATCAGCCGTCACGTATGTCGCTGCTATTTCTGCTAATAAAAAATTACATGAACAAAAACACTACACACTTCCCCATGTACAGCGAAACAAGGAATGGACATACAGCTTTACATTTCACGCACGATCGGACTACTAAAATTCAGTCAGTTGCGCATGCGCACAGAGTTCATATGCTACAAGAGCTCGGCTTGTAAAGGAATGCCGGCTTGAAGATGACACACATTCCGTCAATAAACGTTTTACTTGTTTCGAAAATATTAGTACTGTTCCATGTATATAGTGAGAATCACTTAAGTGTAGTTCCTAAAAGTCTAATTTGGCCGTCTCTTCAGTGTTCACTAAAGAGGGAAAAATCACAATGCTACGTACTGAAATAATGATGATAATAATAATAATAAACAATAACTACATGTCTTAATTATAATAATTAACAATAACTACATGTCTTAAAAATTGGAAATTTGTCCTTTGAAGAGGTGGAAGAATTCAAATATCTTGGAACAACAGTAACGAATATAAATGATAGGCCTACTCGGGAGGAAATTAAACACAGAATAAATATAGGAAATGCTTGTTATTATTCGGTTGAGAAGCTTTTATCATCCAGTCTGCTGTCAAAAAATCTGAAAGTTAGAATTTATAAAACAGTTACATTACCGGTTGTTCTTTATGGTTGTGAAACTTGGACTCTCACTTTGAGAGAGGAACATAGGTTAAGGGTGTTTGAGAATAAGGTGCTTAAGAAAATATTTGGGGCTAAGAGGGATGAAGTTACAGGAGAATGGAGAAAGTTACACAAAGCTGAACTGCACGCATTGTATTCTTCACTTCACACAGAAGAGATTTACAATATAGGCTACTAGTACAACACAAAGTTTTAGTATCAATTTCATGAAGTGTTATTGAATGTCATGAATTCACCTACAGAAGAGAAGGCGTGAGAAATTAGGTACTTCTTTAATTTGGCTCTAAATAATATTATGTTTTGAGTTTCATTTTTATATCGATAGGGAGGCTATTAAAAAAATTTACTGCCACATAACGCACTCCTTTTTGATAGCACGATAGACTTGCCGATGGAGTATGAAAGTCATTTTTTGACGTGTATTTATAATATGAACTGCTGAATTAGTTACAAAGTTTTCACGATTACATACGAGGAAGATTAGTAATGAAAAGATACACTGACAAGCCATGGGCATTGTTTGTAGTTTTTTGAAAATGGTCCTACAAGATTCCCTAGGTTTGGCACCTACTATTATTCTAATTTAATACATTATGCAACGAGCCTATAATGGTAGTAATTAAGACGCGAGAATGTTTATGAAACGAGCGCAAGCGAGCGGGGAGCGACTGGGGAGCGGAACTGACCTTGTGCAATATCTCGTAAATTGTGAGATGTGCGCAGACGCGAAAGTATTGATTTTTTCCGAGAAACAAATGTCATTGACCTTGATATATTCTAGAGAGTAAAATAAACATTAATCTTGATATAACCTTGAAATTGATATAGACATTGAAAAACGAGATGACAAATTGAATATATTTGAATATTATTTACAATTAACGCTATTTATTATAGTAACAAAACATAACCTTCTGCGACAGTATCGGATTTCCAGCCTCCGTGACGTTTCGCTAGTTGTCTTTCGATTGCATAACCGAGAATAATCGATACTTGCGCTTTCATATTGCTACAATGATGTTTTCTGATTGGTGGGACACCTGAACTTTAATGAATAGGTCTACTTTAATGAGGTCCATTAAATGGCTGCTACCAGGTGTATAAATTACTATATTTCGGCATGGTCGAGCATAAACTCTTTTTTGTAATAGGAATATACTGTTACTATCTGTGGAATTTCCCCAGAATATTATTCCAAAACTCATTACCGAGTGGAAGTATGCAAAGTATGTTGTTTTTAAGGTATTGATATTTACTATCTTTTGCATAGATGCAATAGCAAAACAAGCTGAATTTAGTTAGGGAGTAATTTCTTTAATATGATTTTTCCAATTTAACACATTATCGATTTTTAAGCCAAGAAAATTGCAGTGAAAGACCACCTCTTGGGCAGAGAACTATGAATATTTGAATCAGAGTGCTGCATTGGAGTTAAATCGCTCGCTTGAACTCGGTCGAGTGTCGCACCCTCGAGTGAGATACGATCGGTCGTGATACGCTCGTAATAAATAGAAGCACAGTACAAGGTCATCTCACCGATATGTCTTATCTTGTATGGAAGGCGACAGATAAGATACACATATGTTTTGCTCACACGTTAAAAATAAGACTTTATTTTCTGCGTTTATGACAAACGTTTAATGGAACAGTCAATGGAACGTACCAAAACAGGAACATGAAGTTATAAATAAAATAGCATGAAAAACTTCGATATACGGTTATTATTGCTAATTAATAATTATTTAATATTTGATTTACCACATACAGTATAATATGATAGATCCATACATAGTGTTCCGCCTATATACTGCGACAATGAAGAAACGTTTTACAAAATACTATTGATATAGCAGGAGATTAATAACAATATTAGTACAGAGATAATGTCACAGAAAATATAATACAAGAATAATCATGCTGCACAACTCTTACAGGCGCAAAGATTGATACACTATAGAGATTATTATTATTATTATTATTATTATTATTATTATTATTATTATTATCACTAGAAAACTTGATACAGTTCTTGCATTATCGTGATTGTGTTCTCCGTTTATAATAATTACATTTACATCCAATAACATATATCAGATGTGGGAAAAACAAAATCACTCCTGTGTGGGGGGGGGGAAACATTTACGTACAACATTTATATTACGTTTTAAAGCAAGTTTTGTAGTTGTACTATGGAGAGGTTAGTAAAACATTGCAAAGTTTTGAAATGATAAACATCTATGATGTTACTACACAGTTCATCACTGTAACAAGGACGAATGCCTAACGCTCGGCTTATACCGTTCGAGGATTTATCGCTCGTGACAATTTTACCCATCGTGCATGTGCGCTACCTATCGGATTATGCTATGAACTACTTGGCGCTCGAGCGAAAACGTCCGATGCAGACTTCTGTTTTGAATTATCCTTATTATTTCTTGTAAGTAATTGTTTAAACTTATTTTCCCCTACAGTATATCCTCGTTTGTTTAGCAATAAGCACAAACAATGTCAACACGTGTTATCCGGTATTTCTGCATTTTTTTAAAGGATCCTGTACAAATTATTGATTAGGGGCAGGTGTATCCTGTGATGAGCGCAAGTTAAATAATTCATAAAGACCACCCTCTTAACCGCACGACAACTTCAATTATACCGTAACATAAGCCACTCTAGCAGGAAGCGACGTACCGGACTGTTAATGTAGGTTTTAATTATTTAATTCATACCCGAGCTCCAGTACTTCAATATGGTAGCCAATAAAGGAAATAAATTTCTTTATACTAATGTGTACAAAGCTATGATGTAAGTATCCTAGTCACGTAGCGGAATCGCTAATGGACTTGTGCAGCATAAACAGCATAAAAATGTCTGCCCGTACTTGATGATAGTGCTACAAAATGCAACAACAATATTTATGTTTTGTAAGAATCTCAGACATCCTTTGTGGCGCTGGTATCGGACAGCCTTCTGGTGTTGAACTCGCGGCCATAAACCAAGTGAAAAAGGTCTCGCTTTGCATTTTGTAGTTTATTGCCGTCCTTTAATTGTTCTTGAATGATAAACACAGATATCATTGCTGTTATGATTGTGTTGGTATTAATGAGTCCAGGGATTTGATCCAATTGCTGAGTCGTAACTTTTCTTGCTGGGCTCGGCTTGATTCTTTGGTTATGCTTCAGTTTCAGTCCAAGGCCTCCTAAGTGAGTCACAAACGTTTCTGTAATATTGTTAACTCGGAACATTTAAGTGGGCACCTATTCGGAAAAAATGTCCGTTATCATTTTTGTAACATTCTAGGAGTGGAAAAATTAATAAAGTTTCAATATCGTCGTATATTATGTATTACATTCAAGATATTACCACGTTCTACTATATACAGTCACAAAGCTTGAGATTTCAGGGTGCTAGAAACAATAGACTGTGCCAGCACTATTTTGCATTGCCTGTAATGAGGCGATATTACCGATCCTAGTAATGAGCAACTATCTAATGGATGCATATTTACTACGTATTGAGCTTCGTGACTGTATATACTACACTGTGATATTACCACAGTCTAGTTCTAGTATATACAGTCACGAAGCTTGAGTTGTTGAGGGTACTAGGAACAATAGACTGTGCCTTTACTATTTCACATTGTCAGTGAGGAGGCGATAGTAGTGATCCTAGTGGTTAGCAAATATCTATGGATGCCTGTTTCCTACATATTGACCGTGACTGAAGCTTGAATTGTTGAGGGTACTAGGAACAATAGACTGTGCCGGTACTATTTCACATTTTCTGTAAAGAGGCGATAGTAGCGATCCTAGTGGTTAGCAACTATCTATGGATGCCTATTCCCTACATATTGACCTTCGTGACTGAAGCTTGAATTGTTGAGGGTACTAGGAACAATAGACTGTGCCGGTACTATTTCACATTGTCTGTGATGGGGCGATAGTAGTGATTCTAGTGGTTAGCAACTATCTATGGATGCATATTTACTACGTATTGAGCATCGTGACTGAAGCTTGAGTTTTGAGGGTACTAGGAACAATAGACTGTGCCGGTACTATTTCACATTGTCTGTGATGGGGAGATAGTAGTGATCCTAGTGGTTAGCAACTATCTATGGATGCATATTTCCTACATATTGAGCATCGTGACTGAAGCTCGAATTGTTGAGGGTACTAGGAACAATAGACTGTGCCGGTACTATTTCACATTGTCTGTGATGGGGCGATAGTAGTGATTCTAGTGGTTAGCAACTATCTATGGATGCATTTTTACTACGTATTGAGCATCGTGACTGAAGCTTGAGTTTTGAGGGTACTAGGAACAATAGACTGTGCCGGTACTATTTCACATTGTCTGTGATGGGGCGATAGTAGTGATTCTAGTGGTTAGCAACTATATATGGATGCATATTTACTACGTATTGAGCATCGTGACTGAAGCTTGAGTTTTGAGGGTACTAGGAACAATAGACTGTGCCGGTACTATTTCACATTGTCTGTGATGGGGAGATAGTAGTGATCCTAGTGGTTAGCAACTATCTATGGATGCATATTTCCTACATATTGAGCATCGTGACTGAAGCTCGAATTGTTGAGGGTACTAGGAACAATAGACTGTGCCGGTACTATTTCACATTTTCCGTAAAGAGGCGATAGTAGCGATCCTAGTGGTTAGCAACTATCTATGGATGCCTATTCCCTACATATTGAGCTACGTGACAGTATATACTACACTGTGATATTACTATAGAGCATTATTTTCACATCAAGAAAAAATAGTAATATGCGTTACAAGAGCGGTATGTTGACGTTTTCATGGTCGAGGAAAAGATTGAAAAAGCGAAACGTAGTTGAGCTTTTTTAATTTCCGAGAACATGAAAACAAACATACCGCTCGTGTATCGTACATTATTTTGTGCGAAGATCGTTTATTACATACCTGAAAGACGCATTTCTAATTAGTTGCAATGAAATCTCCATGTTGGTTTCTGTTTAATGACGCCAACTTCGGAACACCAAAATATCTTTTTTTCAACATTGTTGCTGTAAAATGTTTTCTGTGTTTACTACACTCCAGCAGGCCGTGATATACGTCTGTCTTTTTTTCCCCCAGTCTATAAATGCGAACTTAAAACAAACGGTATGTAATGATTTATTTTTCATTTTCATATTTTAACAATATTGTTTATATAACATATTGCAGTAATAACATCGGCATCTGGAATCTTGTTGATTTTTTCACGGCTTCCTTAATGTTACTTGTATCAGGAATGCAATAAGTTTCGTGGAGTAGTAGAATTTACTTAATTTTTGCAAATATTTAAAAACAATAATTAACATTGCAATTTAGGTGAAATTTCAGTGGTAAGTTTCCAATTTATAATTATTACTATGTTAAACGTCTCTAAAAACAATATGTTAAAAGCCTAAAGCAGTAAAATGAATGTCGCGCTTAAGCGGTAAGAAGAGGGAAATTGTTGTGTATGTTACGTTGGGAATACTGAATGTGGTATTTCACACTTACCGCGTATTGGTTTTGTGCGGAAAACAAGCAAATACGCACGATCTCGCACAAAAATAAATGAAGTTTCAATATCGTCATATATGTCTGTGGCGGAGGAAAAAGGTCTTAAGTCAATTTTTTGTGAAAATGAGATTTTTATATATTCTGAAAGCGGAAACAATTCTCTACAATCTGGTAAAAAGGCTAAAGTCAAATAAGACTCCTGACTGGATTTATAGAGCGTTACCAAATGTCCTAAGTACTTTTTGAATCGAGCACACACAGAATAAAGGACTTAAATATATTTAATACTTTATATCACATGTTTACTTTCCATGATTCCCCATTAAAAAGGTCTAACTTGTATTTTAGCTATTTTGTCACATACTGATGCCCTTTCCTTTTAAAACTTTAAGTACCAGGGTAAACAGTCCTACAATTGTTTAAGACCCATTTTGCATTCCTAACAATTTACATTTCTCATTTATTTTGACATGAAGAAGGTCTTATGTTTAATAATCCCTTCTACTCATTTGGCTTCTAGTCTTAAAAGGGCTTAAATGCGGCTATTTTTGGAAATAATCAAGAAAATTGTTAAATGAGCAACATTATCTATTTTAGAAGAAATATAAACAAATAATATCCAGGAAAAACCTCTTAATTAAAAAACTCTATAATTGACACCAATTTCAAACTTTTACTGCTTTCCTGAAAAGTATAAAATTTTTACCTAAGATCTTTTTCCTCCCGGCCACAGATGTATTACATTCAAGATATTACCACAGTCTAGTGTATACAGTCACGAAGCTTGAGTTGTTGAAAGTACTAGGAACAATAGACTGTGCCGGTACTATTTCACATTGTCTGTAATGAGGCGATAGTAGCGATCCTACTGGTTAGCAACTATCTATGGATGCATATTCTCTATATATTGAGCTTCGTGACTGGTATATACTAGACTGTGATATTACTATAGAGCATGCCACATTGAGAAAAAAAAATAGTTTTACGGACCTTGTCTAGTACATTATAGAAGCTTTGTGGTATGAAGGCGATACTATAACAACTGATCATTTGATGGAATAGTTTCATATGCCCAATGCTTTTTTCTTAACGTGGAATACTCTATAGTGATTTCAGCAGCAAATACTGCATTTATTTTCTTGCACTATTATTAACCTCCCATCTACGTCTCGGCCTCCCCAAAGTTCTTTTTCTCTAAAGTCTTCCAACTAACACCATAATTATGCATTGCTGGATTCATCCATACGTGCTCCATGTCTTGCCCATCTCAAAAGTCTGGATTTAATGTTCCTAATTATGTCAGGTGAAGAATACAATGCGTGCAGTTCTGTGTTGTGTAACTTTCTCCATTCTCCTGTAACTTCATCCCTCTTAGCCCCAAATATTCTTCTATGCACCTTATTATGGAATATCCATAATTTCTGTTCCTTCATCAAAGTGAAAGTCCAAGTTTCACAACCATACAGGACAACCAATAATATAACAATTTTATAAATTTTAACTGTGAGTTTTTTTTGGAAGCAGACAATCTTCTCAAACGAATAAAAACATGTATTTCCTGTATTTATTCTGCGTTTAATTTCCTCTCGAGTGTCAATATTTGTTACTCTTGTTCCAAATTATTTGAATTTTTCCACTTTTTCCAAGGATAAATTTCCAGTTTTTCTATTTTCATTTCGTACTATGTTCCGTACCTCCTATTGAGGTTATGGCTGATATGTACATCTATTATCAGGCAGTACATCTCTCTTGACGATATGTGTCAAAAGGAAAACAATTGTTTGTATGCATCTGAACTCTGATTAGTGTAATATGTAGCTAGCCATCGTTGTATGCAACGGAAGGGGAAAGGAACTAGCCACCCTACCTCATTATCTCCTGGCTTAGTTGCCGCATAAGTGATGCCTTATTGACGTCACTTATGAGATTCACATTGTATTTGAACAGTTGACTAAACAACTATGTTCTGGTCACGAGACATAATTATATATTTCGTCTTTTCGGGGTTTACTTGCAAATCTGTCTCCTTACTTGCTTCAGATAAATTTACCATGTTTTCTCTGATAATTTGTGAATTTTCTCATGACATAATCATATCAATGATAATAATAATAATAGTAATAATAATACAATATTATTGTTGTTATTACTTACTTACTGGCTTCTAAAGAACCCGGAGGTTCATTGCCGCCTTCACATAAGCCCGCCATTGGTCCCTATCCTGTGCAAGATTAATCCATTCTCTATCATCATATCCCACCTCCCTCAAATCCATTTTTATATTATCTTCCCATCTACGTCTCGGCCTCCCTAAAGGTCTTTTTCCCTCCGGCCTCCCAACCAACACTCTATATGCATTTCTGGATTCGCCCATACGTGCTACATGCCCTGCCCTTCTCAAACGTCTGGATTTAATGTTCCTAATTATGTCAAGTGAAGAATACAATGCGTGCAGTTCTGTGTTGTTTAACTTTCTCCATTCTCCTGTAACTTCATCACTCTTAGCCCCAAATATTTTCCTAAGCACCTTATTCTCAAACACCCTTAATCTCTGTTCTTCTCTCAAAGTGAGAGTCCAAGTTTCACAACCATACAGAACAACCGGTAATATAACTGTTTTATAAATTCTAATTTTCAGATTTTTTGACAGCAGACTGGATGATAAAACTTTCTCAACCGAATAATAACAGGCATTTCCCATATTTATTCTGTGTTTAATTTCCTCCCTAGTATGATTTATATTTGTTACTGTTGCTCCCAGATATTTGAACTTCTCCACCTCTTCAAAAGATAAATTTCCAATTTCTATATTTCCATTTCGTACAGTATTCTCGTCACGAGACATAATCATATACTTTGTCTTTTCGGGATTTACTTCCAAACCTATCTCTTTACTTGCTTCCGGTAAAATTCCCGTGTTTTCCCTAATCTTTTGTGGATTTTCTCCTAACATATTCACGTCATCCGCACAGACAAGAAGCTGATGTAACCCGTTCAATTCCAAACCCTCTCTGTTATCCTGGACTTTCCTAATTGCATACTCTAGAGCAAAGTTAAAAAGTAAAGGTGATAGTGCATCTCCTTGCTTTAGCCCACAGTGAATTGGAAACGCATCTGACAGAAATTGACCTATACGATCTCTGCTGTACGTTTCACGCAGACACATTTTAATTAATCGTACTAGTTTATTATTGTTATTATTATTATTATTATTATTATTATTATTATTATTATTATTGCAATAATACATTATTATTATTATTGTTGTTGTTGTTGTATTTACTGTAGACTAAATTATATCCACATTAAATGCTAAAATGATCGTTAAATATAATACACATTAGAAGAGCTCTGTGGATAAATGCTTGTACTGCCTTACCGACTTGTCTATATGTGGACTAAAGGCGATATGGCACTAGTATCAGCGACACCTGTGTTAATTAGGAAGCTATGCCATTATCCTGGGAAACGAGGTCGTACGACATTCCTGTTGGCCCGGTCCTGTCCCTGGAACCGTGCCATGACCATGAACTTGAGTTTTACCTTCAAAACCCACTTTTCGTATTGCACTTTCTACTACCCACTGTCTCATCTCCTTTTCTGTCTTTTTCAAGTCACATTGACTCCGTTATAAGAACCAACAGCCTTGTGATCAGTCCGCGTCAAATTTATGGTGTGGTTTCTTTTTCGTCTAAACGGACGCGTGGTAGCGTGTTACAGTGGTATTCTGTAGGTACTGGATTTTGTCTCTTTCGCCCACTATCGAATTTTTTCAGCATGTTAAATACAACAGAAATGAAAAAAAGACTGTATTGTATTGTATTGCATTCTATTTATTAACATTCCATGGTATTCATACATTGCTTTACAGCTAGAATATGGAACAAGTCAAAAAACTTAATACTACTATAAAGTCTTAATTTATAGTCACAGTCTAGATGAAATATATACAGACGAGATTTACAATATAGTCTACTAGTACAACACAAAGTTTTAGTATCAATTTCATGAAGCGTTATTGAATGTCATGAATTCACCTACAGAATAGAAGGCGTAAGAAATTAGGTACTTCTTTAATTTGGCCTTAAATAATCTTATGTTTTGAGTTTCATTTTTTATATCCATAGAGAGGCTATTAAAAATTTTTACTGCCATATAACGCAATCCTTTTTCATAGCATGTTAGACTTGCCGATGGAATATGAAAGTCATTTTTTTGACGTGTATTTATGCTATGAACTATTGAATTAGTTACAAAGTTTTCACGATTACATACGAGGAAGATTATTAATGAAAAAATATACTGACAAGCCATGGGCATTATTTGTAGTTTTCTGAAAATAGTCCTACACGATTCCCTAGATTTGGCACCTACTATTATTCTAATTACTCTTTTTATAATAGGAATATCCTGTTACTATCTGTGGAATTTCCCCAGAATATTATTCCAAAACTCATTACCGAGTGAAAGTATGCAAAGTATATTGTTTTTTAGGTATTGATATTTGCTATCTTTTGCATAGATCTAATAGCGAAACAAGCTGAATTTAGTTTGGGGGTAATTTCTTTAATATGTTTTTTCCAATTTAACACATCATCGATTTTTAAGCCAAAAAATTTGGTTGTTGTTTCTTATAGGGATCTATTGTTAATTATTGCGCTATAAGTTTGCGAGGTTGAATTTGGACAGGATTTAAATTAAATTATGTTAGTTTTGTTACAATTTAATACCAATTTATTGACTGAGAACCAGTCACATATTTTGAATAGAATTTCCTCTGTTGAAGATTGGAATGTGTTGGAGTTATTGGCTGTAATTACTATACTTGTGTCATCTGCAAATAATATGGGATGACCTACATCTTTTATTAGGGGGGCAAGATCATTTATGAACACTAGAAAAAGTAGGGGACCTAATATTGATCCTTGAGGAATGTAGAAGAAGCAAATGTAAAGTGTTAAAGAGAAGAACCTACAGGAAGACTCTTTTCTCATATTATTTTAAGTAGGGCCTCTGTTTCTGTAATATAGTTTCATATTTCATTTCATTTATTATATTCCATAGATCTTACATTAACAATGAAGCTTTAATGTATGGAACAATTCAAATTTTACAAGATTACAATTATAATTTTTACAATTTTTTTACAGTTTCATTTTCAATTTTTTATAAATTTTTGGCAAGATGTAGTGAGCTCGAGGATTCGTCAACAGATTGCCTGGCATTTACCTTATGGTTAGGGAAAACCTCGGAAAAAACCAACCAAGTTGAGGAAGATTTATTTATTTATTTTCTAAAATAATACAGTCAGTTAGCTACTCACATATAGCCGGTAATTGAACCCAGACCAACTGAGTTTGTAGTATTAGCTAAAAAGAATATCTATACTAATAATAAATCTGTAGGTAGCGGAAATTTTTCTGGTAATTTTAGATTTTCTAAAAATAATTGGTCCTAACATATATAATTAATCAGCCTGAAACCGAAAATAGCTTTTTTGAAATTTTTGTTTGTATGTCTGTCTGTCTGTCTGTCTGTCTGTATGTATGTTTGTTACCTTTTCACGCGATAATGGCTGAACGAATTTCGATGAAAATTGGAATATAAATTAAGTTCGTTGTAACTTAGATTTTAGGCTATATGGCATTCAAAATACATTATTTAAAAGGTGGGGTTATAAGGGGGCCTGAATTAAATAAATCGAAATATCTCGCTTATTATTGATTTTTGCGAAAAATGTTACATAACAAAAGTTTCTTTAAAAATGATGTCCGATAAGTTTTATTCCTTGAAAAATTTTGATAGGACTAATATTTAATGAAATAGATGAGTTTTAAAATTAAAATAACTGCCATCTAAGGCCGTGTAATGAATTAAAAAACAAACGACTTCGTCTATAAGGGGCCTTGGACAGCAACAATCGAAAGCTATGAAAAATAGCCTACAGATAATATTTCTGTGTTTGTATGAAGTAATATCGGAAGCTAAATTAACCGATTTGTATAATTAATTATTAATTCACCATTGGAAAGTGTAGTTTCTCTAGATGGACATAATGCTATAATGTTATTACAGGAACTTCTGAGTGAATCGAGGACAGGTAAGATTAAAATAGCTTCTTATGCACAAACAACTTGATAGGCTATTCTGTGTATTCGTTTCCTGTATTTCTTAAAATAATGTTTATCTCAGAGAATTAACGAACAACGAGAGTGTATTGATTTAGTATGCAGTAATAATATGTTAGCTTAGCATTCCATTATTTTATAATCCAAATTTTAACTATGCTCAATTGAATCGTGTTAAAATACATAAAATACATATGTATTAAATGCAATGCAAAAAAATTGGGTAATGAGCCAAGCAGATTATGTTGCGCTGTTGTAAAATAAAATTTGTTCCTCCTGAGATTCAAGAGCCCCCATAACAAATTAAAAACTTACTTATCGGTATATATCCGTTATCAACACATTTTTATATAATGTAATATAATATAATATAATATAATATAATATAATATAATATAATATAATATAATATAATATAATTTATTTGAAGGGTTCAGAACCATAGTGGCCCAAGCGCCATTTACTGAATACGTAGAAAACAAGGGTTAAAATTAAGTTATCATAATTCAATGGAAACATATAGCAAGTAAAATGAAGTATACACATAAAATATAAATGATATGTCAGTCTTCATTAAAGTATGGATGCATGTAATAAAAATTAAGAAACATGTTAAAGGAATTGTCATTGCACCAAATGAGTGTCTCTGGACCAAAATGATCGCACTTTAATTATTTAAATACAATTTAAATTAAGTAACATATTAAACTATTTATCCTTCTATCAAACACGAATCTTCCCTGGATCAAATGTCCTATTTTAATTATGTAATTACTTTATATTTATTTCTAACGGGTGCAGCGGAGCGCACGGGTACGGCTAGTAATAAATAACATAATATCCTACGTGTAGGCTAATGTATAAATGTTCGCGATAACCGTCAGTTGTGTTTACAGTGAGGTCCGGAACACAAGTCTGTGGACCGGAATGTCAGCATCATAAAATAAGAATATTATGCTTAAAGATTGCTCGCTGTAGTTATTCATAACTTGTTTCATAATCCCGGACTGAAATAAAATACATTGGACATCTAGTGGCTGTTCATTGTCCGCTATGTTTCAGAGAGATGTCTTATTGTTTGGCACAGAGCTGCTCATAAAACTGGTATATTTATTACGCGCAGCTACAAGAATGTCCTCGGCAGATGTGATAATATTTTGAAATGAGAAGGATCCCATCGACTACATAATCCATTCCACACTAAAAACCCGTGTTTCAGTGTTAATGCTGACCTGTACACTTCATTAACTACCCATGTAACGTTGTGTTTACCTATTTAACAGAAACGATCTCTTGTATTTAGACAGAAGGCTACCCAAGACAGAGATAGCGTAATAATGTTTGAAATATGTTAAAGGCATTGCTCGTGTTGCTTAAATAGTTTCATTTACAGTACTGAAAAAATGTTGTGTTCTCGTATTTTATTGCACACTTACAAATAAATTTACTTCATATTTACATATTTCTGTGATACTTACAGGAACAGTTTGACACTTCTCGATGGCCATGACCGTGTGTTCGACGCCAACCAGCTCTTAGCGTAGTCGAGGTTATGGTGCACATTATAGCGATGTACCGAAGTACATATGATATTTCCATGCAGGGATTCTGCGTTATCATATGATGAAAAAGCATCACTTCAAGTTAGTTACTGTACCATGTGTCCAAATTGGGAATTCACATACAATTTCCCAGATTAATAAAGCTATGCATAATGGATGTTGTTAAAACTGTGATTGGTGGAAAATTTAAAAATGTTATACAGTCAATTCTACTTTCAAATGATACAGTTGCTAGAAGAATTCATTAAATGAGTAAACAAATTGAACATGAAAAATTGGATCGGTGTCGGTTAGAGTTCCCGGGTAGCTCAGTGGTAGAGCGTTGGTACGTTAAACCAAAGGTCCCGGGTTCGATACCCGGCTCCGGAACAATTTTTCCCTCGAAATTATTCAAATCAACTTTACAGGGAGTTATACCTGAAATCTTGATTTGCATAATACACGTCACTGTTCGTTAACAGAAAACCACAATTTAAGTCACACGGAGTTAATGTGTTGGTTGCTTGACGGTTGTCAGCCCACTTTGAGGTCTGTGGATATAGAGGGAAAAATTGGATCGGTGTCGGTTAGAGTTCCCGGATAGCTCAGTGGTAGAGAGTTGGTACGTTAAACCAAAGGTCCCGGGTTCGATACCCGGCTCCGGAACAATTTTTCCCTCGAAATTATTCAAATCAACTTTACAGGGAGTTATACCTGAAATCTTGATTTGCATAATACACGTCACTGTTCGTTAACAGAAAACCACAATTTAAGTCACACGGAGTTAGTGTGTTGGTTGCTTGACGGTTGTCAGCCCACTTTGAGGTCTGTGGATATAGAGGGAAAAATTGGATCGGTGTCGGTTAGAGTTCCCGGGTAGCTCAGTGGTAGAGCGTTGGTACGTTAAACCAAAGGTCGCGGGTTCGATACCCGGCGCCGGAACAATTTTTCCCTCGAAATTATTCAAATCAACTTTACAGGGAGTTATACCTGAAATCTTGATTTGCACAATACACGTCACTGTTCGTTAACAGAAAACCACAATTTAAGTCACACGGAGTTATTGTGTTGGTTGCTTGACGGTTGTCAGCCTACTTTGAGGTCTGTGGATATAGAGGGAAACATTGGATCGGTGTCGGTTAGAGTTCCCGGATAGCTCAGTGGTAGAGCGTTGGTACGTTAAACCAAAGGTCCCGGGTTCGATACCCGGCTCCGGAACAATTTTTCCCTCGAAATTATTCAAATTGAACATGAAGTTATTACCCGTATAAAATTAGCGGGTGTTACGCACTTCAACTTGACGAAACCTCTGGACTTGCAATACTTCTTATTGTCGTCAGGTACAGTCGTGGCAAAAAAAAAAATCGGACCGACCCTTGTAGCTGATTTCAGAGCCTTGTTCACTCCAGAGCACGATAGACTGGTAACTAAGACTTTCGTGGTTCCAATCCTCCCTGGGAAGGAAACTTTTTTTTGTTCCTTATTCAGATTTATTCCCAATACTTTTCAATTGCTGGTAAAATTCATGTCCTCGGAATAATAAGTTAATTAAGGAGTAAAATATCGCTGCAATCGAAAAGTATTGGGAATAAATTTGAATAAGGGACAAAAAAAAGTTTCCTTCCCAGGCAGGATTCGAACCACGAAAGTCTTAGTTACCGTCTATCGTGCTCTGGAGTGAACAAGGCTCTGAAATCAGCTACAAGGCTCGGTCCGTTTTTTTGCCATTACTGTACATAAATGATAATTCAGTCGAAGATGAAATGTTGTTTTGCAAGCCTGTCAAGAGTTGGACAACTGGGGAGAATATATTTTAATTTGGTTGATTTCTATCTCAAAGAAAACGGACTGTCTTGGGACGAATGCATGAATATCTGCACCGCACCAATGGTGCAATGTCTTTTACTGGGAAACATTGTGTTAAAAGTGTGGATCGGTGGAACGGAAAACCCGGGTTCGAATTCCGGTGCCCAAGAGAATTTTTCTCCGTTCCACCGATCATTCATCATATAATAGCAGAATTCCTGCATGGAAATATCATATGTACTTCGGTACATAATAATAATATGATATGCGTATATAATCACTTAGTGATTTAAGACGGCGCTCATTCCGTCGGATCCCGGCCACTTAGCCACTCGTAATGAGTGCACCTCTGCACATAGTGTGTTGGACATCTGTGACACAGTGCATGAGGGTTGGCCACTAAAGGGAAACTAAGAGGTGGAGCTTAAACTGAGAGGATTCAATCCGGCATCGGAACTGTAATCCGGTGTGGCTTAGTGGATAGAGCATCAGCACGTAGAGCTGAAAATCCGGGTTCGAATTCCGGTGCTGGAGAGAATTTTTCTCCATTCCACCGATTCTTCATCATATGATGGTGCACAGTTTTTGCTGGTATTTTCTCGACTCATGAGGGTTGTATATGAAGGGAAAGCATTGTAAAGCTGCAAACATATTTCGACATTTTGACGGAATTGCATTTTTTCAGCATTCCAAATTCCGATAAAGCATTCTTGATTATGTAGGCCTATGTCCTTCTGTCTGTAACAGTGGATTTTTTTAACCATCAGTTGGATTTCGTTAAGATTCAGTATCTATTAGTTAATTCATCCAGGGATGATGCATATGACAATAGGTCTAGCCTATATGATTTTGTAACAAAGATGACAGGGGAATCCTACAATCTCTATAATTACGTTCTTTGATTCTGAAGAATTTTAGATAAAGGCGCAAATAGCCAGAGTAGCTGACGCGCCCTTTTTAAACCCCACTATCTGACTGACTGGCTGGGTGACTGACTGACTGACTGACTGACTGACTGACTGACTGACTGCCTGGCTGGCTGGCTGACTGGCTGACTGACTAACTAACTCCATTGTAATTGGGATTTTGCCCCCTGTTATAGACAAATAAATAAATAAATAAATAAATAAATAAATAAATAAATAAATAAATAAATAAATAAATAAATAAATAAATAATTACGTGGAACGTTTAAAGGGGGAGGTATACCATTGACCTGCAAAAATTTACTGAAATTCATTTTTTTTAATCTCAGTTACATAAAAGCTAAATGAACAAAACTTTACAGGCTTAATATACACACATTACACTTTATAAAACACTATTCAGAATATTAAAATATCTAATAATTACCTGTAAAAATAATATCAAATTTTCATAATTTTTTTACAACCGTAAAATATTTACGTAATAAAATATACAATTAATTACATATCTGCATGATTCTTTTACTGTAATGTTTTAAAGATCTACATTAACAACAAAGTCTAGGATCTTTTATCTCTTCCTTCAAGAAATATTTATTTTTTAATCTTTGCCTTCAATATTAAATTTTCCATTGTTCTGAGTGGTTAAAAGGCCGCACCCTATCATGAACTAAGTCCGAAGAAAAGGGATATTCTAATTTAGTAGGCCTGTGGGTTTCGCATACCATTTTATCAATGCTGTAGTTTCAGAAAATGCTTCTCTTAAATGACTGAACAATTGTTTCACTCACATTTCATTGTTCTTCAACATAGTACCTTAGTCCACCACTGTGGAGTAACAGTCAGCATGTCTTACCCGTGAAAGGAGCGGACCGGGTTCAAACCCTGGTTGGGATAAGTTATCTGGTTGAGTTTTCCAGGGTTTTCCCTCAACTCATTCAGAGCAATGCTGGGTAACTTTCGGCGCTTGACTCTGGAATCATTTCGCTGGCATTATCATCTTAATTTCACTCGGATACTAGATTACTATCGCATTTCAAAAAGCGTCGTAAAATCAATTTAAAAGAACGTATAAACTTAATTTTTGGATGTGATCTCTGACCTAGGTGATTATTTAAAACGATTTCTCGGGATGTGCTGGTCCATATTCTTCATCTCCGTAATTTTTGAACTAAATTTCGTTCGATTGCGCATAGAATTATATAAAAAAAGTCGAATTACAATAGTAATTTATGTAACTACTGGTGTAGGCCTATAAACTTGGTAATTGCGGCAAAAGTGAATGTTTAGCAGGTGAGCCTAAGTGACCGCAGTAATTTTCACGAGTGTTTATAATGAAGATTATACACATGTTACATACAACGTTTTGTGTTTTTACTGCACTAAAATATGTAAAAAAAACTATTATAAATTTACAAAATGTAATGTTATGACGTAGTAGAGAGATAAGTACTGGATATGACGTAATATATTGCATGGTTGCTAAGTAATCGTTTTATGACAACGCCATTTTGTTGTTGTTTTGAAGCTTTTTCTTACATGTACGTTGTATAAAACTGTGTTGTGAAGGCGGTGATGACGTCATGGAATACTAGTTGCTAGGTAATTTTTTCTGGCACCAGTGCAGTGCCAGAATTAGGCCAAATTGTGCAGAGTTATAGCGTCATAACAAGTATGTTTTAATGCTAGGATTGCATGAACGATTTTTTTAAACATTGCATTATTTAGAAATGTCAAGGAACCACACGAAAAGTAAGAATTATTTACTTCATTATTGTTCTATATGTCCCGCGCTGTGGGTCTAAGGCATCCTGTCTAGGACTCGCGTTACAGAGTGCGCGCTGGTTCGAGTCCTCATGGGGGAAGAAGTTTTCTCATGAAATTTCGGCCAGTGTATGAACCTGTGCCCACCCTGCATCGTGATGCATTTGGAGAGCTACGATAGGTAGCGAAAATCCGGTTTCACATACCAGCTATAACGGCTGGGGGATCATCATGCTAACCACACGATACCTCCATTCTGGTTGGATGATCGTCTACCTCTGCTTCGGCATGTGGACGTGAGGTCAGAAGCCGGCTGTTTGGTCTTGGTCCTTCATGGGCTGTAGCGCCATGGATTTGTTGTATATAGGCCTACACTTTTAACACTTATATGTCACTGATTAACTTCCTCAGAAGAGAGCGCGGGATCTTCACTAGGCTGTGGACAGTGAAGGATAACACTTCGAAACTAATCAGCCAGGTAATTTCCTAAAACGTTAACAAAATAAAGAAGTTGTGAAGTTAATCAGTGATTATTAACGATTTCGAATTAAAATCGTTTGATTTAACACGTTACACTGGATTATGAATGTTTACAATATCCATATAGTTATGTTATGTTAACAAAGTAAATTAGGCCTACCAGTTATATCTGCGACTTTTTTTTCTGTCATAAAAAATCATCACGACCTAACCGGAGACCAAACCAGGACCGCCTTGGTAGAAGGCCATCCCGCTACTGTCACAGGCGCGGCAACATACCATCTATACTAATAATAAATCTGTAGCCAAGATTTTTCTGGTAATTTTCTATTTTCCAAAAGAATTGGTGTTAACATGTATAATTAACCATCCTGAAACCGAAAATCGCTTTTTTGAAATTTTTGTTTATATGTCTGTCTGTCTGGATGTTTGTTACCTTTTCAAGCGATAATGGCTGAACCGATTTATATGAAAATTGGAATATAAATTAAGTTCGTTGTACCTTAGATTTTAGGCTATATAGCATTCAAAATACTTTATTTAAAGGAGGAGTTATAAGGGGGCCTGAATTAAATAAATCGAAATGTCTCGCTTATTATTGATTTTTGTGAAAAATGTTACATAACAAAAGTTTCTTTCAAAAATAATTTCCGATAAGTTTTATTCTATACAAAATTTTGATAGGACTGATATTTAATGAGATAAATGAGTTTTAAAATTACAATAACAATGCCATCTAAGGCACTGTACTGAAATAAAAACAAATGACTTCGTCTATAAGGGGCCTTGGACAACAACAATTGAAAGCTATTAAACATAGCCTAAGAGAATGTTTCTGTGTTTGTGTGAAGTAATATCGGAAGCTAATTAATTTTTTAATTATTATTTCACCACTGGAAAGTGTAGTTTCTCTAGATGGATATAATTCTACAATGTTATTACAGTAACTTCTGAAACATATAGCAAGTAATATAAAATATACACATTAAAACTAAATGATATGTCAGTCTTTATTAAACTATGGTTGCAAGTAATAACAATTGAGAAACATGTTAAAGGAATTGTCATTGCACCAAATGATTGCTCTCTGGACCAAAATGATCGCATTTTAATTATTTAAATACAATTTAAATTAAGTAACATATTAAACGATTTACCCTTCTATCAAGCATGAATGTTCCCTGGATCAAATGTCCTATTTTAATTATATAATTACTTTATATTTATTTCTAACAGGTGCAGCGGAGCGCAAGGGTACGACTAGTAGAATATAATTTTATATCACATATTTTCCATTATATTCGAACCGCGGACTCTTTGCCTTGATCCCGTCTGCTTGATTCGGAATGGATTATTCTTAATTTATTCGTGTCATAATCTTTGTGGCCCTACCTGGGCCGTCTACTGAAGCTTTGAGTGATGTTAATAAGCTATGAAAACGCCTTATCGTTATCAACTGTGTTTATAGCTTAGCCCTCCTCATAAACTTGTAATACCCTTTGTTGAAGTTGCTAGGACACAAAACTGGCATCGTATGTTTTGACTTATCTGTAATGTGCAGGACCCGTATAATGAGATCGCAGCAGTCAGAACCTCTCTCCTCTACTCTCCTTTCCTCTCTCTCTTGTGACCAGAATAATTTAGCTTATACTCTTTAGGGAAACTTGTTTTGGGAGAATGACAAGACAGTATTTTGGACTGTGATGTCCCCAAAAATTCATCTAATTGGAAGGCACCAAAACCTTTAAACCTTGGGCTTTCAAGCTTTTGGTTTATAATATAGATTTATGTTTGTAAAGGTTGCCACCAAAGCGCTAGACAAACACATACACAGGCACAAAAGTTTTGTCGTGATTTGTGGGCCAGAAATCTTGGTTTGTCGACCTTCCGAGCGGCAAAAGAGATTTCTGCATAAACGAATCAGACTCTGTTATACAGAGTGCTCCATTTAGAGCTCGACCACTTGTATTTTTCTTTTGGGTCGATGTTTACATTCTGAACTACGGCCGTTTTCAATTTTAATCACATTATTAAACATCAATTTCAACATTATAATTTTTGAGTAATATTATATGAAGAAATTATTCTCCTTACAGATGACCACTGAAGATAGGACTGCACGTCCTGAAACATGTAGGAGTTAAACACGATTTTCAGTGTGTGTTTTAATACTGGAATAATTATATTGTCTTTGTATGTTAAAACATTTTTTAATTAATTTAATAAAAATTGGACATTTATCTTTTGAAGAGGTGGAGACGTTCAAATATCTGGGAGCAACAGTAACAAATATAAATGACACTCGGGAGGAAATTAAACACAGAATAAATATGGGAAATGCCTGTTATTATTCGGATGAGAAATTTTTATCATCCAGTCTGCTGTCAAAAAATCTGAAAGTTAGAATTTATAAAACAGTTATATTACCGGTTGTTCTGTATGGTTGTGAAACTTGGACTCTCACTTTGAGAGAGGAACAGAGATTAAGGGTGTTTGAGAATAAGGTGCTTAGGAAAATATTTGGGACTAAAAGGGATGAAGTTACAGGAGAATGGAGAAAGTTACACAACACAGAACTGCACGCATTGTATTCTTCACCTGACATAATTAGGAACATTGAATCCAGACGTTTGAGATGGGCAGGGCATGTAGCACGTATGGGTGAATCCAGAAATGAATATAGAGTGTTAGTTGGGAGGCCGGAGGGAAAAAGACCTTTAGGGACACCGAGACGTAGATGGAAAGATAATATTAAAATGGATTTGAGGGAGGTGGGATATGATGATAGAGAATGGATTAATCTTGTTCAGGGTAGGGACCAATGGCGGGCTTATGTGATGGCGGCAATGAACCTCCGGGTTCCATAAAAGCCAGTAAGTAAGTAATTGAATGAAAACACTGTAGAATTAAGGCTAGGTTTTAACATGTCTGTTACAAGCATGTCCAACGTCCAAGTTTACAGTTTTCCGTATACACTAAAATACAAATATTTGGACTGACATGAGAAATTATACATTGTAAATTGTTAAACGGCCAAGGAAGTATTGTTTAGGATAACGTTATTCATTTTTGTTGCAAAGCTCCCAAATATCCTCGTTTTGTAACTATAGTCTTTGGATTAACTGTATTATTTCCTGCAGAAAAGAAATGTAACGAGATTTGAGAAGGACAGACAGGGAGATCATTTCAAACATGTTACAAAGAACACATCACAGCCATAACCAGGGGCAGGTATTTATGGAGATTAATTTTATCATTTGTGTTTTTTTAATATTTGTATCTACGGAGATTGTTGGAGATTGATTTGTACCCTTGGCGGAGATTAATGGAAATTTTGAAAATTACAATTATTTTTTGGAACTGGGGTATTAACTCAGTATGAATATTAGTTTCCAAATGATTAACATTAAAGGTTCGTTGGATTCTGGTAAAGGTGCGGTATGGCCAGAAAACAATATTTGTTGGATTGAGACTGTATTTAACACACATTCATTAAAAACGAAAAAAAAAAAAAAAAAAAAACTTGCAGCCCTCAAATTAACACTTTCAAATTATTAGTGAAATGTTGAATTCTCCGTCTTTTGAGTTCTCTAATGTAAACAGAACACCTGGAATACCATGCATTGTAGCCTATTTGGATAGTATATAACAAATTCAAGTGAAAAAAATTTTCGGGGAAAAAAAAAAACAAAAAATATGAAATTAGCTATAGTAATAATTCGCGAATGTATTCATATTTAGCTATTAGAACTCTGTTTCGCGATTTGTCGCGATTGTCGTTCTCTAGTAGGCCTAATTCCTTCGTCTTTGTGTTGATAGAAAAATACAAATTAGTTTTTTTATTTAGACCTAATAAATAAATAGAAGTTAAAATGTATTGGATTTTAAGGTTTTATCAAATTAAGTCAAGCATCATATTACTATCAATTTTATCTTTGCAGTTGTCAGCAATGCGTATATAAAACATTACTGTAAATTCATTCCTAATATCAGATTGATTTTGTCTCGGTAAACCAAAGAAAAAATATGTAACAATTAATTACGGAAAGTAATGTGAAGTATGGAATATTTCTCATAATATGCAGCTTTGATATAAGATAATAATTTTACATTAAATATTATTCAACATTTCTTAAGTGTTTCATATATAATTCCACATTAGTAACTCACGTTTTAAACAATAGTCCGAATCTCGCTATGTTAATATTTGTATATGTGGACGTAATTCCATCCCTCTGCGCTAGATGTCAGGTCCGCGATTTTTCGCACTCACGCCAATGCTACTAGTATACAGCTGTCCGGTATTATTATAGTAAAGGCTGGCTCACAATAAACCGGGAACGAGAACCAGAATGAAAACGAGAAGCAGATGACGTGAATATGAAAATTTTTGATTCACAATAACCCGAGAACGTAGACGACTATGCATATCGATATACATGTCAATAACGATATGTAAAGTCGATATTACGCATTCTGATGTTATTTGTGTTTAATTGACCAATGGCGTTCTCTCATGAGTACAAGGCAGCCATCATAAACACAGGTTAACCAACTTCGAAATTTCAACTGAAACATTTCATTAGGTACGGTACTATAAATATGTCCATGCATCTTTATTATCACAACTTATTTTAAGTCTGCCATAACGTAAAATAATTAGAGAAGAAACATTTGTAATAGAACAAAAATGAACACAACAGTAGTCATTGAATTGAAGCATGAATATGTAGTGTGTAATACAACCAATACAGTAATAAAATATGATTCACTTACGATCGTTGTTCCAAGATGCAGGTATTGAAAGCCACGTATTCCCCTTCATTTTCTCATCTTTATACGAGGCGCGCCGCTTATCGTAAACGTGAGAATTTTCCTCAACACTCAATATTAGAATCTCATCAAATAAAACTTGCTCCATGATGCACACCAAAGAACAAAATAATGCATAGGTGATGTCACGGTCTTCTTGCTATTAAATATACGACAACAAAATAGCTTTTAGATGGCAATAGAATTAATCTAGTGGGCTGTGATCGGAAATGTGAACGCCAAAGTTGAAACTTGGCCAACTCTCCGTTCCCGATCCCCGGCTCCGACAAGCTTTTCGTTAATTGTGAATGCTCACATTTAAATGTACACATTTTAACAATTTTACCGTTTTCGTTTCCGTTCCGATTCTCGTTTCCGGTTTATTGTGAACCAGCCTTAAGGTATTTGGTGTTATTGCATCGCCACAAATACAACAGTGCGAAGTGGTGAAGTTAGAGGGACCACCCTGTATACGTAATCATGGCTTGATCGAAAATGTGAAGCCGGTTTTGTGATTTTGATATTTTTAAAAACGTAAAACTCCCGATAAGCTGCAAGGATTTCTCTTTACATCCTAACGTCTATAGCTTATAGATCGTGTGTATGTATGTGTGTGTTGCTTGCAGAACTGTGACAGGTTTATTGCCTTGCCTGGAACCACAGCATCATTTAAATTCGTTGTTTCCACCATCAGTCAAACTTCTTGCTCCTTGCCATGGCGGTTCGCTGCTGCTGCTTCTTCTTCTCCTGGCTCTTTTATCGCCCGCGCCCCTCACCTCTGTACATGCTACTACAATGCCTGATGTTGTCCACCGGCAGTAAAGCCCGGTTCACAGCTCGTAAAGCAATTGCCACCTCCCTGTCCCAGAGTTAATTTTCTTAATTTTAACGCGGATTTCTTATTACCTGTATTATCCGTGGTAATAAACGGGGTAGGCTGAACGGTTAATCGAAAAAATCGGATAATCCATACCATAATAGTACATTATGCAATGAGCCTATAATGGTAGTAATTAAGACACGAGTATGTTTGTTTACGATACGAGCGCAAGCGAGTTTCATAATTTTCATACAATCGTCTTAATTACTACCATTATAGGCAAGTTTCATACGACTTTTTATGCTCGACCATATTTCTAACTTGAAATTATTCATAAGTATTCATGTTATGGTTATGTAAGTGAGGAGCGGAGCTGACCTGAATTGTGAGATGTGCGCAGACGCGAAAGTATTGATTTTTTTCCGAGGCACGAATGTGATTGTCCTTGATATAATCTAGAGAATAACATGAAGATTAGTCTTGATATAACCTGGAAATTGATTTAGAATTGGAAAACGAGATGACTAATTTAATTTATTTGAATATTATTATTAACGCTAATTATTATAGTAACAGAACATGACCTTCTGCGACAGTATTGGATTTCCAGCCTCCGTGACTTTTCGCTAATTGTCTTTCGATTGCATATCCGAGAATAATCGATACTTGGGTTTTATAATGGTACAATGGTGATTTCTCATTGGCTGAGCAACTGAATTATAATGAATAGGTGTATTTTAATGAGGTCGAGCATAAAAGATTTTCGTAAATTTAGTGAATAATGCTTACTCTTTCGTAATTTTCTCCATGGTCTTGTATTCAACATGCTAGGCAATGGATCAGAGCTCACTCATTTAAGTCTGGTTGTTAAAAATGGGGTTTTAAGGGGCAATAAAACTAATGGCTGTCTGTGGTAAGATAGGGATAGTGGAGGTCTCGTGTTGTAGATTTACATACTTTATACACTTTATTCTTGATTTTTATTAAATTGCACACAGTTATTGTTTAGTCAACTGTCCGAAGACAGGTTTGAACCTCGTAAGTAACACCAATAAGGTGTCACTCATGAAGCAACTAGGGCAAGAGATAATGGAGTAGGGTGGCCAGTTCCTTTCGCCCTCCAATGTATACATCGCCGATTAGCTACATATTACACACAGTTTTGACTCCAATTTCGTATTCTAAGATGAGCCATAGTTTCTCACTCCCTAAACCACTTCAATTTTTATTGTATCCGAGTTTTTGAATGTACTTCACTCCCATCCACACAGAACCAAGACCGCAGATAGTAAGCAGTACTGAGTTACTGAGTATAGTACGTTCCAGAAATATGTTCGCGTTTTCCAGTGACGAAAAAGCTTTCAATATTGAATCATATTTTCGCACAGGTACTGTCCGTTTGCCTACGTCGCATCCCGATTTCCCCCACCTGCTTCTGCTCGCCCCTCTGTAATAGCTGGGCTGTCTTAGCTCTTTTCTGAAAACATTAATTTTTCTTAGGAATTGGAAGTTTACGTAATATTATACAGCTGTTTAATTTAACTTAAATAAAAGGGCCTCGTTAAGTAATTAACTGTCACGTGATTTCCTCCCTTTCTACAATCCTGCGGCATAACCACTTGCACGGACAGTAGATAGCATGTCTGAGTAATTTTATATTTTCGGGTCAGGCAGAAGTGAAGATTGAATTTACAGTACGTAGAGTAGGTACAGAATTATTTCAACATGAGTTACTAGTACGGCCACCATTTTGAAAATGTGTTTAAATATTCTTATTATGATTATTTTTCAATTTAACTTAATTCTCTATAGTATACGCTAATGTGCTGTAGACAGTATAATATACTCTGCATAATGAATATATCCGCATGGACAGCTCAGTTCGTGAGTAAAAACACTTATTCTTAATACAGTACTGTACTTTAATTAAAGAAAAACCTAATGAAAATTATCAAACTCAAAATCGCGATATTTCCTAGTTTACGTAAATGGATGAACTACTTTTCTTCCTTCCTATACCTAGTAGAGTGATTTGTGTTTTACGCCAGTATCATTGAACTCCAGTCTTGGAGGGGGGAGCAAGCGGTGTTCCCGGTTCTCTAAAGGTATAGACAGGTTAATATTAAAAATGTTAGTAAAAATAAAATGATGTCCCTGTAGAAGTCATACAGTTCGACAACTCGAACAGTAGACAATACTGTGTAAGGGTAAAGTCTTGTAATAGCTTTGTCTAGAACAAATTACATGCTAATAATGTGCAGTAATTCATATATTTCTGTGTCACAAAAAAAAATCCCCTCGAAACAAAGACAGTCGGATAATCCGCCAATCGGTTAATAGAGAGACGGATAATCGGGGTTCTACTGTATTTAAATATTTGTTAGTCTCCTTGTCGCAATATCATCGTGGATCAGTCAACTGGAGGATTTTTACCCAAACGGGCGTAAGTTTCTGCTCATCGCACGACTTTGAGATTAGTCCAAAAATCGCTGCAGGACAGGTTTTCTAGGAGTACTTTGATTTTCTCTACCATGATCATTTCACAGGTTCCACATTAAGGAATTGTGCCCCCCCTTCCCTACAAACATTTGTTAGGGGCCTTCTCTCTTTCCAATATTTTAAATTTTATTGCAGTTCTCAAGAAGGATATGAAAATTGAAAAACAGGAGCGGTACCGTGGAGAAGGATATCTGCCCTCTTTGGGGCATGGGAGAAGAAGCGTTCCATATAGGTTAGAACAGACGTCTCCAAAACCGTACTCTCGAGTAAGCCCCTGAACGGAACCGAAGCCAGTACGTAATGAGCGCGCTCCGCCTCACCCATCCTCACATGTACTGTACTCAGTGTTTATGCGCAAACGAAGAGCAGTGGCGGACTGCCATTATCATTGTGTTGGTCGGCGTGTTTCACGTTTCACGATGTCTTCTAATCATGGACGTAGCACATTCAAGGATGAAGAGGAAGAGAAATTTTTTGTGTTAGTGGGGAGAATGTGAAATGCTTAATTTGTTCGAAAAGTCTTAAGGGTGTGTTAAAATTCAAAATGCGACGACAATACTCGACTCTTCACAAAGAATATCATATAATTAAAGGCATGTTGGACATGTGAAAATAATTTATTTTGGGGCTATCTGTATGACTGTTGGTTATACATAATAAGCAGTATATTACAATACGTTTGCATTCAGTTCCGCATGACATACTTATAGTTTTTTTGTTTAATTTTAGGTGAAATGCTTAGGCCTACATATATTTTGATAAATATAAAACAAGGAAATACAAACACAAATCATACACGTGTTCTCAGTCTTAAACAAAAAAAAGCTTCTTGCTAGCTATGTTCTAGCTTGGAATATTTGAAAATCAATGAAGCCCTTTACAGAAGCATCATTTATAAAATCGTGCATACAGAACGTTACTAAAATATTGTGTCCAGAACAAAGTCAAAGTTTAAGAAAATTAAACTTTTTCCAATTACAGTTCAGAGAAGGAATTTAAGATTGTAAATGTAATTGAATCTGAAGTCGAAACCACAATTAACCAGTTCGTAGCTTACTCACTTGTATTGGACGAAAGCACAGATAGAAATGGAGAAGCTCACCTAGCCATTTTCATCCTAGGAGTTAATGGACATTTTACTGTGTCTGAATGTCTTCTAGATGTAATTACAAAATATAACTGGAGAAGATCTTTTCCAGGCACTGAAAGGCACCAGAGAACAGAAGAGGTTGAATTTGCAATGGCTTGTGTCAATAGCAACAGAAGGGGCTCCAGCTTCATAGTATGTAAAAATAATATACAAAAGTATGATATTTCTTATTCTTTTGATATTAATTGTAAACTTTAGCAGATCGTTGCCGCGATCCCCCACTGACCGCTCTCATCTGTTGAGGTACGAGTCTCTCCCCCTTCTCTAGTCTTACAGCACACTGTGTTCGGCGGGCAGCATCGAGAGCACGAATGACGATACGCTTTTTGGAGATCTCTGCGTTAGAATGTCAAGAAACAGACAATGGAAAGAAAAAGTGGTTAAATAAAGAAAATTTATTATTAATAGATATGAAAGGTTCAGATCCACAGTGGGCCAAAACCTTGTGAGTTGTAACATTCGTGACGGAACCTTTTCTTTATTTTCTGCAATAATAATAAATTTTATTCAAACAACTTTCTTCTTTGAAATGATACTGATTTTCTAATAAAATCTGACAAAAATCATTTCATTTTTTCAATATACAGAGTTTGAAAATAGTAAAAAAGCAACATCCGTCATAACTGGAACGGCTGTTAGCTGAGTATATATATTTTTTTACTTGGTTATTTAACGACGCTATATCAACTACGAGGTTATTTAGCGTCGATGGGATTGGTGATAGCGAGATGATATTTGGCGAGATGAGGCCGAGGATTCGTCGTAGATTACCTGACATTTGCCTTGTGGTTGGGGAAAACCTTGGAAAAAACCCAACCAGGTAATCAGCCCAAGCGGGAATCGAACCCGCGCCCGAACGCAACTCCGGATCGGCAGGCAAGCGTCTTAGCCGACTGAGTTACGCCGGTGGCTCAGCTGAGTATATAACACAGAGATTTACAGTAACATTGCAAATTCTAATGTATCAACTTTTTAAGGCTATTGCCTATTTATGTTGGATCATGTTTAAGAATTTAGTAGACTTAAAAAGTAAGATCGAGGCGGTAACTCCGCAGCACTTCCTCTTCGTCCTATCCATCTGTGATTCAGTGTGCGATCGAGAAAGTTCCTCACATTGGCATGAAAGTGAGCTAGAGCCCTGTTTTGGTGAAAGTAAAACCCATTTTCATTCTCAAAAATCTCATTAACAAAACAGTTAAAATGCATAAATAAAATAGTGACATATAATATTTCAGTAGATATTTTGTTTCGTCGGTCGGAAATGAACTCAGAAATACAGAATTCGAAATAAAGATTCCAGAAAAAGAAGGAAATTCCCTCGTCTTGCACCTTCAACTCGAACAATGCTTGTGACTGCACAATTTGATACCGATATCTTGTGCGTAAAACTTATACAGGGACATCATTTTATTTTTACTTCCATTTTTATTGTACCTGAGTTTTTGAATGTACTTCACTCCCACCCCTTCTACTAGCAAACTTCCAACCGTCCTCCACTCAGAACCAAGGCCGCGTATGCAGTCAAATTCGCCTTACGTTCATAGTAAACATTACTGAGTTAGTGAGTGTTCCAGAAACATGTTCGCGTTTTCCAGTGACGAAAGAGCTTTCAATATTGAATCATATTTTCGCACAGGTACTGTCGTCCGTTTGGCTACGTCGCATCCCGGTTTCCCCCACCCGCTTCTACTCGCCCCTCTGTAAAGGCTAGCGGCTGGGCTGTCTTAGCTCTTTTCTGAAAACATTAATTTCTGTTAGGAATTGGGCGTCTAAGTAATATTATACAACTGTTTAAAATAACTTAAATAAAAGTGCCTCGTTAAGTAATTAACTGTCACGTGATTTCCCCCCTTTCTACAACCCTGCGACAAAACCACTTTGACGGACAGTAGATAGTATGTCTGAGTAATTTTATATTTTCGGATCGGGCAGAAGTGAAGATTGAAGGTATCTTTTATAGAGTAGGTACAGAATTATTTCAACATGAGTTACTAGTACGAAGGACGAAACTGATAATTGAAATTAGGTACTATAGTCTGTAGTGCGATAATATGCAAAAAAAGAACTGAAGCCTGTGTCAAAATGAACGACCACCATTTTCAAAATGTTTTTAAATATTCAATTTAACTTCATTCTCTATATTGTACGCTAATGGGCTGTAGACAGCGTAATGTACCATGCATAATGAATACGTCCGAATGGGTAGCTCAGTTCGTGAGTAAAAACACTTATTGTTAACACAATATTGTATTTTGATTAAACATAAACCTAATGAAAATTATCAAACTCAAAATCGCGATATTTCCTAGTTTACGTAAATGGATGAACTACTTTTCTTCCCTCCTATACCTAGTAAAGTGATTTGTTTGTATTTTACATCAGTATCATCGAACACCAGTCTTGAAAGGGGGTAGCAAACGGTATTTCCGGTTCTCAAACGGTAATCCAAAGGTTATGTATATATGTATATATGTATGTATGTATGTATGTATGTATGTATGTATGTATGTATGTATGTATGTATGTATGTATGTATGTATGTATGTATGCATGTAACACTACAATTGGGTATATACCCGGTGGCAATGATATATAATATACAATAATACAATAATTACAGCAATAAAAAAATAAAATAAACGTAAATTTACTTCTAACTATAAATAAATAGATGGAATAAACCTAGGACTATAAATAAAAACTATGCTATAATAACGCCTGATTTAAGTAATGACATATCACATTAATTAATTACGTATCAACTTAATTACATATATTAATTAATTAAATATCAACTTAATTACATATCATCTTAATTAATTACATGTCACCTTAATTTATTTACATGTCAATTTAATTACATGTCATCTTAATTAATTACATATCAACTTAATTACATATCATCTTGATTAATTACATATAAACTTAATTACATATCATCTTAATTAATTACATATCACCTTTATTTATTTACATATCATCTTAATTAATTACATATCAACTTAATTACATATCATCTTAATTAATTACATATCAACTTAATTTATTTACATATCAACTTAATTACATATCATCTTAATTAATTACATATCAACTTAATTAATTACATGACACAACTAAGTTAATTACACTGTACCCACAAATTACATTGTCAGTCTAATGTTTTCAACTTTTCCTTCAATGTATTGATTTTGAGAGGACCACCCTGAAAGATTGCCGCAGGTAAGCTGTTCCAGTCTACTATTGTGCGGTTAACAAAGGAAACTTTTGTCACGTCCGTTCTTTGTTTAGCCAGGTTAATATTATAAATGTTAGTAAAAATAAAATGATGTCCCTGTACTTCTGCATCTTTGATTTTGTTGAGCTATTGCTTTGCACAGCTGAGCTTATAATGTGTACTCATACGAGTATGTACACCATTATAATATATAAACAATGTCGTTGAAATGGAATGCGGATTTGAAATAGGGGAACTTAATTTATGTACAGAACCTACGGTGAGATCGCAGATTAGTGAGCACCGTGTGGCCGTATCACAAGCTTTTAAGGTTATGACGGATGCGACAGCCACAAGGTCCCTGCTAACATGTTTCCCTGCTCGTTAATTTAAATATATTATCTTGTATTTATTTGTGAACTTGAAACCTTGACGTAATAGCATCGTAATGTATATTTTACTTAGACGTTAAGTGGGTCTCTCGCAACTGCCGCGGTTTAGATTAGAGATAGAAGTGGGCCAAATTCCTTCGATTTAACGAGCTTTCGCATTCCATAAGGCTATAAATTCCTCCGACATCTCAATAACAATTGACTGCGTATAAAACATATGAAGTCGTAATCTGATTTGTATTGTGCGGAAAACGTTTTTTCTTTTGTTAAATCTGTTTTTATATTGTTTTGTCAAATAAACAAATGAACGATATGGTTTGGAGAATAAAATACAGAGAAGACGTTACGATTTATATTTGTTTAATTTGAAGTATTTTTGGAGCCAACTGTGCAGGGAAGATCTATGTTTAATGGGAAAAAATCTATTTCTGCATACTTTGACTAATCTGCAAGAATCTGTGAAAATTGTGAACGTGATAAAGTCTATAAAAATGTTAACATATAGGCCTAAGTACAGTTAAAAATTTTTTCGTTGAATATTAAAAGAACGACAGGAGTATAATCACAATCTTACTTACTTACTTACTTACTTATTTACAAATGGCTTTTAAGGAACCCGAAGGTTCATTGCCGCCCTCACATAAGCCCACCAGCGGTCCCTATCCTGTGCAAGATTAATCCAGTCTCTATCATCATACCCCACCTCCCTCAAATCCATTTTAATATTATCCTCCCATCTACGTCTCGGCCTCCCTAAAGGTCTTTTTCCTCCGGTCTCCCAACTAACACTCTATATGCATTTCTGGATTCGCCCATACGTGCTACATGCCCTGCCCATCTCAAACGTCTGGATTTAATGTTCCTAATTATGTCAGGTGAAGAATACAATGCGTGCAGTTCTGTGTTGTGTAACTTTCTCCATTCTCCTGTAACTTCATCCCGCTTAGCCCCAAATATTTTCCTTAGCACCTTATTCTCAAACACCCTGAACCTATGTTCCTCTCTCAGAGTGAGAGTCCAAGTTTCACAACCATACAGAAGAACCGGTAATATAACTGTTTTATAAATTCTAACTTTCAGATTTTTCGACAGCAGACTGGATGATAAGAGCTTCTCAACCGAATAATAACACGCATTTCCCATATTTATTCTGCGTTTAATTTCCTCCCGAGTGTCATTTATATTTGTTACTGTTGCTCCAAGATATTTGAATTTTTCCACCTCTTCGAAGGATAAATCTCCAATTTTTATATTTCCATTTCGTACAATATTCTGGTCACGAGACATAATCATATACTTTGTCTTTTCGGGATTTACTTCAAACCGATCGCTCTACTTGCTTCAAGTAAAATTTCCGTGTTTTCCCTAATCGTTTGTGTATTTTCTCCTAACATATTCAAGTCATCCGCATAGACAAGAAGCTGATGTAACCCGTTCAATTCCAAACCCTTCCTGTTATCCTGAACTTTCCTAATGGCATATTCTAGAGCGAAGTTAAAAAGTAAAGGTGATAGTGCATCTCCCTGCTTAGGCCGCAGTGAATTGGAAAAGCATCAGATAGAAACTGACCTATACGAACTCTGCTGTATGTTTCACTGAGATCTTATTATAGGGGAAACGTAACAAGCTGTTTTTTTTAAGGTGATGAGTTGTTAGCCCTTCGCCCAACCCCCAAGCTGGAGGACCACCCCTAATCGGCTGTCCACGACTGCTTATTCAATATATTCGCAGCTACCCTCCATATCTGGAGGCCGTCTCCTCTATCCGCAACCTGAGGACGCGCCATGCCGTGGTGATAGGGACCCACAATACAATCTAATCACAATCTAATGATTATATACAGTCACGAAGCTTGAGTTGTGAGGGTGCTAGGAACAATAGACTGTGCCGGTACTATTTCGTATTGTCTGTAATGAGGCGATATTAGCGATACTAGTGGTTAGCAACTATCTATGGATGCCTCAAATCCAATGCCTCTTCTGAGAGCATTCCGATAGGACGATAGGTAATGAAACTGCGCTTACAACAACAGCTAGCATGGTATCTATTAAAGCGCCTACGAAGGCTACAAGGAAGCTATTTATTATTTTATGTAAAACGTCTTACATTTCTGTACAGTACACATACGCAGGTCGTCTCAGCTCGCGTTTCCTACGCTTGTTCACAGTGGTACGAGCCTACGTCGATTAGAACAGTGAGCGATACATCGTTTGAAAGGCACGAAATATGAGTACACGTTATAAGAAACAGACACACTTTGAAAACTACCAAAATGACTGTCATGTCAAGATCACGTATAATTTTCATATTCCCACTGTCTATAGATGATTTCACGTCAAGAAATAGTAATAGGCCTATACGTTACAAGAGCGGTATGTTGACGTTTTCATGGTCGAGGAAAAGATTGAAAAAGCGAAACGTAGTTGAGCTTTTTTAATTTCCGAGAACATGAAAACAAACATACCGCTCGTGTATCGTACATTATTTTGTGCGAAGATCGTTTATTACATACCTGAAAGACGAATTTCTAATTAGTTGCAATGAAATCTCCATGTTGGTTTCTGTTTAATAACGGTAACTTCGGAAAACCAAAATATCTTTCTTCAAGATTGTTGCTATAAAATGTTTTCTGTGTTTACTATACTCCAGCAGGCAGTGATATACGTCTGTCTTTTTTTTCCCCCAGTCTATAAATGCGAACTTAAAACAAACGGTAAGGTTATGTAATGATTTATTTTTCATTTTAATATTTTAACAATATTATTTATATAACATATTGCAGTAATAACATCGGCATCTGGAATCTTGTTGATTTTTTCACGGATTCTTTAATGTTACTTGTATCAGGAATGCAATAAATTTCGTGGAGTAGTAGACTTTACTTAATTTTTGCAAATATTTAAAAACAATAATTAACATTGCAATTTAGGTGAAATTGCAGTGGTAAGTTTCCAATGTATAATTATTACTATGTTAAACGTCTCTAAAAATAATATGTTAAAAGCCTAAAGCAGTAAAATGAATGTCGCGCTTAAGCGGTAAGAAGAGGGAAATTGTTATGTGTGTTACGTTGGGAATACTGAATGTGGTATTTCACACTTGCCGCGTATTGGTTCTGTGCGGAAAACAAGCAAATACGCACGATCTCGCACAAAAAGCATTGGTTTTATGGGCCTTGCCTAGTAGATTGTAGAAGTTATGTTGTAGGTAGGCGTTTCTATGGCAACTGGTCATTTGATGGAATAGCCCCTTATGCTCAATGTTTTTTTCTTAATGTGAAATGCTCTACACCAGTAAATCATTTAATATCTAATGAACCACGCAAAACATAATAATGTTAACGAACATGTAGTCTTTTGAAGCTCTGCCGATACTTAACAACATACAAAAATAATATGAGCTGTCGGAATGGATCCTGTGCTGCTTGATCACCTTGGCGGTATGAACTTAAGGCGGGGGTTGTAGGAAGCTCATTGGATGAGCGAGTGAGAGATCTCATGCGATCGATGGGCTGGTACACCTAATTTTTATTCATCCTATACTTCTGAGTGCACACTAGGTCACTGTCGAGCTGAAGTTCTGAAGGGTCGTCTCTAACTTGACCCTGGGTACACAATGCTACTACTACTAGTATTTAGCATTTATTTATTTAACCTGGTAGAGATAAGGCCATGATGTCTTTTCTTCCCTTGTACCAAAGGATTAAAACTACAATATCAAGAATACAATTAAAATTATAATTACAAATAATATTAAATTTACAATTACAATAATAAAGAAAAAATAACAAAAGATTATCTGATTCATGAAGGCTAGAAAATTTTTTGTAGACGTTAAGAACAAAATAAAATAAATTAATAGGCGTGTACACTACTACTGCCACTGCTACTACCACTGCTACTAGTGATACTAATATTGCTACCAGTATTTAGTATTTATTTACGTAACCTTGTAGAGATAAGTCCAATTTGCAATTACAATTACAATAAAATGAAAGTACTAAAAGATTATTTGATTAATAGAGACTTCAAAATATTTGTAGAAGTTAAGAACAAAGAACAAATTTTAACAGGCGTGTAAACTAATACTACTACTGATAATAGTACTGATACTGATACTGCTACTGCTACTATTGCTATTGCTACTATGTACTACTACTGCTGCTACTACTGATATTGCTGCTAGTATTACTACCACTACCACTACTACACTACCACTGCTACTATTACTGTTAGTACTACTACTACTGGCGGCCGGGTAGCTCAGTTGGTAGAGCAGCTGGTTACGGACTGGAAGGTCCGGGGTTCGATCCCAGGTGGTGACAGGATTTTTTCTCGTTGCCAAACTTTCAGAACGGCCCCGAGGTTCACTCAGCCTCCTATAAAATTGAGTACCGGGTCTTTCCCGGGGGTAAAAGGCGGTCAGAGCGTGATGCCGACCACACCACCTCATTCTAGTGCCGAGGTCACGGAAAGCATGGGGCTCTACCTCCATGCCCCCCAAGTGCCTTCATGGCATGTTACGGGGATACCTTTACTTTTTACTACTACTACTACTAGTAGTAGTGCTGATACTACTATTGCTGCTGCTACTATGTACTACTACCACTGCTACTACTACTGATAATACTACTGCTACTACTGCGTACTACCACAGTCTAGTATATACAATCACGAAGATCAATATGTAATAAATATGCATCCATAGATAGTTGCTAACCACTAGGATCGCTACTGTCTCCTCATTACAGACAATGCGAAATAGTACCTGCACAGTCTATTGTTCCTAGCAACCTCAACAACTCAAGCTTCGTGACTGTATAATACAAGGCTACTATCATTGCTGCTACTACTGTTACTACTTCTCTTGCTGCTGTTACTACTGCAGTTGCTAATACTATCCGCTACTATGTACTACTACTGCTGCTACTACAGCTACAACTGCTACTACATTTTTCATCCCTATTAATCATCATCATCATCAACCACAGGGATTAGGCCTATTGGCCTGTTCCGTCTTCAAAGTTTATGTCGTCTATCCATCTTGTTCTTGGTCTACCAACATTTCTGTGTCCTCTTGGTTCATAGTAATAACGGATGTAAACCAGACCGCAAACTTTGGCAAAATTCACTCTCGAAATGGAAAGAACGACCGTAGCCTAAATGTTCTTATGCGTCCGTCGCATCGGGCGCTGTGAACGAGGCTCTGGACAGCGAGCCGTTCATCACGGCGCATTCCTCCGGCTCGTATCCACGCAGCTTCTGTCGGCGCCTTCTCAAGCCCGCACGGCACTGCTTGTAGATTCGCACGCTAGGTGCCTGCCTGGTCGCAGCAAAACCTTTCACTCCATCAAAGTCAACAAGTCTTGCTTCCCTCAAAATTTGTTTTGCGGCATTTCCCCTTCCCAGACAACAAGACAATCTCGCTATTTTTGTCAACACGTATCCTGATAACACAGACGGAATTCTTCTTCATACTCGCTTTTTCCCCCTCTATTCCTATATTTTTTTAATTTTCCGTCTACATTTCTCTTTATTTAGTCAGGTGACTTTGTTTTGACGTAGTTCTAACGTAAATAATCTAGGTATTTATATGGACTATTACACTCTTACTACGTCATACTATTTTTGACCAATAAAACTGTACGAAAGGACGTATTTGAACCAATCATGGCTGCTTATCGCACAATTTTATCGCGTCCCTAGCATTTGTTTCTTTGTTTGCCAACATTTGAAACTGCGCTGGTCTGGACGTTAAAAAAAAAAAAAAGAACCACTCCAGTCGATGCATAGCAGTTTTAAATATGACTCGCATTGGCATTCAAGAACAAGAATTAATAAAAATCACTGATCATACCTATGCATTTTCTGAAATCTGATTTACAAATAAATGAAGAGCACCATTCGGAAATCCTGAATAAGTTGAATACACCATGTAGGCCTAAATCAACGAGTTCCACTTCTATTACGCACACGTCCAATATAACATCAATTCAACCACCAACCACATTCAAATTTGAAAATTGTACATTCAATAATTATTCCTTTTAAAATTATTCACGTTTATTTTTTATGTAATCGTCGTTAATTAAAACTATTCTAACACTTGTGTATATTAGTTAGGTTATGTTATAGCTTCTGCAGTATGATATTGTGGATAGTCACGTATCAGAGATTCTTTAATATTAAGATTTATTGAAAATCATCTCTCAAGTGACGTTGATTACTGGGATTCGGATAATTGAAGTGGAATGTTGCATTTTAATAAACATGAAATTGAATCAACAAAGCCTTCTTGACTAGTAACATTGCCATCGTGTATAATAGATCGAGAACTTCTCGACGAGAAGGCATTGCTCACTACTGCCATCTAGCATGCATCTAGCGTAATATTTGTAATGTTGAGATGGTACAATAATAGCCTACATTTGAAGACAGATGTATTTTCGTAAATCGATTAATATTTTATTGTATTAAAGTACTTCGTTACTTCTAATCTTTATATACTTTCTTCTAATCGTGTAATACTCAATTACATCCCACTCGAGTTTTGATTTTCTCTAGATAAATCAAAACGTCTAGTGAGATTACTGTTGATAAAAGTTTAAATTCGAACATTCAAGTTGCAGAAACCTGTAAAAAAGTATTCTCATTAATCCACTCGTTTAGGCGATTGAAGAATTTTCTACCCTTTTCCATGAAAAAATGTTAGTGCAAACACTCGTGATGCCCCACTTCGATTACTGTGATATTCTGCTTACTGACTTAAGCGTTACTTCGGCGCAGAGACTACAACGTGTTCATAATATGTGCGTCCGTTTCGTCTGCAATATTCGCCGGGCTGATCACGTAACACCATCCCCCAAAATGTTGTCCTGGTTCCGTCTAGAAGATCGTAGGAAAATCCACTGTCTTTCCCTTCTCTTTCACATATTGCATTTCTCCACTCCTGTCTATCTTGCGTCTCGTTTTCAAAATTTATTCACCCATCATAACCTAGACACACGATCACAACACTCCTCAATATTATCCATTCCCTCCCACCGAACATCCTCATATTCATCTTCTTTTAGTGTTGCTATTCCTCGACTTTGGAATTCCCTACCGAGTAATGTCAGGGACTGTCAGACATCGAACCAATTTAAGAATAGGCTAACGAAATATTTTTCCAACAATTCTTGTTAACAATAATAGCTGTTTCAGGGTCTCAATGTTTAATGGTTATATATATCACAGATAAATATCTAAATTATCTCATTATTATTATTACTATTATTATTATTATAACTATTTCTTACCAATGTTTATTATTGTCACGCTAACATTACTTATCCAACTTTCATTATTTACATTCATGTTGTTTTATGGTCTAGATATTAATGTAATAACTACAGTATGTAAGCAATTGTATTCAATTAGAATTAGAGTCTGGCTGGGCGGAAGAGAAGGCCTACTAGCCTTAGCTCTGCCAGATTAAATAAATAAATTACTACTACTACTACTACTACTACTATTACTACTACTACTACTACTACTACTACTACTACTACTACAAACAGTTCTTAGTTCATCCCTTCCAGTTGCTTCTTATTACAATGGCTGTAAACAGAGAGTTCTTTGATGCTGTGGGTAATCAAATTTCTGAAATTCACTGAAATACAGCTTCTACCAAGAGTTCAAGGACATCCATTCAAAACAGATGTTTCACTCCTGTCCTTATAGTTATGTGAAACTCCCTGATTTTTATATAGGGAGCAAATGTAGGTGAAAAATGATTTTTTTTACAGCAAACCCAATCTCTGTATTTTCAAACTGTGTGTTATATAACAATTTTTCTGTTATGAAAACTTATAGAAAAATCACATTTTTGTACTCCAGAATGGATCAACTTATACCAATGAATTTTGGGATAGAGTTAGATATTATCGCAAGTAATTCTTTGACATTACAATAATCTGTCACTTGAAGTCCATACTCACTGAATTTCAACCAATTTTCACTTTTTTTTTAAAGAAATAAATCTAACCTGTCCACGCTTGTAACAAACTCCACAACTGTTTACTAAAATGGAGACATCACTTTTGAAGACGTGTCCTAAAATTATTGGTAGAACCTGGAGCTCTGGAATTAATTGTGCAGGCTCTCAAAATATTTCTTCAACAATAGCTTATTGAAAAACATACATTAACAGCTGATCTCTCTATGAGTAAGTGATACAAACTTAAGGAAAACAAAAAGTACCCCTTATTATCTAGCCAAGACCACTTAGATTCAATGCCCATAAAACTTGTAAAATAATTACTTACTTACTGGCTTTTAAGGAACCCGGAGGTTCATTGCCGTCCTCACATAAGCCCGCCATTGATCCCTATCCAGAGCAAGAGTAATCCATTATCTATCATCATATCCCACCTCCCTCAAATCCATTTCAATATTATCTTCCCATCTACGTCTCGGCCTCCCTAAAGGTCTTTTTCCCTCCGGCCTCCCAACTAACACTCTATATGCATTTCTGGATTTGCCCATACGTGCTACATGCCCTGCCCATCTCAAACGTCTGGATTTAATGTTCCTCATTATGTCAGGTGAATAATACAATGCGTGCAATTCTGTGTTGTGTAACTTTCTTCATTCTCCTGTAACTTCATTCCTCTTAGCCCCAAATATTTTCCTGGGCACCTTATTCTCAAATACCCTTAAGCTATGTTCCTATCTCAAAGTGAGAATTCAAGTTTCACAACTATAAAGAACAACTGGTAATATAACTGTTTTATAAATTCTAACTTTCAGATTTTTGACAGCAGACTGGATGATAAAATCTTCTCAACCGAATAATAACAAGCATTTCCCATATTTATTCTGCGTTTAATTTCCTCCCGAGTATCATTTATATTTGTTACTGTTGCTCCAAGATATTTGAACTTCTCCACCTCTTCAAAAGATAAATTTCCAATTTTTATATTTCCATTTCCTACAATATTCCCGTCACGAGACATAATCATATACTTTGTCTTTTCGGGATTTACTTCCAAACCTTATTCTTTACTTGCTTCTAGTAAAATTTCCGTGTTTTTGTAAAATATTTTCCTTTTGAAAATAAAACATTAGAATATTTAAATTTAGAGCCTTATCTATGTTTTACATTAATAATAAACAAATATTTCTGAAAAATACTTTCTCATTGGAAATCCCAGTTTGCCTGGAATGGTTTATAAGTGCCTGATACATAAAATTCCATTTGACTGTTTAATTGTGTGTGAAGAACTATGTTAGAATTTATCCGAGAGTATTTATGGAGGCACTGAACTTAAAGAATTAAATTTATTTGTTCCTATTCCAGATTTATCATAGCGGCTGAATCCAATTTTTACAACCATATACGTAAGCATTGGTTTTCGTATTAAAAATAAATATGAATTACCATATATACTGTAACTAGTAATTGCAAAGACCCATACACAGAGCTAAATTAATTACAGTCATTGGAGGATAATGATTTTATGGCGTCCATCATGCATTGCGAGTATAATAAAGAATTGAAATGTGCCATTAGGGCCCATGCTTTTGCGACCTGTAATGATGTATTATTCCTTGGCTCGGCATTTGTGTGGGTGTAATATACATTTCTCTGCCATTTTCGCGAATGGATACATCGTGTCTGCGGTGAGAATACATTCATGCCAAGTTTAGAGAAAGTCAGTATAACTCGTATGAGATTTAATAATGGAAGGGTTTGGTTTCAGGCTGCGATTTCCAAGTATTGCTACGTCGAAATCCCTAAATCTTGATGCAGAAGGCGTGTTCAGAAATTAATGTCGTTCGGCTATTAACAGAATCTAAAAATAATTTTAAAGTACAGGGTTATTCAAAAAGAAAGAGCAGATTTCAAATATTTATTTTAAACAAACTATAAACAGTAGAAACAGTTGCCGCACACCATTGGATAGAGGAAGGTTCAAAGTTTTATAGTCCATGAGGTTGCAAGCACTCAACATGCGCATCATGAGTTGCGCGACAAACATCAAAATGTTGGTCCATTTCTTACCACACAAGAATCAATTGGTTCCTAGTTACGGAATTCACAGCTTCAACAATTCGATGTCGTAGATCTTGAAGAGTAGCAGGGAGGTTACAAACCCCCACAGATAAAAATCACAGGAGTAAGGTCGGGGGACCTGGGGGGCCATAGACGATGAACACGATCTTCTCCACCTCTTCCAATCCAACGTCTCGGAATGGTGTCGTTCGGATAATGCTCCACTAAAAAAACCTCATAGACTTTCTTTACAGAAACGGCGTAAAAACATTCACCTTCGGTGAGTTCTTGCATGATCGACGACTACGCAAGGATTTTCAGTCCCTCAAATTCGGACTGGCAAGTAACTGCGGCGGACAGGACGTTGCTGTTTACGCTTTGCTTATGGCCCCGGACCGAGCATCGCGTGTAACGAAACATTAAAAAAAAAAATTGAACCTTCCCCTATCTACTGAAGTGCGGTAAATGCTTCTAGCGTTTATAATTCGGTTAAAATAAATATTTGAAATCTGCTCTTTCTTATTGAATAGCTCTGTATTTTATTTTTGTCGGATTCCACGAACTTTAACTAAATTCCCAAATAGTCGCCGGCGTTATTAAGATCATCATCATCATCATCATCATCATCATCGTCGTCGTCGTCGTCGTCGATCAGTGAAGAAGTATTATGGTCATGTGCATCTACGTCGTTAGTGTAACCACTGGTTATAATTGCCACCTATTCATAATTTAAATATGTACTATGTCACTATTGTATTGAGTGGAGCTGGTCGAGTGGAAGAGAAGGCCTTATGGTCTTAACTCTGCCAGCGAAAATAAAAGATTATTTTGTAGAGTTTTTTTTTATTTTCCAAGTTATTTTGTTTAACGTGAAATGAGCAGCGTTCATTCATCGTTTTCTAACACAGTTTAAACACAAAAATTAAACGGTATGTCATCTGTAGGCCTATATTTTCTTACGAGTTTAAAACAGTGTATACTTGGAAATGATCTCCCACTTCCCTATTCAAAACAAACAAGGTGAAGAAGTTGTTCAGAGCAACACAACCTAATTATACTCCCTATTCATTACAGTGTTGCACGATCTCTTAATTCATTTATTTTGAAATGTGTGTGTGTGTGTTTAATACCTACCCACTTCAATTTGCGTGATTTGGGTTCCGCATACTGCGGATAGATGGTAGGACTGTGACCCATTTTCATATTGCACACCACTTCGACGGACCACGTTATGCATGATTTGTATCTGTGACGAGTTATGTCGTGTACTAGGGTGAGTGTATGTTATGTGTTCGTGTAAGTATAGTGTAGGGAATGGGTGAGGATGATGATGAAGGTGGGGAAGGGAGAAGGGGAAACCTGGTGCCGGCACGTAGCCTAGTCCTGTCGATGAATTACTATCAACAGTCACATATGCACTGCGGAGAGATTTGAGATTCAAGGGGTTAGGTACAGTTTATAGCAGAAAAATTTTGGAAATATTCAGCATTTTTTCCTCCATTACTGTATCTTGTACAATAAAAAAAAATTGGTATGTTTAAAACACTGTCCTTCTGCTATGTGAAAAAAATTTACGATTTAAAAAAAACATTTACACTTTTTTTTTTTAATTCAGTTCACTGTGCAGTGATGAAGCTTTTCCCACATAACTAAAAAACTATCCAACATTCTGTGATTAAATGTTTTGTCTGTGTTTATACATGCCATATCTACAATACGATTACAATACGATGCAAGATTACTCTTCTATCTTTGATAGATTGTCTGATAAAAAATAAATTCATTTTTAAAATGGTCAAATATCAGTATTTTCTTCTAACACAAAATAAAAAAAAAATATTAGGGTAGAGTCTGGTATGGTAGTATCGGACATCGGGTAATATCGGTCAGTGAGTTTCTTTCATCTACCACACGATGATTGTACCTGATTGACAAGTTACGTTTCTGTGATGTCGCATAGAGAAACGTAACCATGTCATTCAGGTACTACCATATGGTGGTAGATGAAAGAAACGCACTGTCCGATACCGATGATTGTACCTGATTGACAAGTTACGTTTCTGTGATGCCACATAGAGAAACGTAACCATGTCATTCAGGTACTACCATATGGTGGTAGATGAAAGAAACGCACTGTCCGATACTACCCGATGTCCGATACTACCCGACTCTCCACTATTTATTAAGGAATGTAGTTGAAAGAGCATGATATTGTAAATACGAGTTTCAGCAATAACATAAAAGAGAGAGAACATGAAAGAGTTAACAAGTTTATGAGTTAAAAGGGAAACGCTTCATCACTGCACAGTGAACTGCCACCATTTTTATTTTTGAAAAAAAAAAAAAAAAGTAATTAAATCGTAAGAATATATATATTTTTTCATATTGGAGAAGGACAGTGTTTTACCAATTTCCATTATCGTACAAGATACAGTAATGGAGAAAAAAAATGTTGAATATTTCCAAAAATTTTACTGCTGTAAGCTGTATCTAATCCCTTAAACCAGGCATATTGGTGCAAAATTTAGTGATTAGAAATTGTGCACCGCCATCTCTCCTAGTCCCGAGGTAAAAATTTTACAAGAAAATTTCTGACCCCACCGGGATAGTCTGGAGGCAGACACGTTACTAAAAGAGCTAACTCGGCGGACTTTAGTTTGAAATGTAGGCCTACGTTTTTCTGAAAAAAAAAAAAATAAAGTCCCTGAGACAAATAACGCCATGTTTGTCTTTAACTCCACACTAATAATTCTTGTTAACGACACCAGATTTTTGTAGTGCAGTACTGTAGCCTGCATTCGCTTGCAATCTAGTGATGAAATGAGTTACTAGCTGTCCGCTGACATTTACGAGCGACATGATATTCCATAATTTTTCTGTTGTGTGTTGATAGTGAAAGACCGTTCTTGTATCAGAATAAAAGGCAATAATTTATTTTGTATGTTGAACAAATAATAACTATATTAAACTATATATTTTCGTGATCCTTAATAGTACATTATGCAACGAGCCTATAATGATAGTAATTAAGAAAGCGAGTATGGATGTTTATGAAACGAGCGCAAGCGAGTTTCATAATTTTCATACGAGCGTCTTAATTACCATTATAGGCGAGTTTCATACGACTTTTTATGCTTGACCATATTTCTAACTTGAAATTACTGGTATTCAGATGTATTTGTATCTGACAAGATCGGAAGTGACCTTGTTCTAGGTCGTGAATTGGGAGATGTGCGCAGACGCGAAAGTATTGATTTTTTCCGAGGAACAATAATGTCATTGACCTTGATGTATAATCCCGTTAAACTTGATAATATTATAATATTATAACCTTGATTATTGAATTCGACATTGAAAAACGAGATGACAAATTGAATTTATTTGAATATTATTTACAATTAACGCTAATTATTATAGTAACAGAACATAACCTTCTGCGACAGTATTGGATTTCCAGCCTCCGTGACTTTTCGCTAATTCTCTTTCGATTGAATATCAGAGAATAATCGGTTTTATAACGGTACAAAGCTGACTTGTCATTGGCTGAACACATATAAGCTGAGTTATCATTGGCTGAAGACCTGTACTTTAATGAGTAGGTGTACTTTAATGACATGCATTAAAGGACTGCTACCAGGTGTATAATTAGTACATTTCGGCATGGTCGAGCATAAACATTATTCTATGCAGGGAAAATACTTGCTATCTATAACATTTGAAAATGTTAGAGAAACAGTCGTGTAATGTTATCAAGTACTCAGCAGTGCTTTAACGCCACGTGGCGTTAAAGGTCTACAGATAAAATTTTAGGTTATGTTAGTACGGTACTCATTTGTTTAACGATAGTCCTCAGTTTCAATAGTATTTTCATTGCTGTTATATTTATATTGTGTGAGGTATTTACTTGATTAGTGTGGAAACATTAGCAAAAAAACACTAACCTTTCAACTTACAAATGTTCATAATGTGCACAGTGATATTGGTTCAGTAGCTTATCAAACTCTTAATTTGTTGTTTTAATTTTGGGAAAACATTAATATTTAACTAAGGTTAATGCTTTGTGTTTATAACTTTCTACTGAATTTCGTCTCTTTTTTAAAAGTAAGAAGTCACTGGAAAACATATTTTCCTAATCCATCTGGTGTTTCAGCTTCAGATCAAGAATATTTGATTAGTATTAAGTGATTTTGTACCTCTTATTAACAGAAACTCAAATGTGGTTGCTTAGTTCAATTTGGTCCACACCTGTGGAGTAACGGTCAGCGCGTCTGGCCGCGAAACCAGGTGGCCCGGGTTCGAATCCCGGTCGGGGCAAGTTACCTGGTTGAGGTATTTTCCGGGGTTTTCCTCAACCCAATACGAGCAAATGTGGGTAACTTTCGGTGCTGGACCCCGGACTCATTTCACCGGCATTATCACCTTCATTTCATTCAGACGCTAAATAACCTAGATGTTGATACAACGTCGTAAAATAACCCAATAAAAAATAGTTCAATTTGTGTTATTTTGGAAAAATGATTCATTAATAATTATATAGGTTACTAGAAAATAAGTGACGTTAATTGGACAAGCTGTTCCTAATAACGCCAATATACAAAGTTTTCCTATTTGAGTTGTAATTATACGCCAGTGTATAACATCGCCACTTTCTTTGTGATATTTCCTAAAAATAAAATTAAAGTTTCTTTGTCATAATTTTTGTGTTTGTACAGAACTTATTTTCTGAGCAACAGTGACTGATGTGTTAAGGTGGCTTTATTTGGTACGTGTACCTTAGACAAAACATAGCAAAATGGTATTTGAATTTTTTGTTGGTCTTTACTAAAGACATCATTCACCAGAATAAATGATATTACTTATGGTTCACTCTGTATATCTTCTTGCATATTGCAGGGACTTCGCATCTGATCACTTGCCTGACCTGCAAAGGGATTAGGAAAGAGAAAACGAAACTCTGACATGATTTTGTTTTTTCCTTAGTATGACGATTTTGGCCACCCCTGATTTGTGTGATAAAATTGGCTCCGCTCTTGGGGAGTAGATTTTCCGAGCTCGTCAACAGCGGAATATTAGAGCCGCATTACTGTTGCAACGAGCAGGATCGACATCGATTTGCTTGCTAATAATTCACCTTATTCCGTATTCATCGCACGGTTAGTTGTAGGCAAATTCTTGTCATTCCAGCTTCAAAATTGAAATGGATTCACTCGTTGTCATAGAAGTGCTGATCGCATCAATTATTACCGGAATGTACTCGTCATTTTCCATTACGCGACAAAACGTTTCAATTGCTCCAATCTATAACAGCGATCTGTAGGCGGGAGTGACAGATATGACGAGAAGTGGATTATTAGGCACTTGGTTGTTATGTTCCCCTCATAAGTTTATCATAGAACACGTTCGTATCGCTGTTTAAGCCCCATTTGCGTGGCCAGCTCTTGTATTTTCAACACTAGTATTCAAAGGCTTTTAAATGCAAATCATTGAGACAGATATAAAACATATGTACTGCATTAAATTGAAATAAATGAATAGAAATTAGATTTGTCTACTTGATACACCGTAACACTGTAAACCGGAAGGTTGGGAGTTCGATTCCCGAGAAGGTCATGGATTTTCTTCATTGACCTAATTCTTTCGGCCGCAATATGGCTGTCTAATACAAATGACTATCAAGGTATTTACTTAAGGATCAAGACGACGGGAAAGTTGGACTGACATCCCTACTGCCATTAATGACTATTAGGTATATATGTAGCCTATAAATGGAAGCCTTAACCTCTCTTTACCTTGTAGACTTTCTTTTTCTGTAATGCGTATGATTTTACTTTCGCTTAACACCTACAAAATATTATTCATTATGTTAGTATATAAATGTGTGAATAAATGAATAATTTGGTCAATCAGTTAACGAATGAATCAGTGAATAAATTATGAATACATTACAAATAAATAAATACATAAATAAATAAGTAAATAAATAAATAAATAAATAAATAAATAAATAAATAAATAAATAAATAAATAAGTAAGTAAATAAGTAAATAAGTAAATAAATAATTAAATAAATAAATAATAAATAAATAGATAAGTATATAAGTAATTAAATAAGAAAATAAGTAAGTAAATAAATGAATAAATAAGGAAGTAAATAAATAGATAGAAAAATAAATAAATAAATAAGCGAGCAAGTAAATAAATGGATAAGTATATACGTAACTAAATAAGGAAATAAGTAAGTAAATAAATGAATAAATAAGTAAGTAAATAAATAAATAGATTGATAAATAAATAAATAAATAAATAAATAGATAATTATATAAGTAATTAAATAAGAACAGAAGTAAGTAAATAAATGAATAAATAAGTAAGTAAGTAAATAAATAGATAGAAAAATAAATAAATAAATAAATAAATAAATAAATAAATAAATAAATAAGCGAGCAAGTAAATAAATGGATAAGTATATACGTAACTAAATAAGGAAATAAGTAAGTAAATAAATGAATAAATAAGTAAGTAAATAAATAAATAGATTGATAAATAAATAAATAAATAATTATATAAGTAATTAAATAAGAACAGAAGTAAGTAAATAAATGAATAAATAAGTAAGTAAATAAGTAAATAAATAGATAGATAAATAAATAAAAATAAATAAATAAGCAAGCAAGCAAATAAATAAATAGATAAGTATATAAGTAATTAAATAAGAAAATAAGTAAATACATGAATAAATAAGTAAGTAAATAATTAAATAAATAAATAGGTAAATAAATAAATAAATAAGCAAGCAAGTAAATAAATAAATAGATAAGTATATAAGTAATTAAATAAGAAACTAAGTAAGTAAGTAAATGAATAAATAAGTAAGTAAATAAGTAAATAAATAAATAAATAAGTGAATAAATAAATAAATAACTAATAAGTGAATGAATGAATGAATGAATGAATGAATGAATGAATGAATGAATATTTTAGATGAGAGAAAAATTTGTTCGAGATGCCCTTACATGTAAGACGACAACTATTGAAGGCACCTTCTTCTAGAATACGCTACCACATCAAGTGATTTTTAGATGTTAGCAATCCCAGGTTTTATCTATGCTGAGAGGTCGTTCTCTGGATATATTATATCAATAGATAAAAGTGTCCCTGAACATTTGGAGAAATTCATTATTGTTGTATACCGAAAACAAAATTGTAACCACTGAGGTAATACGTGTGTAAAAGCATTTAATATGAACAGATTTGATAGCCACATCGCTTTAATGATTGTTTTTTTAAATTTTGAGTATATTTTTTTAAGAATTTACTAGCATATAATATGTACATATTTCACACTTTTTCAGTGCATATAAGTACAATATCTATTCATGAAATTCCCATTTGATTTAAATTTTCTATCAGTTTGTTTACTACTGCTACTACTACTACTACTACTACTACTACTACTACTACTACTACTACTACTACTACTACTACCACTTCTAATAATAATAATAATAATAATAATAATAATAATAATGTTTTATTTAACCTAACAGAGTTGAGACTATAAGACCTTCTCATACAATCAATCAGGAGTAAAATTTGCTTACGCAATCAAACAAGCAAATGTATCACATTCAAGTGACTACATATTAGTGTTGAATGATAGCTGTGAGCAGTATGGGATGAAGATAAATGCAAATAAGACGAAGACCATGGCCATAGGAAGAAAAATAAAGAAGGTAAACTTACGAATTCTAAATGAGGCAGTAGAGAAAGTGCACAGCTTCAGATACTTGGGGTGTACTGTAAGCAGTAATATGAGCTGCTGACAGGAAGTCAGAAGAAGGATAGCAATGATAAAGAAAGCTTTTAATAGAAAAAGGAGCACCTTCTGCGGCAAAAAAATAGGAAAGAATGGAGAAAGTTGGTTTTGCAGTGAAAGACCTGCCCTTGGGCAGAACAATGAATGAATGAATGCGTGTGTTTATATTCATTTAAAATTTCAAAATAATTTTTGTCCGTTTTTGTTTTTTGCACATTCTGCTTCGTTAAAAATGACATTTCTCTATTTGTAGTACATGAATTAATTTTTTTTGAAACTACTTTAATATAGTCTGTGCAACAAACCTTGGTATGAGGATTTTCTTTAAGTCTCATATTTTTTTTTAATATTAGTCTTTTTAGGAGTTGCTAATTTTTGTCTGTTTTCAGAGTTGACAATATAAAACTATTTTTTTATTTTTGGGGGGGAATGCAGTAAAAACACTGGACAGTAAGTTTTGTTTCGGGGCGTTTGAAATTTATAAAAATACAGTTTTGTATAAAATTGTCAAAATTTGTAGGAATAATAGCGATTTTTTTAATTAATTCATATTTACAAGAATTCATCCCTGGAAGCAATAGGTTGGATTAAACTAGATAAGAAAAGAAATTTACATTCACTTCTCTTTCTCTTCGAAATCTTGAACTCTTATATTCCTTCGTACCTGTCGTCTCGCTTCACTTACCTTTCTTCCCACCATAATCTGAACACACGCTCTCGTTATGAAACAATACTAACAATACCATCCCATCGCACCTCCTCATACTCATCCTCTTTCACAATAGCCCTGCCAAGACTCAGGAATTCACTACCTGCTAGCATCAGGGACTGTCGAAATAAAATTGAATTCAAACGCAAACTTACTAGGCACTTGGTCAGTAATTGATTTCTTGTAAATAGTTTCCTTAATCTATCACAAAATATTTCAATATCCAGTAATTTCATCACTATATTCTAGGTTTAATTTGTAATTCAATAAATATAAAATATTCTTTGTTTTTCTATGATAAATTATCTAGCTTTCATTAGTCAGGTAATCTTTTCGTACTTACTTACTTACAAATGGCTTTTAAGGAACCCGAAGGTTCATTGCCGCCCTCACATAAGCCCGCCAGCGATCCCTATCCTGTGCAAGATTAATCCAGTCTCTATCATCATACCCCACCTCCCTCAAATCCATTTTAATATTATCCTCCCATCTACGTCTTGGCCTGTATGTATGTATGTATTTATTTATTTATTTATTTATTTATTTATTTACACTGCAAATGGGCAAGCACTCGGTGGCAGTGGTATACATAATATAAACAATACACAATAAAATCATAAACAATACACAATAAAATTTACAATACACAATACAATTATATACATAATGCAATAAGAATACACAATACAATTTAACACAATAATTACAATTAATAATAAAACATAAAATACCTAATTTTACAATACAACCTACATATGTATAGGCCCTACATAAGTTTCAATAGTCTTTCACTTTACTCTCATCTCACTCACTGTAGTGGCACTATGACGTATTTCACCGACACTTTAGGTCACATTTCACTGACACTCTATAACACATTTCACTGACACTATAGAACACATTTCATTGGCGCTATAAATTATCACTGATCGGAACTATTCACTGCACTGTAAAACCATAACTTCACTGACTTACCTCGCTTCAATGATACAACAGTTCAAATAAGTCAAATAATTGTAATTGTAATTGTAAATTTAATACTAATTGTAATTTTATTCTTCATATTATAGTTGTAATCTCCTGGTAGAGGGGCAGAGAAAGCCTGACGGCCTTATTCTCTACCAGGTTAAATAAATAAATACTAATACTAAATACTAATTCACGCATTCTTAGACCGAATTAGATGAAATTTGATATGCACACTATTTATGAGGATTGCAATAACTGTGCATAAAATCAGATATATACCTTTATTTGTCTATAAGATTGAAATTTCACTTCGGTATGCCCTTAAAAACCGACATTACTTATAAGATGATTTAATATTTCAACTTATTTTCTGATTTATGTGTGCATCCCTAATTAACGGAAAGTAGCAATGTGTTGCACTGATAATTTTTTGCATTTATTTCCTGCAATCACTGAATAATGCGTGTGATTGAGAGGGAATTAATCGGTATGTGTAAGTGATAGGTTCATAGTTGACAGCTAGATGACACAATGCAAGAGGCATTCTGTTGTCATACAGGTAATTGGAGTTCGCCTCTGTCCCTGTCGAACTGTTACATGCATTAACAGCAATTGTTTGATGTAGACACGCAGACAATGGATGTCATGCCAAGTGCTGTATGCCAGAGACTCATAAAAATGGATCATAAGGATGGCAAAACGTGTGTAGCCATATGTTCGCATTCCATCTAAAATTTAAGACGGCCTGCAAATACTTGTTGGATATGCTGGATACACATCAGACATGGATGTCTTGTTTCAGAGGGGATGCTGAGTTGAGCTTGATGAAATATACGTCGAGCGTTTGAGCAACAAAATAAACACGGGGATACATTTTAATTGAAATAAAGAGGTAAAGAAAGAATGAAGGTAAGTAAAAGAAAGAAAAGAATAGAACGCATAACAAAACGGAGAATGTACGAAAAGTAAAAAATAAGAAAGTGGGAATGGAAAGAAAATAAAAACGACAGGAGTTAGCTGAAGAAATACAAAATGGAAGTTGAGGGATGCAGTGAGAACTTACGTAAGAGGAAGGACGAAAGGAAGATGAGGAAGTAAAATAATTTCATGTTGCGTCCTCAGGTTGCTGCGAATATATTGAATAAGCAGTCGTGGACAACCGAAAAGGGGTAGTCCTCCAGCTTGAGGGTTGAGCGAAGGGCTAACAACCCATCACAGTTAAAAACAGCTTGTTACGAATCCATCCAGTCCACACCTGTGGAGTGACGGTCAGCGCGTCTGGCCGCGAAACCAGGTGGCCCGGGTTCGATTCCCGGTCGGGGCAAGTTACCTGGTTGAGGTTTTTTCCGGGGTTTTCCCTCAACCCAAGATGAGCAAATGCTGGATAACTTTCGGTGCTGGACCCCGGACTCATTTCACCGGCATTATCACCTTCATCTCATTCAGACGCTAAATAACCTAAGCTGTTGATAAAGCGTCGTAAAATAACCTACTGAAATAAAAAAAAACGAGTCCATACAAAACTTTGGGGAGGCCGAGACGTAGATGGGAGGATGATATTAAAATGGATTTGAGGGAGGTGGGATATGATGATAGAGACTGGATTAATCTTGCACAGGATAGGGACCGATGGCGGGCTTATGTGAGGGCGGCAATGAACCTCCGGGTTCCTTAAAAGGCATTTGTAAGTAAGTAACAAAATAAGGAAAAAAATATGGGACAGAAATACAGAGAACAAAAGATAGAAAAGGGGAGGGAAACGAAGGAAAATTGTAATAGAATAAGGAATAAACCAGACAATTGAATAATGATCATAATGGTAGAAAAATTATTGGAGGAAAAAGGAATAATAAATAAATAACAAAAACAAACTCTAAGGAAATAATGATGAAATAATATATATAGAATAAGAAAGAAGAGATTAAGAGTGGAGAGAAAGGAAAAGAAAGGAAGTAAAATAAGAAAAGATGGAAAAGGAAATGTAAAGTGAAAACTTGACCTTATTTGTCTTTCTCTAAGACACAAAAGAGGAAACTATGAGAACACAAATTAAAGTGAAAATTCCAACAGTTGTTAAATTGAAACAAACTGAAATGTAAGATAAGAAATTTAATTATAAAGTAAAACATTCAGCTATTTAAAATAATGAGAAAACAAAAGAAATGGCATGTTTCTGCATTGCATAAAATCTGCGTTGCTCATTGCATAAAATCTGCGTTGCTAATGTTATAAAAAGGGTCGCGCCCGCATCAGTTCCCATCATAACGCAGGAGCTGTCTTCCCTTGTTATTCCGATTGCGTAATGCACTCTGAGCGCGTGGCATATCTGCGATGTGCCCACTATCATGCTAATAAGCACATTCATTTCTTGCTAACTAGTAGGCCACATAAACTTCAAGGAGGGGCCCCCATATTTGGAAGAAGGGTTTGGAACGCTTATTCCATAATGATGTCTCGACTGTGGTGCCTAATTTGGAATAGGCCTACAGGTATGAGTAACCGACGCGACATGCTCTCATGACAGCAGTCATAACTAAGCGCAGGTTGCATCATATTCCGATGGCTTGCAGCACATAAATCCGCAGATCTTGGAGGTGTCCACTGAGCGACTCAGGTCTTGATTCGAATCCCTCCTTCTGATCACTTCAAATTTCAGATTTATAGGAATACTAGCGTACCCGTGCGCTCCGCTGCACCCGTTATAATAGTACATTATGCAACGAGCCTATAATGCTAGTAATTAAGACGCAAGTATGTTTGTTTATGAAACGAGCGCAAGCGAGTTTCATAATTTTCATACGAGCGTCTTAAATACCATTATAGGCAAGATTCATACGACTTTTTGTGCTCGACCATATTTCTAACTTGAAATTATTCAGAAGTATTCATTTTATTCGCATCTCACTGAAAAGCAGAAGTGACCTTATGCAAGCTCGTAAATTGTAAGATGTGCGCAGAAGCGAAAGTATTGATTTTTTCCGAGGAACAATAATGTTATTGACCTTGATATAATTTAGAGAATAACATGAACTAATTTTGATATAACCTGGAAATTGATTTAGAATTGAGAAACGAGATGACAAATTGAATTTATTTGAATATTATTTACAATTAACGCTAATTATTATAGTAACAGAACATAACCTTCTGCGACAGTATTGAATTTCCAGCCTCCGTGACGTTTCCCTCGTTCTCTTTCGATTGCACATCCGAGAATAATCGAAAACCTGAACTTTAATGAATACGTGTACTTTAATGACATGCATTAAAGGACTGCTACCAGGTGTATAATTACTACATGCCGGCATGGTCGAGCATAAATAAATATAAAGTAATTACATAATTAAAATAGGACGTTTGATCCAAGAAAATTCGTGTTTGATAGAAGGATAAATCGTTTATTATGTTACTAAATTTAAATTGTATTTAAATAATTAAAATGCGATCATTTTGGTCTAGAGAACAATCATTTGGTGCAATGACAATTCCTTTAACATGTTTCTTAATTTTTATTACATGCAACCATAGTTTAATGAAGATTGACATCATTTAGATTTAATATGAATACTTTATTTTACTTGCTATATGTTTCCATTGAATTATGGTAATAACTTAATTTTAACCCTTGTTTTCTACGTATTCAGTAAATGGCGCTTGGCCCATAGCCTATCAAGTTTTCTATTCATAAGAAGCTATTTTAATCTTACCTGTCCTCAATTCACTCAGAAGTTACTGTAATAACATTATAGCATTATGTCCATCTAGAGAAACTACACTTTCCAATGGTGAAATAATAATTCATTATACAAATCGGTTAATTTAGCTTCCGATATTACTTCATACAAACACAGAAACATTCTCTGTAGGCTATGTTTCATAGCTCTCGATTGTTGTTGTCCAAAGCCCCTTATAGATGAAGTCATTTGTTTTTTGTTTCATTACACCGCCTTAGATGGCAGTTATTTTAATTTTAAAACTCACTTATCTCATTAAATATCAGTCCTATCAAACTTTTTAAAATAATAAAACTTATCGGAAATGATGTTTAAAGAAATTTTTCTTATGTAAAATTTTCTACAAAAATAAATAATAAGCGAGATATTTCGATTTATATAATTCAGGCCCCTTTTTAAATAACGTATTTTGAATTCCATATAGCCTAAAATGTAAGTTACAACGAACTTAATTTATATTCTAATTTTCATCGAAATCCGTTCAGCATTATCGCGTGAAAAGATAACAAACATCCGGACAGACAGACAGACAGACATATAAACAAAAATTTCAAAAAAGCGATTTTCGGTTTCAGGATGGTTAAATATATATGTTAGGACCAATTATTTTTGGAAAATCGAAAATTACCAGAAAAATTTCGGCTACAGATTTATTATTAGTGTAGATAAAGGATATATTTTAATTAGAAACTGGTAATAAAATTAAATACATATGAATAAATAAATAAATAAATAAATAAATAAATAAATAAATAAATAAAAACTTACTTGCTTTGAAGGAACCCGGAGTTTCATTGCCATCCTCACATAAGCCCGCCATTGGTCCCTATCATGAGCAAGATCATCCATTCTCTATCATCATATCCCACCTCCCTCAAATCCATTTTAATGTTATCTTCCCATCTACGTCTCGGCCTCCCTAAAGGTCTTTTTCCCTCGGTCTCCCAACTAACACTCTATATGCATTTCTGGATTCGTCCATACGTGCTACATGCCCTGCCCATCTCAAACGTCTGGATTTAATGTTCCTAATTATGTCAGGTGAAGAATGCAATGCGTGCAGTTCTGCGTTGTGTAAATTTCTCCATTCTCCTGTAACGTCATAAATAAATAAATAAATAAATAAATAAATAAATAAATAAATAAATAAATAAATAAATAAATAAGTAAATAAGTAAATAAGTAACTAAGTAACTAAGTAAATAAATAAATAAGTAAATAAGTAAATAAGTAACTAAGTAACTAAGTAAATAAATAAATAAATACAGGAATAAATAAATACATAACTAAATAATGAAATATAATATATTAATATTCAATGTATATTATTTATTTTCAATAAATTTTTATCATTTTGATAGCCAGCACATCTTGTCGCAGAATATTCTTTTTTAAAATTTCATTATGCATTTTTTAACATTAATTTACATTTTCTTTTTTGTTCACTTGAATTGATTAGGATGCCGATATTTTAAATCCAAGATTTGGACGGCTATCATTTCGATGATACTCCACTATTATACTTGTTGGGCCAATTAAAGTGAACTATGTTGAAGGATGAGTGGAACAGAAAAATTCTCTCCGGCACCGGAATTTGAACCCGGGTTTTGAGCTCTACGTGCTGACGCTCTATGCACTAAGCCACACTAGATTCCCATCCCGATGTCGGATTGAATCCTCTCAGTTTAAGTTCCACCTTTTGGGTTCCCTCTAGTGGCCTACCCTCATGCACTGCGTCATTCTATGTATGACAGTGGCACAATACCCATACATTTGCAGAGGTGCACTCGTTATGAGTGACTAACTGGCCAAGATCCGACGGAGTAATGCCTTCTTAAATCACAAAGTGATTATTTTTCGCATATCATATGTAACTTACTTCGGTACATCGTAATAATATAACTAGTTTCAATTTATAGCCAAAATTATTATTGTCATTAATTCTCCGTTCCATTACTCTTTCATCGTCATTAATTAAGGTTTTTTCATGAAACAACGAGTCAAAGTGGACTGCCTTTGCGATCAGCATGCTGGCTTACAGATCTGGAGGTTCCGGGTTCGATTCCCGGGCTCAGCTCTTGGTAAATTTTTCTTCTTGAAGAAGAAAAATTACCTGGGTGTCTAGAGTCTGGAAATTTGTATGAATGTGAGTGTGATTGTGAGTGTGCCAGGTTAATATTAATTAACCAATCATCACAAATATAAAAATACATCAGGACTGTCGCTGGGCAGTAACCTGAACACACGTTTCAGCATCACATTGTTGACAAGTAACTCCATCTGTTAGCACAACCATAAAGCACCTAATAGATACTATAGAGTTACCAACAACGAGAAAAAAAAGAAGTAATGAATCAGCTATTTTATTTTCTTGCCATCATTTGTTTACCGCATAGATATCAACTGAAAATGACGGCTCCGTTCAAGCGTTTTGGTAAAGCTAACGTTAGTGAAATGTAATTTTAGTAAGTCAATTAATATTTTATTGTACTAGAGTTCTTTATTTTTCTAATCTTTACGTACTTCCTTCTAATCGTGCAATAGTCAATTAAATCCCACTCGAGTTTTGATTTTCTCTAGATAAATCAAAACCTCTAGTGAGATTACTGTTGACTATTACACTTTTACTACGTCATACTACTTTTGACCAATAAAACGGTACGAAAGGACGTATTTCAACCAATCATGACTGCTTATCGCACAATTTTATCGCGTCCCTAGCATTTGTTTAGTTTTATCGCGTCCCTAGCATTTGTTTAGTTTTATCGCGTCCCTAGCATTTGTTTCTTTGTTTGCCAAGATTTCAAACTGCACTGGTCTGGACGTCAAAAAAAAAAAAAAAAAAAAAAAAAAGAACAGAAAATTACAAACCACTCCAGTCGATGCACAGCAGTTTCAAATATGACTCGCATTGGCATTCAAGAACAAGAATTAATAAAGATCACTGGTCATACCTATGCATCTTCCCTGAAATCCTGTTTACAAATAAATGGCGAGCACCATTTGGAAATCCTGAATAAGTTGAGGAATACACCATGTAGGCCTAAATCAACGAGTTCCACTTCTTTTACGCACACCTCCAATATAACATCAACTGAACCAACCAACCACTAAAACATTCAAATTTGAAAACTGTACATTCAATAATTATTCCTTTTAAAATTATTCACGTTTATTTTTTATGTCATCGTCGTTAATTAAAACTTTTCTAACACTTGTATATATTATTTAGGTTATGTTATAGCTTCTGCTATATGATATTATGGATAGTCACGTATCAGAGATTGTTTAATATTAAGATTTATTGAAAATAATCTGTCAAGTGACGTTGATTACAGGGATTCGGATAAGTGAAGTGGAATGCAACTGTTTTAATAAAAATGAAACTGAATCAACAAAGCCTTCTTGACTAGTAACACTGCCATCGTGATGTAGATCGAGAAGGCATTGCTAGCAATCGTCTACAGATTTCAATGAAGATTCCATAGTTGGCACAACTGATAGCAAGATAACAGGTAATCATAACACACTACTGCCATCTAGCATGCATCTAGCGTAATATTTGTAATGTTGAGATGGTACAATAATACATTTGAAGACAGTTGTATTTTCGTAACTCAATTAATATTTTATTGTATTGGAGGACTTCGTTACTTCTAATCTTTATATACTTTCTTCTAATCGTGTAATAGTCAATTAAATCCCACTCGAGTTTTGATTTTCCCTAGATAAATCAAAACCTCTAGTGCATGCTTGGGCATCGTGCCTCACTTCAGAATTTTTGCCTCACTGACCTTCACAGAGCTTATCGCTCTGAGTGATATCATCTTCACAGTCACCCTTTCTCCCTCACGTAGCTCTTAGGCGTGGGCAGATTCTATATCATTTTCATAAGTAATATCAGTGGTGGCATAATAGCATTATCAAAGCAGTGTGTAGCCTACGTGTTAGAAAACGATTATTTCATGAGAAATGGGAGGAAGAGTTTTTTGCTGGTTAGAAGGGGAGAACATACGATGTATGTTATGCTCGAAAATCCTACTAGGCAGTAATAAATTTAATATACAACGACATTACTCCTTATGTCATCACAAACATGCTGAATTAGAAGGTAAGACAAATTAAATGTTATTTTTTCTTACAATTCCGAAGAAAATGTACGATCTTAACATTTGCATAGTATACTAAATACGACATTATACCTTAAACACACTGCATTAAAAGGTACGAGGAATTAAATGTTGTTTGTACGTATTATTTCCAAAAGAAATTATATAAAAAATATCAAATGTGCGTAGAAAACGAAATATGATTTTCTGAAATTATTTTAGGTCGAGAACGTGCAAATCTATTAAGTAATCTTGAGAAACGCCAGAATATTCAAGAAAATAAACGTAGGCAACGTGATGGAATATTATTGGCTAGTTACGCAATTTCTGGCCTGTGATTTTAAATCAATTCAGCGACGGAGAAACAGTAAAGAGGTTTATGATTAATGCTGCCGAATTAATTTGCCAAATTGAATAAAAGTTTTCGAGAGTCTCACGTTAACCAAGCGCTTTCCTAATAATTTGCCACTGACCGCCTTAGCGATTACGATAAGGTGACGCAGGTCACAGCAGTTTATATTTCCCATCCTACTCTGCAGTCTCCTCTCCTAGTAAACAAACTATTTCAAATCGAGTGCCTCACGTAACCGAAAATTGTGCCCATTGCTGTTGATAAAAAAAAAGTGTGATAATTACGCGAACTCAACAAAGAGAAATAAATTTACATGTATAAATTACAACAAAATAACATCTAAAAATTAATAATTACTCATAATAAATTATTACATAGATGTGGTTATTTATTTATTAATTTTTATAAGTTCTAGAGCCGATATTAGTTCTATGGTTGAAAGCAGTGCTCGTTAAATATTTCGGTTCAAACAAACCATGCCTTTAGTTTTGTGTTTGTGAGTATATGATCGAAAATATGCGTGAATTTATGTATAAAATTATAAAAGTGCATTGCTATAAATTTGAGACAATTTTTGGCTAGAATAATCAATAGGTTTCTTAGAATATTCTAATTATTCTTCTCTGTAATAAATCTAGTGGATTAAGGTTAGTTTTATAAGTACTACCTCATTCTAATATTCCGTATTGGGTTAGACTAAAATAAGGCAAGGTAAACTGTACATCCACTGGTAAGTAATTTCGTAACTGAACAAATTAATATATAATTTTACGTAATTTGTTACATAGGTAGTTGATTTGTTTGTCCCATTTCAGATGATTATCAATGTTGATTTCTAAATACAGTATTTAACCTCAGGAAATTGCGGAACAATCAAAATTGTGTAGTTTAATATTTAGGCATTTTTAAAATAGGATTTACTACTTAATGAAAAGGAATAGCTGTAGTTTTAGCAGCGTTAAGAAAAAGAATATTGGAATCAAACTATGCTTTTATTAATTTTAAACCATTATTTGCAATAAAATAAGTGTAGTGCTAAGTTTTTCCCCAACAATAATACTGCATCATCTGCATAGGAATACAATATACCAGCCGTTACGAAAATGTGATCGTGCGCCGAGCCACTCTGTAAACTGCAACGTGCATAGCACCTATGGAGGGAGGCGGACACCCGAAGGGGAAGTGAAGCAACTGTCTGACTTATTAACGGATTTTCATTTTCCTTACGTCAAGCACTTAATTATAATTTTATGCATTATAAGGTTACAAACTAATGTTTAGTACGTGTAACGAAGAAAGAAATGAATAAGAAAACATAGGACACATTATCACAACCTAAAATTAACTGTCTTCAGAATGTCTCTGCGACAGAGTTTCAAAATCAGGAATTATGTCACTTACTGCCAGTCGTAGTTGATCACGAAGTGTTTGTCTGTCAGTAGTGACCTAAATTTGGTTTTTACTATTTACATTGTTGAAAATAATTTTTCACAAACGTAAGTTGTAGCGAACATGGCTTCAACAGAGCAAGCGAAAGAACGAAGCTTCGGATATTTATTTTTGGCAAAGATTTGAAAAGTTCAACATTTGTCAAGTCCTTACATCTACCTTTCATTTAACATCACGTTGTAAATGTGTGAGTTTAGATTGAACATCTAACCGTACATCTGCTGAAAAAGGAACGATTTACAGAGATGATAATGATGATGATGATGATAATAATAATAATAATAATAATAATAATAATAATAATAATAATAATAATAATAATAATAATAATAATAAACACAACCTTTTAATCTTTCATGAGTGACACACTAACATTAGTTATCCAATTTTCATTATTTACTTTCATGTTGTTTTATGATCTAGATATTAATGTAATAACTATGTAAGCAATTGTATTCAATTAGAATTAGAGTCTGGCTGGGCGGAAGAGAAGGCCTACTGGCCTTAGCTCTGCCAGATTAAATAAATAAATTATTATTATTATTATTTATTATTATTATTATTATTATTATTATCATTAAATTATTATATAGTATAATACCGTTTTATGTTATACAACCGTTCTCCTCATAATACTTGTGAACAAATTATATATTTAATATTCGCATCATATTGGGACAAAAATATGCGTCCTCCTATCCTACATTAACCTTCCGTTTTTGAAGAGGTATATGGTTTCGAGAGAGACATTGCGATGATACGCCGCTCGCAGATCAGAGACAAATACAGGGACATCATTTTATTTTTACTAACATTTTTAATATTAACTTGCCTGCCGTTTGCTACCCCTTCCACGACTGGAGTTCGATGATACTGGCGTAAAATACAAACATATCATTTTACTAGGTATAGGAGGGAAGAAAAGTAGTTCATCTATTTACGTAAACTAGGAAATATTGCGCTTTTGAGTTTGATCATTTTCATTATGTTTTTGTTTAATCAAAATACAGTACTGTATTAACAATGAGTGTTTTTACTCACGAACTGAGCTGTCCATGTGGACGTATTCATTATGCAGTGTATATTATACTGTCTAGAATACATTAGCGTACAATATAGAGAATAAAGTTAAATTGAAAAATAATCATAATATGGATATTTAAACACATTTTTTTTAAATGGTGGCCGTTCATTTCGATACAGGCTTCAGTTCTAATGTGCATATTATCGCTCTATAGACTATTGTACCTAATTCCAATTACCAGTTTCGTATTTCGTTCTAGAAACTGATGTTGAAATAATTCTGTACCTACTCTATAAAAGAGTACCTTACGTACTGTAAATGCAATCTTCATTTCTGCCCGATCCGAAAAGATAAAATTACTCAGACATGCTATCTACTGTCCGTCCAAGTGGTTATGTCGTAGGGTCGTAGAAAGGGAGGAAATCACGTGACAGTTAATTACTTAATGAGGCCCTTTTAATTAAGTTATTTTAAACAGTTGTATAATATTACATAGACGTCCAATTCCTAACAGAAATTAATGTTCTCAGAAAAGAGCTAAGACAGCCCAGCCACTAGCTGGCGAATAAAAGCTGGTGGGGGAACCGAGATACGACGTAGGCAAATGGACGATAGTACTTGTGCGAAATTGATTCAATATTGAAAACTCTTTCGTCACTGGAAAACGCGAATATATTTTTGGAACGTACTGTTTACTATGACCGTAAGGCTACTATGACAGTATATGCGGCCTTGGATCTGTGTGGAGGACGGTTGAACTTCATTTAGTAGAAGGGGTGGGAGTGAAGTACATTCAAAAACTCAGGTACAATAAAAATTGAAGTAAAAATAAAATTATGTCCCTGTAGAAGGAGTTTGACTCCAGTGGGTGAGAGGGTGGGGGTTGGGGGAGGTGGGAAGCAAGAGAAATGCATAGCAATCATTGGAAGCCACAATGTGCTCGCGAGTCACATTTTCGCCACGGCTGCAATACACAAATGTAATGATAAACTTAGAAAGAGTACCTCAGTTCAGCTTTCCACTGTTATTCCGAGGCGACAAAGCGAGTGAAATTTTGTGACTTAATAAACATAACACGAGGGGCCGCCATATCTAAATAAACACGCCAGACACAAAGATGAATTTATGACGTCACTTCTCCGTTACGTAAGCTCGCGCTGTCATTGTTTTTGATACTGGACTATACCGGTCGGACGTGTTTTGTATGAATATAAAGGCTCTACCTGTGTTGTAATGAGGTTTAATTGCCTCTGCTTGTTGTATCCGGAGCTGTACATATATATGTATGTAATATATAGCAGCAGCGTGTTGCCGCTGCGGTTTTTTATTTCGTCGTGACGACCGACTGCCCGGTCTGTCGTCAGTGTGGTCTTGACTGCGAGCGCTCAACAATTGTCGCTATCCAGACGCACAGTACACATTGAACTTGGAATAACTTCGCCATAAATGGGACAAGTCGGTAGCAGTCGTTGTATATGAGTGCAGGGGGGACGGGGACGTGATGCATGGGGTTGAGCGAGCTAGCTAGCGCGTGCGACGGCCAGCCGACTTGACGGTATCATCATCATCGTCATCGATGCGAGAGACTGCAGACGTTCAGCTGCGACGGCGGCACTTTCAACCCCCACGACTGTATGACGCGTTAGGGTGAACTCTAGCATTCAAAATAACTGTAGAGATCGATGCTATTCTACTGTTTATATTAATAATAATTTTTATTAATAGAAAATTGTACCTATCTTTAAGAACTGCCAAATCTGTAGTAACTTTCAAGGAATAGCCTATCACTTTTATCGACGTCGTTTTGTCCAATAATCTTTTGAGAAGATTAACTCCATATGTAGATGAAATTATTGGGGATCATCAATGTGGTTTTAGGCGTTATAGATCAACTATTGACCAGATATTTTGTATTCGACAGATAATGGAGAAAAAATGGGAGTATAAGGGTACAGTGCATCAGTTGTTCATAGATTTCAAAAAGGCATATGACTTGGTTAAGAGAGAAGTTTTATATGATATTCTTATTGAATTTGGTATTCCCAAGAAACTAGTTCGATTAATTAAAATGTGTCTCAGTGAAACGTACAGCAGAGTCGGTATAGGTCAGTTTCTGTCAGATGCGTTTCCAATTCATTGTGGGCTAAAGCACGGAGATGCACTATCACCTTTACTTCTTAAATTTGCTCTAGAGTATGCCATTAGGAAAGTCCAGGATAACACAGAGGGTTTGGAATTGGACGGGTTATATCAACTGCTTGTCTATGCGGGTGACGTGAATATGTTATCAGAAAATCCACACACGATTAGGGAAAACACGGAAATTTTACTGGAAGCAAGTAAAGAGATAGATTTGGAAGTAAATCCCGAAAAGACTATATGATTATGTCTCGTGACCAGAATATTGTACGAAATGGAAGTATAAAAATTGGAAATTTATCTTTTGAAGAGGTGGAGAAGTTCAAGTATCTGGGAGCAACAGTAACATATATAAATGACACTCGGGAGGAAATTAAACACACAATGAATATGGGAAATGCATGTTATTATTCGGTTGAGAAACTTTTATCATGCAGTCTGCTGTCGAAAAATCTGAAAGTTAGAATTTATAAAACAGTTATATTACCGGTTGTTCTTTATGGTTGTGAAACTTGGACTCTCACTTTGAGAGAGGAATATAGATTAAGGGTGTTTGAAAATAAGGTGCTTAGGAAAATATTTGCGGCTAAGAGGGACGAAGTTACAGGAGAATGGAGAAAGTTACATAACACAGAACTGCACGCATTATATTCTTCACCTGACAAAATTAGGAACATTAAATCCAGACGTTTGAGATGGGCAGGGCATGTAGCACGTATGGGCGAATCCAGAAATGCATATAGCGTGTTCGTTGGGAGGCCGGAGGGAAAAAGACCTTTAGAGAGGCCGATACGTAGATGGGAAGATAATATTAAAATGGATTTGAGGGAGGTGGGATATGATGATAGAGAATGGATTAATCTTGCTCAGGATAGGGACCAATGGCGGGCTTATGTGAGGGCAGCAATGAACCTCCGGGTTCCTTAAAAGCCAGTAAGTAAGTAAGTAAGTAAGTAAGTAAGTACATGTAAATGAAATTATTGGGGATCATCAGTGTGGTTTTAAGCGTAATAGACTATTGGTCAAATTTTTGGTATTCGACAGATATTGGAGAAAAAAAAGAAAGAGGTCACAGAACATCAGATATTCATAGATTTCAAAAAAGTATATGACTCCGTTAAGAGATAAATCTTATTCATTTTTCAGTCATAGTGTCAGGAAAACCTGAAAGTTAGAATTTATAAAACAGTTATATTACCGGTTATTCTTTATGGTTGTGAAATTTGGACTCTCACTTTGAGAGAAGAACAGAGATTAAGAGTGTTTGAGAATAAGGTGCTTAGGAAAACATTTGGGGCTAAGAGGGATGAAGTTATTACAGGTATATGGAGAAAGTTACACAACGCAGAACTGCACGCATTGTATTCTTCACCTGACATAATTAGGAACATTAAATCCAGACGTTTGAGATGGGCAGGGCATGTAGCACGTATGGGCGAATCCAGAAATGCATATAGAGTGTTAGTTGGGAGGCCTGAGGGAAAATAAACATTTGGGGTGGTCGAGACGTAGATGGGAGGATAATATTAAAATGGATTTGAGGAGGGTCTGCTAAGATGTTACAGACTGGATTAATCTTGCACAGGATAGGGACAAATGGCGGGCTTTTTGTGAGGGCGACAATGAACGTCCGGGTTCCTTAAAGCCATAAGTAAATGAAGTAAGTAAGTAAGTAAGTAAGTAAGTAAATATTCTGCCCAAGGACAGATCTTTTACTGCAAACTCAACATTCTCGTCTTTCCTATTTTCTGCCTTCCTCTTTATCTCCTCATATGATCCATATATCTTAATGTCGTCTATCATCTGATATCTTCTTCTGCTTCTAATTCTTCTCCCGTTCACCATTCCTTCCAATGCATCTTTCAGAAGGCAGTTTCTTCTCAACCAGTGACCCAGCGATTCTATTCCTAATCAGTTTCAGCATCATTCTTTCTTCACCCACCTTCCCCAAAGGTCTTTTTCCCTCCGGTCTCCCAACTAACACTCTATATGCATTTCTGGATTCGCCCATACGTACTACATGCCCTGCCCAGCCCATCTCAAACGTCTGGATTTAATGTTCCTAATTATTTCAGGTGAAGAATACAATGCGTGCAGTTCTGCATTGTTCAACTTTCTCAATTCTACTGTAATACCTCCACCCCTCTTAGCCCCAAATATTTTCCTAAGAACCTTATTCTCAAATACCCTTAATCTCTGTTCCTCTCTCAAAGTTAGAATCCAAGTTTTACAACCATACATAGCAACAGGTAATATAATTGTTTTATAAATTCTAACTGTCAGATTTTTTTGACAGCAGACTAGATGACAAAAACTTCTCAACTGAATAACAGGCATTCCCAGATATATAATAGTAATATGCGTTACAAGGGCGGTATGTTGAAGTTTTCATGTTCGAGGAAAAGTTTGAAAAAGCGAAACGTAGTTGAGCTTTTTTAATTTCCGAGAATATAAAGAAAACATACCGCTCGTGTATCGTTCATTATTTTGTGCGAAGATCGTTTATTACATACCTGAAAGAGGAATTTCTAATTAGTTGCAATGAAATCTCCGTCTTGGTTTCTGTTCAATGACGGCAAATTTGCAAAACAAAAATATCTATCTTCAACATTGTTGCTTTAAAATATTTTCTGTGTTTACTATACTCCAGCAGGCCGTGATATACGTCTGTCTTTTTTTTTCCCACAGTCTGTAAATGCGAACTTAAAACAAACGATAAGGTTATGTAATGATTTATTTTTCATTTTAATATTTTAACAATATTATTTATATAACATATTGCAGTAATAACATCCGCATCTGGAATCTTGTTGAGTTTTCCACGGCTTCCTTAATGTTACTTGCATCACGAATGCAGTAACTTTAGTGGAGTTGTAGAGTTTACTTAATGTTTGCAAATATTTAAAAACAATAATTAACATTGCAATTTAGGTGAAATTGCAGTGGTAAGTTTCCAATTTATAAGTATTACTATATTGAACGTCTCTAAAAATAATATGTTAAAAGCCTAAAGCAGTAAAATCAATATGTCACTTAAGCGGTAAGAAGAGGGAAATTGTTATGTGTGTTAGGTTGGGAATACTGAATGTGGAATTTTAGACTTTCCGCGGATTGGTTTTGTACGGACACCAAGCAAATACGCACGATCTCGCACAAATATGTTTAAATATGGCTGGCATGAAGCCTGGTACCTTGACAATAAACCTGATAAATTCGTCACTACTGTAGAATTCTATTTTCGAATTGATGTGCAAACTGCTCTAAAACTGACTGCAAGAAACTTATTTTTCTGAAATGTTCGTGGTGCAAAGTTCCACCGTGTTTGGAGCATTTTTACAACGATTTCCACTACTGTGATCAGTACAGTGAGTAATTTAATGTGTGCTTATATTTCTTTGTGCGAGATCGTGCGTATTTGCTTGTTTTCCGCACAGAACCAATACGCGGTATGTGTGAAATACCACATTCAGTATTCCCAACGTAACACACATAACAATTTCCCTCTTCTTACCGCTTAAGCGCGACATTCATTTTACTGCTTTAGGCTTTTAACATATTATTTTTAGAGACGTTTAACATAGTAATAATTATAAATTGGAAACTTACCACTGCAATTTCACCTAAATTGCAATGTTAATTATTGTTTTTAAATATTTGCAAAAATTAAGTAAAGTCTACTACTCCACGAAACTTATTGCATTCCTGATACAAGTAACATTAAGGAAGCCGTGAAAAAATCAACAAGATTCCTGATGCCAATGTTATTACTGCAATATGTTATATAAATTATATTGTTAAAATATTAAAATGAAAAATAAATAATTACATAACCTTACCGTTTGTTTTAAGTTCGCATTTATAGACTGGGGGAAAAAAAGACAGACGTATATCACGGCCTGCTGGAGTATAGTAAACACAGAAAACATTTTATAGCAACAATGTTGAAGAAAGATATTTTGGTTTTCCGAAGTTGCCGTCATTAAACAGAAACCAACACGGAGATTTCATTGCAACTAATTAGAAATTCATCTTTCAGGTATATAATAAACGATCTTCGCACAAAATAATGTACGATACACGAGCGGTATGTTTGTTTTCATGTTCTCGGAAATTAAAAAAGCTCAACTACGTTTCTCTTTTTCAATCTTTTCCTCGACCATGAAAACGTCAACATACCGCTCTTGTAACGTATATTACTGTTCTCATTTATTATATACTATTCTATAACCAATTTCATGAATATTATGTATGTGAAATGTCATTTTGACAGAACAGTATGCAGCTAGATTAGATTTATTGCCTGATATGTCTAGCACATAGCACTGTTTGCATTAGCTGTACTAGCTCTGGATTGAAGATTTGAAAAATTCATATCTCGAAAACTAGACCCTTTCCGGATGTAGAAATTTATAGGGAGGTTTCTTATTTCAAATGGAATGTGTGGGGGAACAATCGTTGTGAAAATCCATTATCACTTGGTGACCCTTCTCTGTGAGTAAGATTTGGTACATCATCATCATCATCATCATCATCATCATCATCATCATCATCATCATCATCATCAAGACAGGCCAAGTTGACCTGTTTCGTCTCAGAAGTCATCTTCCCATCTCCGGCTAGGTCTTCCTATGTCTCTTGATCCCATGGGTTTATATCGCATTGCCTGTTTGACGGTCTATTATTCATCATTCTAAGTATATGGTCTTGCCAATTTTGTTTATTATTCATGATTTTGTCGTTTAAATGATATATATTCAGCTGATCTCGTATTTCTTCACTTCTCACATGGTCTGTGAGAGAGTATCCAGCCACATATCTTAGAAACTTCATTTCTGCTGTTTCTATAATTGAGGACATCACCCGAATAAGGGCGTATACAGCAAAATGTAGTTCTGATATAAACTAATTTCAATGTTTGTCAGCTGTCAGGTTCATCATAGTTGCGTCGAAAAAGTTTTTCATTACTGTTAAATAGTTTCGAGGATAGTTAAAATAAAATTGTTGAAACATAACAGCAAATAGTATGTTCTGCTATTAGTAAATAAATATAATATGGAACTTTGTGTACGCCCTTTTTCCGGCGACAGTATATTTTAGTGCTGTTTTTAATTATTCTGATGTTCTAAGTGTCTAACTTTGCATGAAAATCAATTATATATGGAAACGTCTCGTACTTTATTAATAATTTGTCTTGAAAAGTAAAATAAAATGAATTCAACAAAATAAAATATACATTTACCATAATATACTAAATAAAAATATTGAATAATTACACAAGTAGGTCTACAAAATAACATTACATTTTTAGTTTATGTGTTTCTTGTCTTTTTCTTCTTGATATATCATCACTATTGTTGCTAGAGTCATCTTCACCATTGTGTGATGATGTCCGGACTTTATTCAGCATTGAGTTCAGCCAGCTTTGGCCATCTTCATCTAAAAACTGTGAGAGATCTCTTCTGTCCTCCGCCTTGAAGGGTTTCAAAGACGCTGGGTTCATTTGTGTTGAACTCAAAAAAGTTTCAGCTGCAACACTTCCATTCCCGTCTTCCAAATCTTGAAGGAAACAAATGATGTAGATTATGAGGTTCAAACTGAAAATATCCCTGATGTAGTGTATTGCAGTTGTTTATACTTTTGCATCATGATTGTATGCGGACTATTTAAGTGTGTACCCGTTTTATCATTGAGGATGTCACCGGAAAACAGTTTATTCTGAACTGTTGTTAATCGTTTCTCTGAAATTTGCAGTAGACTCAATAGAAAGTTTTGACAACATCAATTTTTTTACCCCCATTACAGAAAACACTATCTTCCCAAACATTATCCCTATTCTTGAGTATGCGGACTATTTAAGTGTGTACCCGTTTTATCATTGAGGATGTCACCGGAAAACAGTTTATTCTGAACTGTTGTTAATCGTTTCTCTCAAATTTGCAGTAGACTCAATAGAAAGTTTTGACAACATAAATTTTTTTACCCCCATTACAGAAAACACTATCTTCCCAAACATTATCCCTATTCTTGAGTATGCGGACTATTTAAGTGTGTATCCGTTTTATCATTGAGGATGTCACCGGAAAACAGTTTATTCTGAACTGTTGTTAATCGTTTCTCTGAAATTTGCAGTAGACTCAATAGAAAGTTTTGACAACATAAATTTTTTTTTTTTACCCCATTACAGAAAACACTATCTTCCCAAACATTATCCCTATTCTTGAGTATGCGGACTATTTAAGTGTGTACCCGTTTTATCATTGAGGATGTCACCGGAAAACAGTTTATTCTGAACTGTTGTTAATCGTTTCTCTGAAATTTGCAGTAGACTCAATAGAAAGTTTTGACAACATAAATTTTTTACCCCCATTACAGAAAACACTATCTTCCCAAACATTATCCCTATTCTTGAGTATGCGGACTATTTAAGTGTGTACCCGTTTTATCATTGAGGATGTCACCGGAAAACAGTTTATTCTGAACTGTTGTTAATCGTTTCTCTGAAATTTGCAGTAGACTCAATAGAAAGTTTTGACAACATAAATTTTTTTACCCCCATTACAGAAAACACTATCTTCCCAAACATTATCCCTATTCTTGAGTATGCGGACTATTTAAGTGTGTACCCGTTTTATCATTGAGGATGTCACCGGAAAACAGTTTATTCTGAACTGTTGTTAATCGTTTCTCTGAAATTTGCAGTAGACTCAATAGAAAGTTTTGACAACATAAATTTTTTTACCCCATTACAGAAAACACTATCTTCCCAAACATTATCCCTATTCTTGAGTATGCGGACTATTTAAGTGTGTACCCGTTTTATCATTGAGGATGTCACCGGAAAACTGTTGTTAATCGTTTTTAAAGTTTTGACAACATTGAGGATGTCACCGGAAAACAGTTTATTCTGAACTGTTGTTAATCGTTTCTCTGAAATTTGCAGTAGACTCAATAGAAAGTTTTGACAACATCAATTTTTTTACCCCCATTACAGAAAACACTATCTTCCCAAACATTATCCCTATTCTTGAGTATGGACTATTTAAGTGTGTACCCGTTTTATCATTGAGGATGTCACCGGAAAACAGTTTATTCTGAACTGTTGTTAATCGTTTCTCTGAAATTTGCAGTAGACTCAATAGAAAGTTTTGACAACATAAATTTTTTTACCCCATTACAGAAAACACTATCTTCCCAAACATTATCCCTATTCTTCAGTATGCGGACTATTTAAGTGTGTACCCGTTTTATCATTGAGGATGTCACCGGAAAACAGTTTATTCTGAACTGTTGTTAATCGTTTCTCTGAAATTTGCAGTAGACTCAATAGAAAGTTTTGACAACATAAATTATTTTACCCCCATTACAGAAAACACTATCTTCCCAAACATTATCCCTATTCTTGAGTATGCGGACTATTTAAGTGTGTACCCGTTTTATCATTGAGGAGATGTCACCGGAAAACAGTTTATTCTGAACTGTTGTTAATCGTTTCTCTGAAATTTGCAGTAGACTCAATAGAAAGTTTTGACAACATAAATTTTTTTACCCCATTACAGAAAACACTATCTTCCCAAACATTATCCCTATTCTTGAGTATGCGGACTATTTAAGTGTGTACCCGTTTTATCATTGAGGATGTCACCGGAAAACAGTTTATTCTGAACTGTTGTTAATCGTTTCTCTGAAATTTGCAGTAGACTCAATAGAAAGTTTTGACAACATCAATTTTTTTACCCCCATTACAGAAAACACTATCTTCCCAAACATTATCCCTATTCTTGAGTATGCGGACTATTTAAGTGTGTACCCGTTTTATCATTGAGGATGTCACCGGAAAACAGTTTATTCTGAACTGTTGTTAATCGTTTCTCTGAAATTTGCAGTAGACTCAATAGAAAGTTTTGACAACATAAATTTTTTTACCCCCATTACAGAAAACACTATCTTCCCAAACATTATCCCTATTCTTCAGTATGCGGACTATTTAAGTGTGTACCCGTTTTATCATTGAGGATGTCACCGGAAAACAGTTTATTCTGAACTGTTGTTAATCGTTTCTCTGAAATTTGCAGTAGACTCAATAGAAAGTTTTGACAACATCAATTTTTTTACCCCATTACAGAAAACACTATCTTCCCAAACATTATCCCTATTCTTGAGTATGCGGACTATTTAAGTGTGTACCCGTTTTATCATTGAGGATGTCACCGGAAAACAGTTTATTCTGAACTGTTGTTAATCGTTTCTCTGAAATTTGCAATAGACTCAATAAAAAGTTTTGACAACATAAATTTTTTTACCCCCATTACAGAAAACACTATCTTCCCAAACATTATCCCTATTCTTGAAAGACTGAAGCTTCTTAGTTTTTAGAGTCACTCTTTCAAGGCAAGAAGTAATAAAATGATATTGTTCTAATTTCGAATCCATGTCCCAAAAGCGTTTAAAAATAGAGAGCTGATCGTCCTTTGAAATTTCATGTGTACACATTTTCATGCATCATCGTCTTACAGGTGTAAATGACTTCTCTTCCATTTCCCTGCCTGTACAAGTTGTGTATGACTTGCCACTGTTTCTATTAATTTTCCTTTCTTCAGTTTTCCATTTAGTTTTGCTCACAAGCTTCTTTTTTCTCATATTTTCGGTCATGATTCACTGCTGCAACTAACAACCTGAAGTAGGCCTAAGTATGGAATATTAGCCTACTGCAGTACGGCTTGCACATATGATTGCCGTTGTAGTAGGTGCGTTCACTCGTTCAACGTAAACATGTAACATTGTGTCCTGTGTTACGTATTGAAGCTAGACTTACTAAAATTTACTACAGTGTACTATACGCATTCAGCTATTTAATCCCTTGATCGTCGGAAAACGGGCGTATAAGGGTATACGCCGTTATTCGGGTGAAGTCCTCAATTCTTCTGTCCTTTCTATTCATTGCCCAGTTCTCCTAGCCATAAGTCAAAATTGGTACTGCCATAGTTTTGTAGAATTTTAGTATCTGAAATATTTACCATGACAAAACGGTCATTACAGCAGATCGGATTAAGTCTAAATGAATCTAAAACTCAAACCATCGTTATCGAGAAAGGAAAATTAAGTAGTATGACATTGAATCTTGGAGGATCAATTGTTAATAGTATTGATGGAGATGAACGAATCAAATACCTTGGGATTAATTTTTCTGATGAAATTAAGTTTGACATTGCCAAAGTAATCAATAATTTAAATAATAAGATCCAAGCTTTAACATCTACTTATCTTCTGAAACCAGAACAAAAACTCAATGTTTTAAATATGTATATTTGGCCTATACTTGTTTATCCTCTTCAAAATGCTCCCCTTCACCAGCTTTCTGACCGGTTTCTCGAAGATGTGGATAAGTTAATTAAAAGTTCGGTGAAGGAAATTTTATGTTTGCCAGGAGACACGCCCGACGCGATGTTGTACACCGAACGTAAATATAAGGGTCTCAGCCTTTTCAAAGCTCAATGGGAAGCATATTTACAGCATCTCAATATTTGCAACACATTATTGAGAACCTCGAATCCTCTTGTCGTTTCTACAAGGAACATAGCAGCAGAAAAGAAAGTATGTTCCAGGAAGTTAAAAATTCCACCTGAAGATCTGGATATAAGTAACATCAATGTCCATAAACTACGACAAAATCTTAGGAAACAAGAGTACGACAAATGGTGTGCGCTTCCACATAAAGGAAAAGGTGTTATTTTATTTCAAGAATATACTCCCGGAAATAAATGGATTTTTTCTAAGGAGGGTCTATCTTCCTCTGAATGGCGGGACGCAATTAAGATGAATGCTAACGTAGCACCAGTGAGAAGTCTTCATGGGAGATCCTTGGACGGTTTCCGTTGCAGATACTGCAACGAGATTGAAACCTTAGCACACGTCCTAGGATCCTGTCAGCATGGAGAACTCCTGAGAAATTCACGCCATCATAACATCCGAAAACTAATAGCACAAGCCCTTAGAAACAAATCCTTCGAGGTCCATGAAGAGGTGCACTGCGTTGCGTCTGAAGGCGGCGGAATTAGAAGAGCGGACATCGTGGCTCTAGACAAGACTAATAGTAAAGGCTTTATACTGGACCCAACTGTTAGATTTGAGATGAGCCAGACCCAACCATCCGAGGTCAACAAAGAAAAACAACAAATTTATGAGTCTACTATTCCGTATTTTCGAGAAAAATATCAGATGGAAGGCACCTGGGAAGTACATGGTTTAATGATCGGAGCGAGGGGCACCATCCCACGATCAACTGTAAACACTATCAAAACATTTGGAATCCATGACATCATTCCAAAAATAATTACTTCAACCATTAAAGGGTCTGTGGCAATTCTGAAAAATCATTTATACGGAATATCATAATACCCCCTTTCTATTCGTTAGTGTGTGATTGTTACAAATATATGTACAAATTTATTATTTCTTAAACTTAAGCTCCTAGTTCACATTTAAATTTGGCTCATCTATCTTACTGTAATCATTACTATTCTTATATGTGTGTTATTCTGTGTTTTTGGCAACCCAGGATGCCTGGGCAGACTATTTCTTGAAATAAATTATATATATATATATATATATATATATATATATATATATATATCTTCCTGAGTTTCATTTCTTAAGGTTCTCTTGATAGTTCCACATATATTTTGAAATTTATGAACTTTGTTTTTCATATCTTCTTCGTAATTGAATGTAACTTCGCAGCCTAAATAATTAAAATGTTGTACCTGTTCTACAATTTTATCATCAATCAATATTTTAGACCTTCTCGAGTATTTTCCCTCTGATGCCACAACTTTCGTTTTAGTTGCCGAGATAGTTAGATTATATTATATTTTCATTGTTTTTTCCAGCTGAAATGTGGCTAGTTGTAAACTATTCTCACTTTCTGCAAAAACAACCTGATCGTCGGCGAACAGTATTGTATTTAAAGTTGTTGCATTGATTTTAAAATTATATCTTAGCTGATTTTGCCATCCATCAATCGCTGGCACTTATTTCGTGTAAATAATACATTATAGATTATAACCTTTGCATTCTCTGTGTGTTCCAGTCTCTTGTTCCATGACGTAGTGTTGATGGATTCCAGATTCAACTCTTGTTTGTGTCAGATCCTGATTCTAAAGCACTTCTTAGAAATGAGCTCTAAATTAATTAATATTTGAACGAGTAATTTCCTGTATAAATGGAAACAAATAGAAGTTAATGGCATCCCGAAATCGAAAAGAACTTAGCTTTGAAACCTTCGTTCCCATTACATAGGGTATATTACATGTGTTTACAGATCACAAATACAGGTGTAATCCTGTCAACTTGGAGTAAAGCAGTGACATATAGAGCTGTAAGCAAACGAGACTCGGCAAACTTATTAGATGGCTTGTACAATGTTCGCCATGACAACTTCAGCCACAGCCATTTTCACGCTGGAGTTACTTTTGCTTCCGTAAAATTTAAATGTATTTTAACACGGAACGAATTTCTGCGTACCACTCAAGAAAAAAATTGCAACAAAAGTTACGACATTGCCCCTTACGGGAGTTGCGTCGATTCATGGCCCAGGTTATGCTCCTACTTACAACATTGATCAAATGGAATGCGTAACCTATTTTTATTATGTTAGCGGATCCATCCTCATTTGTTTTTATATTTTAAGTCATTATGTGCATCGCAACGTTTTCCAGTTTGTAATTTATCTGTAGTAATGTCACGAGAGGTCTGAGATTTATCTGGGAAATCTCAGACCTCGAGTGACATTTATTAAGGCTATTTCGTGAATAAAATAAAAATGTAGACTAAATAATATACACCTAAAATTCGATCACAAAATGTTAATAATGGTATATTTACGAATACTTAACCTATTCAGACATTGTGAAGTTGAAATAGATTAATATCGATTACTGCAATGAAGTAATCCGATGTTATTATTCAGTAATGCCAATTGCGAAAAGCGAAATACAGATTTAACAATGTTAATTACATGTACTGCACTTTTCTCTTATTATTATAACATAAATACATTTTCATTATCTGCTGAAATCATAGTTTAATTTAAAATTTTATAATATAATTACAGTAACCTGATTAATACATTAATTAAATGAAGAATTGTTGAAAACACAGTTATCAAATCTGAATGAAGGAATGTATTTTTTTTTAGATAGCCTACAATGGACATGGAATTAGAAGGTGAAGATGTAGATGTGGAAGTATAATTTCTCACTTTATTTAGTACTTCATCGTTTCATTACACACTACACCGAGAACTGTTTAAGAACTGTGTAATATGTGTGGGGACAGCTATATAGCAATGCTTATGTATTCACAGCGAAACGAGTTGCTACACAGTGAAGCCATCTCTGTATAGATAGACCTAATTAAAACACGAATTTTATTACGCCATACGGAAGGCAGTTTGATCAAAGACCTTGTATATATTACAATACAAGGTCTTTGGGTTTGATATGCGATGATGTTACATAAATTTGAACATCTGACTTTCTACTAATTGTTTAATTTCATTCACAAAATACAAATTTTATAGGCTACAATTATAGGTTAAGTTACCTGTGGGAGCAGGACCAATGTCAGCTGTGCCTTATTTCGACCGTTACTCAGTGCTACAGGAAAGTATTTTTTATAGCTCGACAAACTCATTCTCGCTGTAGTGTGTAACGGAACTGAAGCTGCATCTACACAGTTCAATATTCCAATCGCGTATGCATGCAATCTGGGAAGAATATTGAAAGAATCAAGTTTAAAAGGTACGTTAAATTAAGATGCATGAAGATGTTGTGTCTGTATGGTGCCTCATTTGTTTTTATATTTTAAGTCATTTTGTGCATCGCAGCGTTTTCGACTTTGTAATTTACCATTTCTATTTAATGAACTTACTGTAGTAAAATATATTCTACTGTAGTAAACCACGATTAACTTCAGTGGTAGTGTAGTAAATTGGTATTCTGTTTCATTTACCGCACTTAATGTTGTTCAGTTTATTATATCTAAGTAAACCTGACTCTATTTTTCTTTCACTATCGCTTTGCTTAAATTATATACTTATTTTATTGCGTCATATTATCACAAGGTAAAAAATGTGTAATGAGTAATGTTACCTAGTTCAAGTGACTCAGGAAAAAATAAGTGATTCATAGAAGGCAGAGAAATGATTACGGTTTCTTTGAATTAATTTAACTTAGGCTGTATAGACCTGTAATGAAAGGGTTATGTGGAGACTTTTATCACAAATATACAGTAGTTATATTCAATTGCAATAGAAGTGAAAGTGAAATGTCTTTTTGTGCACGTCTCCAATTAAAATATCTACTGTATTTATCTATTTATTTATTCTGATGTAGTTAAGGCCATTGGGCCTTCTCTTCCACACCACCACAAATACAAATATAATAATAGAAATAAAAAGAAATATCACACTATAATAGTACATTATGCAACGAGCCTATAATGATAGTAATTAAGAAGCAAGTATGGATGTTTATGAAACGAGCGCAAGCGAGTTTCATAATTTTCATACGAGCTTCTTAATTACCATTATAGGCGAGTTTCATACGACTTTTTATGGTCGACCATTTTTCTAACTTGAAATTATTCAGATGTAGGCTATACATTTTATTTGTATCTGACAAGATCGGAAGTGACCTTGTTCTAGGTCGTGAATTGTGAGATGTGCGCAGACGCGAAAGTATTGATTTTTTCCGAGGGACAATAATGTCATTGACCTTGATGTAATCCAGTTAAACTTGGTATAACCTTGATTATTGAATTCGACATTGAAAAACGAGTTGACAAATTGAATTTATTTGAATATTATTTACTATTAACGCTAATTATTATAGTAACAGAACATAACCTTCTGCGACAGTATTGGATTTCCAGCCTCTGTGACTTTTCGCTAATTCTCTTTCGATTGCATATCCGAGAATAATAGATACTTGCGGTTTTATAACGGTACAAAGCTGACTTGTCATTGGCTGAACACCTGTAAGCTGAGTTGTCATTGGCTGAAAGCACCTGTACTTTAATGAATAGGTGTACTTTAATGACATGCATTAAAGGACTGCTACCAGGTGTATAATTACTACATTTCGGCATGGTCGAGCATAAACAAAGTAAAGGCACACAAAAATATACACAGGTTGCGGTCACACAAACTTTAAAAGAGTGATTAAGTATCATAATTAATTATATTATAATTAACTAACGAACATAAACAAGAAACTTGCAATTTTAATCTAGAGTAAAAAACATAAATCAACACTTCTAGCAATACCTAAAAACCATGAAATAAGACGAAATTTTCCAATTTAATTTTGAGTTGTGATAAAGTCCGGCGGTCCCTGACATCATTAGGTAACGATTTCCAGAGGCGAGGTATGTCTACAATATAGGAGGATGAGTAAAAAAACGTTCTGTGATGAGGGATAGAAAGAAGTGCTTGATGTAGGTTTCGAAGAGTTGTAAGAAATTGAAAGCGCGATAACAGATAATTCGGAATAGAAGTATGCATGATTCTAAATACAAGAGACAGTGAATGTATTGTTCTTCGTTCCTTCAGACGCTCCCATGAAAGTAACTGGAGGGAAGGCGTTACATGGTAAAATAAGACTACTGAAATGACTCTTTACAAAGTTCTCACCAATTCCATCGACAATAAATGCCTTTAAAAACATATTAAGAAATATACCCATCGCAGAGAATGTGCACAACTTTTGAAATAGGGTTTCGAATAGATTGTTTTCTATAGTTCACATTGTAAATACCCTAGGTCCCATTTATTGAGACCCTCAAGAATGGATTAAACCAGCCATGGCGAGAACGTGACTCGCGAGACATTGTGGCTCGCAGTGATAGCTGTGCATTTCGCTTGCTTCTAACCTCCGCCAACCCCCAACCTTTCACTCACTGGAGTCAAACTCCGTTCCACTTGTATTTGTCTCTGACCTGCGAGTGGCATATGTCTCTCTCGAAACCATGTACGAAAGTTCCAAGTAGGATGGGGGACGCAATATTTTGCTGTCAATATGATGAGAATATTAAATGTATGATTTGTTCACAAGTATTACGAGGAAAACGGTTGTATAACGTAAAACGGCACTATACTACATGTTACTGATGAAACATTAAAAGGTTAAGTGTTATTGTTGTTGTCATCATCATCATCATCATCATCATCATCATCATCTCTGTACGTCGAACCTTTTTCAGCAGATGTACGAATAATGCGGTTAGCTCTTCAATTTGAACTCACTGATTTACAATGTGATGTCAAATGAAAGCTAGATGTAAGGACTTGACAAATGTTGAACTTTTAAGTCTTTGCCAAAAAATAAATATCCGAAGCTTCGTTCTTTCGCTTGCTCTGTTGAAGCCATGTTCGCTACAACTTACGTTTGTGAAAAATTATATTCAACAATTAAAATAGTTAAAGCCAGATTTAGATCACGACTGACAGACAAATATCTTCGTGACCAACTACGACTGGCAGTAAGTGACATAATTCTGATTTTGAAACTTTGTCGCAGAGCCATTCTGAAGACAGTTAATTTTAGGTTGTGATATTGTTCATTTATTGTTCATTTCTTTCTTCGTTACAGGCAATAAACATTAGTTTGTATCCTTGTACTGTATAAAATTATATTTAAGTACTTGACGTAAAGAAAATGAAAATCCGTTAATAAGTCAGACAGTTGCTTCACTTCCCCTTCGGGTGTCCGCCTCCCTCCATAGGTGCTATGCACGTTGCAGGTTACACAATGGCTCGGCGCACGTTAACATTTTCGCCACCGCTGGATTAAACTACAGGGACATCATTTTATTTTTACTAACATTTTTAATGTTAACCTGGCTCTACCTTTGGATCAACACCGTTTGCTACCTCCTTCCAAGACTGGAGTTCGATGATTCTGGCGTAATATACAAACAAATCACTTAACTAGGTATAGGAGGAAAAAAAGTAGTTCATCCATTTACGTAAACTAGGAAATATCGCGATTTTGAGTTTGATCATTTTCATTAAGTTTTTGTTTAATCAAAATACAGTACAGTATTAACAATGAGTGTTTTTACTCACGAACTGAGCTATTCATTTGGACGTATTCATTATGCAGTGTATATTATATCGTCTACAGCACATTAGCCTACGATATAGAGAATGAAGTTAAATTGGAAAATAATCATAATATGGATATTTAAACACATTTTTGAAAATGGTGGCCGTTCATTTCGATACAGGCTTCAGTTCTAATGTGCATATTATCGCACTATAGACTATTGTACCTAATCCTAATTATCAGTTTTGTCCTTCGTACTAGTAACTCACGTTGAAATAATTCTGTACCTACTATATGAAAGATTACCTTACGTACTGTAAATTCAATCTTCACTTCTGCCCGATCCGAAAAGATAAAATTACTCAGACGTACTAGCTATTGTCCGTGCAAATGGTTATTTCGTAGGATCGTAGAAAGGGAGGAAATCACGTGACAGTTAATTACTTAACGAGGCCCTTTTATTTAAGTTATTTTAAACAGTTGTATAATATTACGTAGACGTCCAATTCCTGACAGAAATTAATGTTCTCAGAAAAGAGCTAAGACAGCCCAGCCACTAGCTAGCGAATAAAAGCAGGTGAGGGAAACCGGGATACGACGTAGGCAAATGCACAACAGTACCTGTGCGAAAATGATTCAATATTGAAAGCTCTTTCGTCACTGGAAAACGCGAACATATTTTTGGAAAGTACTGTTTACTATGACCGTAAGGCTACTATGTCTGTATATGTGGTCTTGGATCTGTGTGGAGGACGGGTGAACTTCATTAATAGAAGGGGTGGGAGTGAAGTACACTCAAAAACTCAGATACAATAAAAATTGAAGTAAAAATAAAATGATGTCCCTGTATCATTTTCCGCCGTATAGAAACACAGTTCATCCCACAGTTGTAGTTAGTAGAGGACATGTAAGAGCTTCTTACAAGCCGACCTACCCAATAACTTGAAGAAACTTGTAGCATTGTACTGTCGTCATAGCAACGGCTGCTTCTGATCCCTTAATTTTACCGAGATGAAAGGTATGATTGGCTGTTATGTAACATAGTTTATAACGAACCTTCATACGACAACCAGTTTTTCCAGTATGAACCAAAACTTTGTGATATTTTATATTGTAATGCTTCTTGTATACGCTCGCGCGCACTTATTGGTGATTTAATGTCTGTTCGGCAAGCGCACAGTAAATCTGATGGCTTTCCTCCATCTGACAAAGCGGCAAGCGGGCATAGGTAGAAGCGGAGAGGCGGAGGGGGTCGGGCAAGGCATAAACTGTGTCCACAACAGCAACTACAAATATGGGTTGGCTGCCTACATGTCAACTTGAAGGGTCGAGGTAAATTAATCGACGAATTGAAGCACAGACAGCCCCCAAGAGCAAGACGAGCAAAAAATATTCCGCCAGAAAGCAAAATGCATTTTATGTTTACGATAATCTTGTGTATTCCGAACCAAACATGTATAGAGAGTTGCGGAATGTAAGACGGGAGTAAGTCACTCGCTGTATCTTTGATAAAGGATATGACTCTTGCAGTATCTTGTTCTCCTGTTTTGTTTCGTTGCTTTTGAATGACGTTGTCTCAGCTCGAGAAGTTACAAACGGGGATTGAAATAGGAGCATGTTCCTGAAATGTATTGTCCGCCACGCTTCCATTTTATCCGCCTTTTCTCTGCTTCTGTATCGGCTCACAACAGTCTCAATTATCCGGACTAGATTATCAGTAAGTAGGTGAGTTAGACATGGTAATTTTCTGATAATCGTAATTGTTACTATTGTTTTTAGTTTATTATATTTTTCATTTATTGATTCGCGATCATCATAATACAGGGATATCATTTTATTTTTACTTCAATTTTTATTGTACCTGAGTTTTTGAATGTACTTCACTCCCACCCCTTCTACTAATGAAGTTCAACCGTCCGTCCTCCACACAGATCCAAGACCGCATATACAGTCATATACAGTAGCCTTACGGTCATAGTAAACAGTACGTTCCAAAAATATGTTCGCGTTTTCCAGTGACGAAAGAGCTTTCAATATTGAATTATTTTCGCACAGGTACTGTCATCCATTTGCCTATGTCGTATCCCGGTTTCCCCCACCTGCTTTTATTTGCCAGCTAGTGGCTGGGCTGTCGTCTTAGCTCTTTTGTGAGAATATTAATTTCTGTTAGGAATTGGACGTCTACGTAATATTATGCAACTGTTTAAAACAACTTAAATAGAAGGGCCTCGTTAAGTAATTAACTGTCACGTGATTTTCCTCCTTTCTACGACCCTGCGACAAAACCACTTGGACGGACAGTAGATAGTATGTCTGAGTAATTTTATCTTTTCCGATCGGGCAGAAGTGAAGATCGAATTTACAGTACGTAAGGTATTCTTTTATAGAGTAGGTACAGAATTAATTCAACATGAGTTACTAGTTACAAAGGACGAAACTGGTAATTGGGATTAGGTACAATAGTCTACAGTGCGATAATATGCACATTACAACTGAAGCCTGTATCGAAATGAACGTCCAACTTTTTCAAAAATGTGTTTAAATATCCATATTATGATTATTTTTCAATTTAACTTCATTCTCTATATTGTACGCTAATGTGCTGTAGACAGTATAATATACACTGCATAATGAATACATCCATATGGACAGCTCATTTCATAAGTAAAAACACTCATTGTTAATACTGTACTGTATTTTGATTAAACAAAAACTTAATGAAAATGATCAAACTCAAAAGCGCGATATTTCCTAGTTTACGTAAATGGATGAACTACTTTTCTTCCCCCCTATACCTAGTAAAGTGATTTGTTTGTATATTACGCCAGTATCATCGAACTTCAGTCGTGGAAGGGTGTAGACAACGGCGTTGATCCAAAGGTATAGCCAAGTTAATATTAAAAATGTGGTAAAAATAAAATTATGTGACTGTACAAGGTGGGGCAGTTCAAGGGAACTATTTCTCCAATAAATGAAATAATGTTTAAAAGCAAATGAAATTTGTGTTTAAAGAAATCGACATATTATTTAAATTTTAGGTCTTGCTTTGTTTTATTTAAATAATTGAAAAAAATGATTAGGGAACCTTGGTTGCAGGATTAACATTGAACAATACTGAATAAACTCATTAGATTTTGTATTTAAAACAACTTTACCTTGCCATTCAAAGGGGGACGAATGCTAAATTGGCGCCCCCAGTAAAATACTGTCGTATGTGGAAAATCACAGTTCTTCAGAAAACGCATTTTAAGTGTTGCGATAGTAAATATGTACATTTAATTGAACTTCATGACATTTTTACACATGATTATATTGATTATTACACTTTTATTACATCATACTTCTTTGACAATAAAACTGTACAAAACTGTACAAAATTTTTTATCACCTCCCTAGCATCCGTTCTTATCACCTCCCTAGCATTTTTTCTTTGTTTGTCAACATTGTACTTTCAATAATTGTACCTTTTAAAATGATTCATGTTTATTTCATCATCCTTATTTAAAAGTTTTCTATCATTTATAACATTATTTAGGTTATGTTATAGCTTCTGCTGTATGAGATTATGAATAGTAACGTATCAGAGATGGTTTAATATATATTGATAATTACAATGGAATGTAACTATTTTAATGAAATTGAAACTGAATCAACAAAGTCTTCTTGACTAGTAATCGTCTATAGTGTTTAATGAAGATTGTATAGTTGGCACACCTAGTAACAAGAGAACAGCTGTTCATAACACACTACTGCCATCTAGCGGAATATTTGTAATGATGAGATGGTACAATAATACATTTTCAAGACAGTAATGTTATTGTAAATCACATTTAAGCAATTATTTTGCTATATCATCACATGCTGTCGAAGAGACGTATCTCCAAAAAATCGATTGTAGAGATGGGTACGCCGGTTTTGAATAAGCCTACATAGGCCTAGTTTACATACGAATGTTTTCAAAACGGGCGTATCTCTGTGAAACTCGGCCTTTCACTTTGAGAGAGGAAGAGAGGATAAGGGTATTCGAGAATAAGGTGCTTAGGAAAATATTTGGGGTTAAGAGGGATGAAGTTACAGGAGAATGGAGAAAGTTACACAACGTAGAACTGCACGCATTGTATTCTTCACCAAATTTCATTAAGAACATTATATCTAGACGTTTGAGATGGGCAGGTCATGTTGCACGTATGGGTGAATCTAGAAATGCATATGAAGTGTTAGTTGGAAGATCTGAGGATAATTCATTTCTTCACTCGCTCACTCACTCAATATTTTATTCATTTTTTCGTTCACTCAGTCACTCACTCACTCAATAATTCATTCGTTCTTTCATTCACTCGCTCACTCATTCACTCAATAGTTCATTCGTTCTTTCATTCACTCACTCACTCACTCACTCACTCAGTAGTTTATTCGTTCTTTCATTCACTCGCTCACTCACTCAATAGTTCATTCGTTCATTCGTTCACTCAGTCAGTCACCCACTCATTCACTCGTTCAGTCGTTCACCACTCACTCACTCGTTCAGTTGTTCATTCAATCACTCACTCGTTCAGTCGTTCATTCAATCACTCACTCGTTCAGTCGTTCAGTCGCTCGTTCATTCGTTCACTCACTCACTCGTTCAATCATTCACTCACTCAGTAGTTCAGTCGTTTATTCACTCACTCAGTAGTTCAGTCGTTTATTCACTCACTCAGTAGTTCAGTCGTTTATTCACTCACTCAGTAGTTCAGTCGTTCATTCGTTCACTCACTCACTCACTCACTCACTCACTCACTCACTCACTCATTCACTCACTCACTCGTTCAGTCGTTCATTCAATCACTCACTCGTTCAATAGTTCACTCTCTCACTCACTCAGTCGTTCAGTCGTTCAGTCGTTCACTAACTCAGTCGTTCAGTGGTTCATTCGTTCACTCACTCACTCTCTCGTTCAGTCGTTCATTCACTCACTCGTTCAGCCGTTCATTCGTTCACTCACTCACTGACTCGTTCACTCACTCACTGACTCGTTCACTCACTCACTGACTCGTTCAGTCGTTCACTCACTCACTCACTCACTCACTCACTCACTCACTCACTCACTCACTCACTCACTCACTCACTCACTCACTCACTCACTCACTCACTCACCCACTCACTCAGTGCAGAAGTTAATATTTTAAATTTCTCTTATGAAAACTCTATAGAAAGTCGTAACTTGATGTAAAAAAACCCAGTTTAATATTTTGACTGTAAAACACGTTTCAGTCATCAGCAATGTTGGAAAGTGGTTTTCGGCATGCAAGCCTTTGTCGTGCGTGAAGTATTCTCTAATTGTATTAGTATGCGCTGGCGCAACACTGCCGACTGCGCTTGTAGTCCAGATAACGCAGAAGCCAGATTTTTTGCTAGATAATGCATTGGATTGTCTTGTAGACACTTAACAAGATTTACTACGCTCCGAGAATTAAACGGGACGTATGACATGAGAATTAAGGTTGTATGATAATCACTGAAAACTGTCAGCGAGTCGAGAACAATGGCATGCTAACTGAGACCTTCCCACAGCGAAGAAAAAAACGGGGAATTACCACCGTGAATATAAAAATGTTACGTCTCTACTCCGCTTTGTACTAATTGTTTAAAATGGGTACGTCTAATGGAATTATGTCTGACTGACTGCCACGTTTCTGATATAATCTATCAGCGATTAAATCTGTATCAACGGGCTGGAGAAAGTTATTTTTGTCTGTGAAATGTAAAACTAAGGATAAGAAGGGTATAGATCATCATTAGCATTTATTTATTTAATCTGGTAGAGATAAGGCCATCAGGCCTTCTCTGCCCCTCTACCAGGGGATTACAACTATAATATGAAGAATAAAATTACAATTAATATTAAATTTACAATTACAATTACAATAAAAATTAAAGTACGACAAGATTACCTGATTAATGAAAGCTTGACATTTTATCATAGAAAGTTAAGAGCAAAGAATGTTTTTGTATTTACTGAATTACAAATTAAACCTAGAATAACAAAGTTCTATAGTGATGAAATTACCATATATTCAGATATTTCGTGATAGATTAAGATAACTATTTACAAGAAACCATGTCTGAACGAGTCTCAATTACTGACCAAGTGCCTAGTAAGTTTGCGTTTGAATTCAATTTTATTTCGACAGTCCCTGATGCTAGCAGGTAACAAATTCCAGAGTCTCGGTAGGGCTATTGTGAAAGAGGATGAGTATGAGAGGTGCGATGGGATGGTATTGTTAGTATTGTTTCATGACGAGAGCGTGTGTTCAGATTGTGGTGGGAAGAAAGGCAAGTGAAGCGAGACGACAGGTACGAAGGAATAGAAAAGTTCAAGATTTCGAAGAGAAGGAGAAGTGAATGTAAATTTCTTTTCTTATCTAGTTTAAGCCAACCTATTGTTTCCAGGGATGGGGTAATATGATCATATTTACGAACATTGTTTATAAAACGTACACACAAATTATGAGCACGTTGAAGTTTCGTTTTGTTGTCGCTGGAAAGGTCAGTCAGTAAAATGTCAGCATAGTCAAAATAGGGAAATACAAGCGTCTGCACAAGGGACTTTTTTAAGGAAGAGGGAAGATGAACATTTTCCCTTTTTAGCACATGGATAATACAATATACTTTTCTGCAGGTTTCTGTGATTTGCATGTCCAAGTTGAGATTATTATCCATGTGAATGCCAAGATTTTTTACCGAAGAACTGAAAGGGATATGCACTGTACTTACTTTAACGGGGGAAATGTCGAGGTGCTTTACAGCGTCGGTTTGCCGTTTGTGTCCTAATATAATTGCTTGTGTCTTTCCAGGATTGATATTAAGATGGGTCATCATTATCTATTAGACATTACTAGAGTTCCTATTTTATAGAGAATAAAAATTTAAATTTCTGTATAAAATTTTGTTAATTCCAATGTTAGCTATTTCTCACAAAAAAAAACAACATAAATTCGTTATTTTACATATAAATATGTAAGTTTTTGGCTCTCGTCTTGCAAAATACATTACTGAATATAACTCACAGATTTGAAGTCTGTAGCCTATCTTAAGGGTCTTTGTACATTTTAACAATACTTACAGTTATCTGTCGGCACTTGCCTGTTAAGTAGACAAATTTATGTAGCAAAACATTGAGACTATTAGAACGTTATATTTGAAAATAAAGTCACTGGAAATATGGTTTGAATATTAGATTCAAAATTCTTGATTTTAATATTTTTGGGCATTTTTACATAAAAGTTTTTTCCCCGGAAGCACCTTTTACTATTGTAGATACAGTGTATGGATCAACATTTTTCATTGAAACAGAAATTCTTGGCTTACAAATCGATAATATCTTAAATTGCAAAAATCATATTGAAGAAATTACCCCCAAACTAATTTCAGAATATTTTGCTATTAGATCTATGCAGGAGATAGTAAATATCATTACCTTAAAAAAAATATACTCTGCATACTTCCACTCGGTAATGAGTTTTGGAATAATATTCTGGGGAAATTCCACAGATAGTAACAGTATATTCCTACTACAAGAAGAGTAATTAGAATAGTAGGTGTCAGAACTAGGGAATCGTGTAGGAACATTAAAAAGAAACTACAAATAATGCCCATGGATTGTCAGTATATTTTGTCATTAACAAACTTCCTCGTATGTAATCGTGAAATCTTTGTAACTAATTCAACAGTTCATAGTATAAATACTCGTAAAAAATTACTTTCATGCTCCATCGGCAAGTCTATCGTGCTATCAAAGAGGAATGCGTTACATGGCAGTAAACATTTTTAATAGACTCCCTATGGATATAAAACAATCAAACTCAAAACATAAGATTATTTAGGGCCAAATTGAAGAAGTATCTAATTTCTTACGTCTTCTATTCTGTAGATGAATTTATGACATTCAACAACGCTGCAACAAAGTTTCATTGCAACCTTCACATAAGCCCGCTATAGGCTGACCAAGATTAATCCACTCTCTAGTATCATATCCCACCTCCCTTAAATACTTTTTAATATTATCCTTCCATCTACGTCTCGCCCTCTCCGAAGGTCTTTTCCCCTCAGGTCTTCCTACTAACACTCTATTTGTATTTCTGGATTCACATATACGTGCTACATGCCCTCCCATACCAAAGATTTGGATTTAATTTTCCTAATTATGTCAGGTGAAGAATACAATGCGTGCAGTTCAGTGTTTTGTAACTTTCACTATTTTCCTGTAACTTCATCCCTCTTAGCCCAAAATATTTTGCTAAGCAACCTATTCTCGAAGACATTTAATCTCTGTTTCTCTCTTAAACTGAGAGTCCAAATTTCACAACCATACTTACAGGCCTAGTGTTTTATAAATTGTAACCTTCAGCTTTTTTGAGAGCAGACTGGATAACAAAAGCTTATGTGTAAGTGAAGTGTGTTTCTGTCAGTGAAGCTTTATAGTTTATAGTGGCAGTGCAAAGTATTTGAACAGTGAAATGTTTTTGAAGTGTTAGTGAAATCAGAAGTGTCGTAGTGTGTGTGTGAAATGTGTGAGTTGACAGCGAAATGAGTGTAGTGCTGAAAGGTACTTTTACATATAGGCCTATGAACATATCATACTCACGGGTTTTAGTTCGAGCTCAGGGTTAAGGTAGGAATTAGATTTACTTTAAATGTTATTTTAAGTGATCGTGCTTCATTTAATTTTGGATTATTATTATTATTATTATTATTATTATTATTATTATTATTATTATTATTATTATTAGTATTATTATTAATTTATTATTAATTGTGTTTATTATTAATTGTCATTATTGAGTGTAATTAGTTACCACTGCCACCGGGTATATACCCATTTGCAGTGTGAATAAATACATACATACATACACATTTGTTTGCGTTTAATTTTCTTCGAGCGTCATTTTTATGTTTTGTTACTGTTGCTCCAAGATATTTGAAGTTTTCCAGACAGTTTGTCGATATTACTAAGAAAAAAGGCCACAGTAATTAAGATTAAAAGTGATATTAAATTACTTACTTACAAATGGCTTTTAAGGAACCCGCAGGTTCATTGCCACCCTGACATAAGCTCGCCATCCTCTGCAAGATTAATCCAGTGTCTATCATCATATCCCACCTCCCTCAAATCCATTTTAATATAATTTCCTCCCATCTACATCTCGGCCTCCCCAAAAGTCTTTTTCCCTCCGGTCTCTGAACTAACACTCTATATGCATTTCTGGATTCGCCCATACGTGCTAAATGCCCTGCCCATCTCAAACGTTTGGATTTAATGTTCCTAATTATAGCAGGAGAAGAATACAATGCATGCAGTTCTGCATTGTGTAACTTTCTTCATTCTCCTGTAACTTCATCCTTCTTAGCCCCAAATATTTTCCTAAGCACCTTATTCTCAAACACCCTTAACCTATGTTCCTCTCTCAGAGTGAGTTCAAGTTTCACAACCATAGAGAACAACCGGTAATATAACTGTTTTATAAATTCTAACTTTCAGATTTTTTGACAGCAGACTGGATGATGAAATCTTCTCAACCGAATAACAGGCATTTCCGATATTTATTCTGAATTTAATTTCCTCCCGAGTATCATTTATATTTGTTACTCTTGCTCCCAGGTATTTGAATTTTTCCACCTCTTCAAAGGACAAATTTCCAATTTTTACATTTGCATTTCGTACAATATTGTCGTCACGAGACAAAATCATATACTTCGTCCTTTCGGGATTTACTTCCAAATCTATCTCTTTACTTGCTTCAAGTAAAATTCCCGTGTTTTCCCTAATCGTTTGTGGATTTTCTCCTAACATATTCACGTCATCCGCATAGACAAGCAGCTGATGTAACCCGTTCAATTCCAAACACTGTCTGTTATCCTGGACTTTCCTAATGGCATATTCTAGAGCAGTGATGTCAACTGATGTCCATAGGAGCAAGCGCGCGCTTTAGAGCCCAGGAGAGCCTGAGCGTTTAAAGGAAAGAGACAGACGAAAGAGATAGTATATGCCGCTTGGTCGAGCTATATTCAGGGATGGCCAGCACTGATTCAATGGGTAAAGGGAAGACAACTTATTAAAACTGTATCCATGTTAATTTTTAGATTTGTGTGAGAAGTATAGCTGTATTATAAGATTGTAAGTTTTAATTTTAATGCTCATTTTTCATAAGTTTGCTTTTTTATTGAAAAGGAATATTTTCTCAACGTTTTTACAGAAAAGAAAAATTTTCAGATATGTTTGTTTAGTAGTCTTTCAGGTACTGAAACAATGTTTTGTAAATCTATTATATCGTAAATAAGTATTACTGAAGATAATGTATTAAAATGTTTGAAAATAATCGCATGGAAAATGTTTGTAAGAAAATGAATTAACAAAGCAAATACTGTTACATCACAAACAAAAGATATGTGCCCATGTGTTGGTAAAACGTCAGCTCTATAGCTTCAGCACATTTCGAGATAATTTAATATTCTGATAACAGAAATTTGCGTACCAATATCACCTAAAAGGATAATGCGATAAGAGTTTTATTATGTAATATTAGTTACAGTTTAAACATATACCTAGGTAACTTTGCTTTGTAGTATAATATTATTTTGATTACTTTTATAAGGCTAAAGATACCATCAATATCAATTTCAACTTATCATGTCATACTTAGTGTCCTTCTTTGGGCTAACGCTTTCTTTATGAATGATGTGTTTAATTCACTTAGTACAGTACAGTTGTAGTTATTATGGAATTTGTGTGAATATTCCTTCTTTACTCTTCATTATGTTATTAACGTTTAAAACACAACTGCAATATTAGGTTCAGAAATAGGTGTTATTACTTTTGTTTTACAGACAATATAGAAAATAACAAACAGAAAGAAGCCATATAAAATTAACGACATAAAATTTCCCGTGTTTGAAGTTTGTGCACCACTGTTTTCTTAATCTAACAGACTGCTTATTCCTCTTTCCATACCCAGCGCTTAATACCCGCGCACGACGTCAAGGTCAGAAAAATGCTCTTGCTTTGACATCACTGTTCAAGAGCATTATATCGAATTACAATAAGAAAAATGAATAATAAATTTTTCCCCCGTCGAAAGTGTACGTACACCTTGAAACGCAAATGTGCCTAAATTATTGCTTAAGCAGAGACGACTGCCTTGTTAAGAGTCTTGTTTCCGGAATATAGTCGTGCTTAAAGTGCCTGATAACAGCTTGCTACTTGTTACTGGCAGCGGATCTACAATATTGTCAAGTGCACTTGAGAGCGGAGAACAAATATATAGGATACACATATATATCGGGAAACAAAGATTTCTTTTATGTCGTCTGCTACGTGGCGAGATTACATGAAACTTTACGCTGTCTCTGTCAAGAAGGGATTGCGGGATGAGTGAGAACGGAGTTGATATAGTGCAGGCAGCACGCTGTGGTATGTCTGCGCAGCTTTTTCATACCATTTCGCCTTCTTCTCAAAATGCTCCCCGCTTCGTGCAACAAGTGTTCTTTTCATCATCTGCGTTACCTAGGCGACCTCAGGGAAGCGGCTGGTGTGGCCCTAACCCATATCTCTGTTTGCAAGTATAAGTAATGTATTCAAATGAGGGAAATTGGACAAAACTAAAATAAAATACAGTTATAAAATCTCTAAGCTGCTGCAACTTTTTGTATGGCGACGAAATCTCTACAGATAAATAAAATTCAAAATAAAAACTTCGCCTAACATAATTAGGAACATTAAATCCACAAATTTGAGATGAGCAGGTCATGTAACACGTATGGACGAATTCAGAAATGCATATAGATTGTTAGTTGAAATACCCAAGGGAAAAAAGTCTCTGTGGAAGCCGAGACATAAATGGGAGGATAATATTAATATGGATTTAAGGGAGGTGGGATAAGATGCTAGATACTGGATTAATCTTGCTCAGGATAGGGACCGATGACGGGCTTGTGTGAGGGCTTCCTTAAAAGCTATTTGTTAGTAAGGAATAATGAATTAGGTTTGGAAATTCTAATTATGGTTTATTTAACGACGCTTACAACTGCCGAGGTTATATCAGCGTCGCCGGTGTGCCAGAATTTTGTCCAGCAGGAGTTCTTTTACATGCCAGTAAATCTACTGACATAAGCACATTTAAATGCCATCGATTTGGACCGGGATCAAACCCGCAATCTCGAGCACAGAAGGCGAGCGCTATACCGACTGCGCTACTCAGGCAGACTGGTTTGGAAATAAATATGAAAAAGGTAAAATATATAAATATGTATCGTGACCAGAACATAGTACGAAATGGAAATATAAAAATTGGAAATTTTACTTTGGAAAAGGTGGAAAAATTCAAATATCTTGAAGCAATACTAAGAAGTATAAATGAATAAATATGGGAAATGTCTGCTATTATTCGGTTGAGAAGCTTTTATTATCCAGCCTGATTATTGCTTTAATGTGTTCTTTGTATCGAGTTTGGAATGATCTGCAATAACCAGAGGACACAATACATCTACATATGCCGAACACATAACTAATGCTAACCACACATACAATAACATAAATACAGACATGGAAATCCTACACATACAACCCAAAAACCAAAAACTCAACACACTAGAACACTATGAAATATACAGACACACCAAAACTCACTCTGATCAAATTCTCAACACACAGATCAATTTCAGAACACACACACTATTTGACACCACATTTCAACACTTTTCAACAATCGAACGCACCCACACAACAGGCAGCGAAGTTCGAGATGACTCCGAGATCTAGTAGACTCTGAGGATGGTGTGAAGAAGAACCGAAACAGCTGTAAGCCGCACATGCTCACACAATTAAGACAAGTAAGATCGCCATTTAATCAATTATTTTTAATAATAATAATAATAATAATAATAATAATAATAATAATAATAATGGTTTATTTTAACTGGCAGAGTTAAGGCCATTCGGCCTTCTCTTCCACTCAACCAGTATGATAAAAAATTACTACAGTGCTATGAATATAACATAATTAATACAATACAATACAATACAATTCAAAGCAATACAATACTACAAATACAAGACAATATAATGCATAATTAATATAATACAATTACAATTCTTTTCGTTTTCACAACACCAATAAAATAATAATAATAATAATAATAATAATAATAATAATAATAATAATAATAATAATAGTAATGATAGTCATATCTAAATTAAATTAAATTATTAAGCTCGATCACAAGTATAATTTCAATTTGACTGCGCCCGTAAGAAATCGTTTAGCCTTTTCTTGAAAGTGGTTATTGTCTGGCAGCCCCTAATCTCGTTTCTCTTATCTATACTCTAACCACGACGTAAATACCAGATCACTTATCTGTGGCACGCTAAGTATACCTCTTCATAGAACATCTTGTTATTCATCATCTTTTACAATATCCACCTCGCGTCAATGGAATTCCTTGTCACAAAGTATTAGGGGCTGCAAGACAATAAACACCTTTAAGAACAGCTTAAAAGATAACCTTATTAGCATTTCACTCCAATCATACTGATTTAATCTATCACTGACTACATTGTTACTTTTTTCTTTAGACATCATCCTGATTGTGCTGTATTTTAATTGTCTCGTAATAATCTCTTTCTATTACCTAATATTATTTGAAATATATTAACATTCTATGTATTTTAGTTTAATTCTGCTACACAGTTTATTTCAGTGTTTAATTAATAGTTCATAGTATTTTGTTGTTTAATTTGTAAATAACTTTTGTATACATGTAACTCTCATCTAAATCAAATTGTTGGATTCTTTGTAAGTTCATGCATATGTATATACACTTTTTGCTGGTTGAGTGGAAGAGAAGGCCTTACGGCCTTAACTCTGCCAGCTAAAATAAATCATTATTATTATTATTATAATCTTCTGAGGTAGAGAATTCCATTCACGGGGAACTGAGACAGTAAAAGAGGATGAATAGTGGGATGTTCTATGGGCAGGAATTGCTAGGATTTGGCTCTCCTGTGACCTGGTGTTTAGATTGTGACTGGAGGATAAGTAGTTAAACCGGGAACGAAGATAATTTGGAGTAGAAGTGTGGAGAACTCGAAACAGAAGAGAGAACAAATGAAGTGTTCTACGGTTACTAAGTTGCAGCCAGGATAAAGATTTGAACGAGGGTGTAATGTGGTGAAATTTGTGAGCATTACTGATGAATCTGACACACATATTGTGCACACGCTGCAGCTTGTTCGAAAGGTCAGTTGTCAAGTCTGTAAGTATTACGTCGCAATAGTCAAACAGTGGTAGTACGAGGGTTTGCACTAAAGTCTGTTTTAATTCTGGCGGGAGGAAGTTTCTGAATGGGTTAAGAGAATGCATATTCAAGTGTTAAAAATAGTGTACGAAAGATTCAACATGGAATCAAAATATCTCTTAAAAATGCTAATGTCGAATAAATTCGTTCAAAAACAAAGATGTCACGTCACTTCTCGAATTTAAACTTAAGATATTTGAACTGGAAGGGTTTGAAACGTAACATTTTTCCTTTATGAGCTGAATAACCGTATTTCAAGAATCGGTGGTTTGCAAAAACCAGGTATCTCTATTTATCAATCAGTAATCTTTTCTGACACATAGTAGGCGCTTCGTGTTGTCGTAGACTACACTAACGAAACACTTACAAAATGGAATGTAAATATAATTATCCGGAACAGGCCTGGTTGTGTTTTGTTTTAAACCCCAGTGTCAAGTGTAAGGAAAGTGATGGCTCTTATTAATTCAGAGCTGTATGGTGATTCCATTCCACAGATCTCATTAGCGATAAGCTACAACTGGATGTGGGTATGTAGCTATAAATAGTGGAGCTCAACTCAGTCAGTGCTGTGTCGTACCTCCCATTTGTGTGGGAGAGCCGTGATCTCGGTACTTGCTACTGCAGTGCTCCTCCGGAGAACTTAACAGCAAATAAATATCTCGCCCTACCACTTTGCAAGCTATGCTGATTGCTGCCGCTGTATAGACTTGGCAGTCTAGTGTGTTGACATTTATCTAATAGTCATGGGAACGAAGTCAAAGCCCATTAAACATGTTTAAGCTATTATCTTAACCACATCTCTGTGTGTGGCAAGGTGAAGTCTTAAAATTACGATATTCGTCTTCATCTATCTAATATTATTCTTCTTTCTCATGCTCTACGGTCTTGGTATAAGGTCAGGGCATGCTGAACAATTCTTGTGTATACAGGACGATTTAGGACCCCCGCAACAAGATACGAGGATCGATAGATCTCGCAATGAGGATCATTTTTCGTAAAACCCATGTTCTCAGATGCCTCGTTTAGGAACTAAGCGACGTCGAAAAAAAGAGAACCTTAGTGACATTAACAATTATGAAATGAGTTATTTTTCAAATATGTTTGCTGACAAGTTAGATAAAGATAAAGATAAAGATAGCCTATTGTGTCCCATGAAGGGCAAAGACCTGCTTAAAATAAGGGAAAGCTCTAGTTGTCTAACGTGATGAGCTAGTTCACGTTAGACGTGATATTTAAGTCTAGGAACTTGACTTTCTTTAACAATGATTCTCTCACTGCCTTTCACAACTTTCTGTCTATGCACAAATGTCCCTCGAGTAGTTTCCACTTTCTTCTGTCTCTTGCCTCTCTGGACTATTGTTGACCTGCCTGTTCTTTGAAGAAGTCTGCCCATCTGCTCCGAGGTCTGCCCTGAAGTCTCCTTCCTATACGGGGGTCCCACATGGTAGCCTGCCTAGCCTGGCCACGTGTCCACCCCATTTCCATTTGGATGTAATGGCTGCATGTGTGATGTCCTGTGTATCTGCTAGTTGGTACAGTGTCACATTTGGGATTTTCTCCTTCAGTGATACGCCCATAATTTTGCGCATCATTTTACTTTGACACGTTTGTAGTTTGGTCCTGTGTTTCCCTGTTGGCGACCATGTTTGGCACCCATAAAGTAGTACAGGATAAACACAGGTCTCCAGTGCCTGTATTTTAGCTTTTCTGCTTAAGGGTATATGTACATGAACGACCACAAATATTAACAGAAAATGCAGGCTCTAAATTTCTAACATTTTATAAGGAAGTGAACTCACAATTGGACAAAATATACAAGGTACCACAACAAGATTTATTAGAACTCAGTATCTATAAAAATATAAAAACGTTACTAATAATATTTTTTAGAATTCACTTTTCACTTTAAATTCAATTTTCCAAAATTTGAAAATTTTCGAACATATTATTTCTTAACTCCACAACCATTAGAGATAGAATTCTGAAATTTTGTACAGTGATTCAACATATATTTGTGTAAAAGGTAGATTACAATAATGCCCATTTCTTTGAAAATAGAAAGATTAGTCACAAAATATTATGTAAATGGTAATATATTTTATGTAGGACAAATAAAAAATTAATTGTATTAAAATAAACAACTCTACATGCCTGAGAGTAGTCTACTTTTCAGAAATAAATGTTTATTACATATAGGAAAATATTAAAGATGTCAGAGAAACCATAACAATGTTATGGTTACCAAATGACGTACGTAACTATATATATATTTCATACTTTGATAAAACTGGTTTGAAAAATATTATTAGTAACATTTTTTATGCTTTTACCAGATATTTAAGTTCTAATATGTCTTGTTGGTGGACCTTGTAATTTTTGTCCAGTTGTGAGTTCATTTTTTTATAACATTTTAGAAATTTAGAGCCTGCATTTTCTGATAATATTTGTGGTCGTTGACGTACATATACCCTTAAGGTTTTGTCAAGCAGAATGAATTTAAGGGCCCAAAATGCCTTCCAGGACAGGGAGATCCTTCTATTTAATTCCTTTTCTATTCTGTCCTTGAAAGAGATTAGTTGTCCCAGATAAGTGTATTCATCCACGTATTGAAGTGGTTGTCCATCCACTGATACTGGGATTGTTGGTCCGTTTGACATTATCTGAGTTTTTAGCATGTTCATTTTCAGGCCTGCTGCTTGGCTGTGTAAGCACAATTGTTGTAACATTAACTGTAATTCTTATGGTGATTTCGCAAACAGGACCACGTCGTCAGCAAATCGCAGATTTGTTAGCCGGCTTTCGTTTAAATTAATTCCATGGTTTTTGCTCCAGTTTACTTTGCGAAATATGTCCTCCAATACGCACGTGAACGGTTTGGGAGAAATCGTATCGCTCTGACGTACTCTTCTCTCCAGTCGGAATGGTTGGCCTTCTCTTTCTGTTCTCACTTTCGCGAAACTGTTGCTGTAGATTTGCTGACAAGTTACAGGTGTTAAAAGTGTCTACCCTGAACCTGATTACATTCATTACACCGTCGTAGTATTGGTTATCGGCCTGTGTCGGTCGTAGTATTGGTTATCGGCCTGTGTCGAATTTGATCAAAAGCAGCTAATACACGCATAGTCGGTTCCTCTCTGGTTTCAATTCGAGTGGTGTATTACTTCACATGTCCCAAAAGAAAAAAAGATAAGGACGTGAAGTCCGGTGAATACGGTGGCCACGCAACGGGTCCAGCTCATCTTATCCATTGATTCCTGTAGATGTTGTTCAGATGTGCTCGTACAACCAGGTTGAAGTGCGTTGGGACATTATGTTGAATCACATGTCCCCTCATATCGTGAAGGGAACATCCTCTATGAGCAGCAGAAGCGTATTCCGAAGAGCGCCCAGTCCACACCTGTGGAGTAACGCTTAGCGCGTCTGGCCGCGAAACCAAGTGGCCCGGGTTCGATTCCCGGTCGGAGAAAGTTACCTGGTTGAAAATTTTCCGGGGTTTTTCCTTCAACCCAATATGAGCAAATGCTGGGTAACTTTCGGTGCTGGACCCCGGACACATTTCACCGGCATTATCACCTTCATCTCATTCAGACGCTAAATAACCGAAGATGTTGATAAAGCGTCGTAAAATAACCTACTAAAAAAGAACGTAAAATAACCTACTAAAAAAAAAGAGCGCTCCATTCAAACGGGGCAGCAAAATTACAGGACACTTTTAATCTGTCCGAAAGGACAGAAATAGAAATAAAATAATACAATCAATATAAAAAGAGAGGATACAGTAATATCACAGTCTAGTATATACAGTCGCGAAGCTCAATACGTAGTAAATATGCAAACATTAGATAGGTGCTCACCACTAGGATCGTTAATATCGCCTCATTACAGGCAATGCAAAATAGTACCGTCACAGTCTATTGTTTCTAGCACCCTCAAAACTCAAGCTTCGTCAGTGTGTATAGTAGACTGTGGTAATATTAACAACATTTGAGGACCGAATGAGCAGCGCTCGTGTTCGGTCGCAGTTCAGATATATTATTAAAAAGCCTATAAGAGAATATACAAAATAAAATAAACTAGGAACTATAATTAAAATTACAGCTACATTGAAATTATATCATATATTGTATTAATATAAGAGGAATATAAAAATTGAAATAAAATAGGAACTAAAATTAAAATTACAGGTGCAATGAAATTATATAATATAATATTAACATAGAGAAGAATAATATCGTACGTGAATAAACTAGGACAATTTATGAAAAAAAAATTTCCAAAATTATGGAATACAAATATAATATAGGCTGATTAATTCATACACATAGACTCTAAATTTATTTAATTATGTTGAAGACATTAACATGTTTCTAATTTTTTTGTTATATGTTAGTGGGTTACATGTTAGAAGTTCTGGGTGTAATTTAGCTAAAGAATTATACAACCGAGGGCCAAAATTAATGCTATGCTTTTTAGACCAGCAGATGTGAAACATTTAAGCTCTAATAATGTTGAATTATTATTTCGCCCTGTGTCATCATCATGGTACATCAGACATTGTTCGCATTACGTACTCCAGTTTGGAATGTATTTAGTCTGACCTCCATATTATTGTTATACAAACTATTTAATAAAGTAACGTAATTTCCTACGGAACCACAATATTTATAGCTTATTTATTACGTTATCTAGATGTTATGTCAGCATAATCATAGTCCTGAGATCTCTATCGTATGCTTTTCATAACAGCTCTAATAACATTCATTTTACATTTCACATTCATAATTTTAATATAATAATGTGGTTTTTTCCCACCACAGGAAGCTGTAAGTTTTTTATATACTTATATTTTAAAATAATTATTGCGTGTTTCCCTATGTTTGTGATTTTTAAACTCTAAACAAAAAATGAATTCTTCGGACAGTGGTTGTTACGTCAAATTCAGGAAGCAGTCTGAACATTTCTGTTGCTATATTCAGGGACGAGAGATTCATTAATTTAAATTTTCGTCTCATCCCACATCTCATATTTCACCTCAACTCATTTCATATCTTATCTCACCTAATCTCGTATTTCATTTCTCATCTCAAATCTAATCCCCAATCCGATAACTCATTTCTTATCTAACTTCTTCTAAAATCTCATTTCTTTTCTCAACTCATCTAATGTCTCATCTCATAATCTCGTCTCGTCTCATTTCATTGCATCGCATACCTCATCTCACCTTATCTGATATATCTCGCTTCATCTCATCCTAGATCTCATTTATAGTTTTACATAATAAAATATCTCGTCTCTCATCATCATCTCATATTTCATCTCTCACCTTATGTCTCATTTTACTTAATCTCATATCTCCATCTCATTATTTCATATTTCATCGCTCATTCCCTCATCATATATCTCATGACGTTTCATCTCACCTCATCTCATTTATAAACTGATAATCTCATCTCATTTAATATGTCATGTCACCTCATCTTATGTCTCAAAATTTACTCGCAGCTTATTTCAGCTGATGACTCATTTCTTATTTCACGTCATCTCGTACTTTATCTCATATTTTATCGCTGATCGCAATCTCTCACCAGACCTTATCTTATATCACATTTCACCTAATTTTATATCATCTCATATTATTTTTTATTTCGCCTTATCTCACCTCATCTCATATCTAATGTCTCATCTCACCTCATCTGTTATCTGACATCAACTGATATCTCTTATCTCGTCTAATTTAATATGTCATATCACCTCATCCCATATCTCATAACTTATTCCTCAGCTCACCTTATCGTGTGACCCATCTCTATCTCCTTTATCTCTTATATTCCATATTTTATTTTTAATCTCAACCATTTAATCTCTCACCCGACATCTCATTTTACCTATTATAATATCGGATCATCTCATGTCTCATCTCGTCTCGTCTTGTCTTGTCTAGTCTCATCTCGTCCCGTCCCAAGTAATCTCTTATCCCATCCATGTGGACCATATATCATACTATGTTTATAGTGTCTAAGAACATTTACCCGCCCATTTCAATAAATTAATTTGGAATTGTAATTGTTTCTTCACTGTATGTTGTCTCTTTTATAATGTTCATATGTTAACATGATATGTTACTTGTCAGCGAGGCATAAAATGGCCATCCTATTCCATTATCTCCTTGCTTAGTTGCCACATGAGTGATGCCTTATTGGTGTCACTTATGAAATTCCAGCCATCTTCGGATTGTTGACTAAGACATATATATGAACATTTACATTAATATTTTTCTGGTAAAACTGCACATTCTAATGAGACTCGAAATAACAGTAACTTACATAACTGTTCCCAACTGTAAATTAGTCAAGACTGGTAAAAGTCAATTTGTTATGGATGTGAAACATTTTAATAAAATTTCTCTTAACATTATAATTAATATTATTAATATTAGAGTTTTCAAAACTAAATTAAAATACATACCCTTTAGCAAAAGCTTTCACATAATGTAGGAACACTTGAATGTAAATTTAACTATTTCGTTAATTTTGAATAAACCTATTGTAATGTATTATTTAATTTTTAAATAATCTTTTGAACTATTGCCGAAATATTCATATCAAATAGGGCTCCTAAAATTTAAAGGTCAGGCATTTTTTATGCATGTACACCGGCATTAATACAACCATAAAAGTTACATCCAGTGAATTTGATACCGGGTGAACGTGGTGGCAACGAACTGAGTCCGTCACAACCAATCCAACGATCTGAAAATGTGTTACTGAGAGAGACTTTAATCTGCAGACTCCAATAAGGGTGAGCTCCAACCTGTTGAAAGAATACGTTGGGTTGCAGATCACCTACTTGGGAACACACAAACTGTTCGAGCATGTCAAAGTACATGAAGCCAAGTAGGCCTACTGTTGCTTTAAAGAAGAAAAATTGTCCGACGACCATGTCCTTCATCAAAACGCATCAGACGTTAATTTTTTAGCTATTTTGGATGTGTTCATTTTGGACGTGTGGATTTTCTGAACCAAAAATTCGTACAAGTATTTTTGTGAAAAATCTCGAAAACTTTTTTTTTTTCTACACAAAGTACAACGAATATGAAATAAGAGTAGTTCGCATTTATAAATCGAGCTGCTTGAGGCCACAAAACTAAAGTATAAACTTCCTGTACATTTATACCGGGACATCATTTTATTTTTACTTCAACTTTTATTTGTACCTGAGTTTTTGAATGTACTTCACTCCCACCCCTTCTACTAACGAAGTTCCAACTGTCCACACAGAACCAAGGTCGCAGTACTGAGTTAGTGATTATAGTACGTTTCAGAAATATGTTCGCGTTCTCCAGTGACGAAAACTTCCAATATTGAATCATATTTTCGCACAGGTATTGTCGTCCGTTTGCCTACGTCGCATCCCGATTTCCCCCACCTGCTTCTGCTCGCTCAACTTTAAAGACTAGTGGCTGGGCTTTCTTAGCTCTTTTCTGAAAATATTAATTTCTGTTAGGAATTAATTGGACGTCTACGTAATATTATGCAACTGTTTAAAATTACTTAAAAGAGCCTCGTTAAGTAATCAACTATCACGAGAATCTCCCCCCCCCCTTTCTAGTTTCCTGCGACATAACCACTTGGACGAAGAGTAGATAGCATGTCTGAGTAATTTTATCTGTGCAGGTCGGGCAGAAGTGAAGACTGAATTTACAGTACATAAGGTACTCTTTTATAGAGTAGGTACAGAATTATTTCAACATGAGTTACTAAGTATGAAGGACGAAACTGGTAATTGGAATTAGATGCAATAGTCTATAGTGCGATAATAGGCACAAAAGAACTGAAGCCTGTATCGAAATGAACGGCCACCATTTTCAAAAGTGTGTTTAAAGTTTAAATATTCATATTATGATTATTTTTCATTTTAACTTCATTCTCTATATCGTACGCTAATGTGCTGTAGACAGTATAATATACACTGCATAATGAATACATCCGCATGGATAACTCAGTTCGTGAGTAAAAACACTTATTGTTAATACTGTAGGCTACTGTACTTTGATTAAACAAAACCTAATGAAAATTATCACACTCAAAATCGCGATATTTCCTACTTTACGTAAATGGATGAACTACTTTTCTTCCCTCCTATACCTAGTAAAGCGATCTGTTTGTATTTTACGTCAGTATCATCGAACTCCAGTTGTGGAAGGAGGTAGCAAACGGTGTTTCTGGGTCTCAGTCATTAATCCAAAGGTATAGCTAGGTTAATATTAAAAATGTTAGTAAAAATAAAATGATGTCCCTGTACAAGGTGAAAGTGAAATAACTTTGCATATTAAAAGGGACGATAAAATACACTGAAATGAATAGAAAACCTGGTACGTTTTATGATTAAATGCAATGTTAATTAGAACATTAAGTTTGAAGCAGTCCGACAATATCGTCGTGAAGACACGCGTCTCGTGATACAGATGTAAGAGGTCAACGAACTCGGTAATTCGGTGTGTCTCGCTAGATGAGCTGTTCTCTGGCGCAGAGGCTTGAATTTAGGTGTTTTTAAAATTAAATTTACACGGTAACCGTCCACAATATTGAAATAAGCCAGAGGGTTAAATTATTCTTTATTAGTTGTCCTAATGATATTGACAAAAACCACGATTCTACTCGCAATAGTTACCGAATAAGAGATTGTTAAACATTTGAGAAAAATTTTTTTTTTCTGAAAAAAGCTATTAACTTCCCACCAATATGATATTATAGTTTTTTGTTACATACAACATGAGCTGTTCATTCTGAAAAGCTGCAAGGCTATTTCGCGTCCATTCTATATAGTTGGAGTTTTTTGGGACACGCTGTATATGAATAATTCTGAATGAGACTATAAGAGCCGAAATACATGTGACGAGACTGGCCACCCTCGGGTGACGCACAGGCTAGCCTGTAAGGCACGGTAAGGCGCTGCTGCTGGGCGTGGCTGCGCATGCTCGGCGGAGCAATTATTCCACCTAACAATATTTTGTGCGTCTAGGCCAATTAATTATGCGGGGCTGTGTGAACGAGACTCGGCATCCAGACTCGGTACATGTTCATGGATCATTAGCGGGGCCGTATTGGCTATGAAGGAGGGTAATAAGGGAGATCAGGCTCTGCATGCAACAAGCCTCTAAATCCGGAGCTCTGAGGTTCGATATTCCAGTCCAGTAAATTGCTGAGAACTTTTGCCGGGAATATTGCCCGAAAAAATTCCCAGTCACCAAAATGGAAAATTATTGTTGAAATTAAAGTGGTATTATTGCAATCACACTGGGAATTGTATTAATTACAGACTTTTTCGTAAGTAAAACACAGAAAATAATTAAATATGGACTCAAAGTTGTTATCTTTCTTTAACTAGGGTAAACATTGGTAATTTCGTGACAGTGGTTATTTCGTGATACTTTTTCTTTGCTCTTTTCTGAACTAACCAATGGTGTTACGAGATCCAAATTTCCTCCAAGGAATTGCATATGTTGTCCAGTTTCCAGAAACATACCGCTAAGCTTTGTGTAACTATTGTAGTTGCTTCAGTGAGCTTTTATGTTTGGAGAGAGCAAGTTTGCGTCGACTTCTCAGGCGTACAAATTTTGTGGATGTTTGTAATTACATTACAGGCTTATTACTAAAGGTAAGCATATGATATTTGGTACAAAGATTTATTGTATCTTCATGACATTTTAGGAAATGTTTTTGGAATTTTAGATACATCTGTAGTCGCCATATAGGCTTAGCTTTACTGATAGAAATCTTAGCTGTTTGAGGCGAAATTTTGTTGAGCATTAAGTGTTACAATTTTTAAAACAGTATAAAATGTATTACCAATAGGAATTTTAGAAATCTGAAGACAAGATGTGATAACAAAAAAGAAAACAGAGACGCAATGGGTTCAGTGTAGCTTTTCTTTGATTTGTTATCATGCTAAATGTCAATGATAAGTGCTAGATAACTTGCAAGAATTGTGACAGACGATGGAACATGGCTCCACCATTTTGCACCGGAGACAGAGGCAGACAATGGAGTGGCATCATGCAAATTCACCAAAGAAATAGAAATTCAAAAGTACACCTTCGGCAGGAAACGTTATGGCTACTGTGTTTTTCGATTCAGAAGGACTCTTGTTTGTGGACATCATGCCACACGGAACCACCATTAATTCTGACGCGTATGTTGCAACTCTCAAGAAACTTCAAGTTCGACTGAGTCGTGTTCGACGACATCGGGAGAAGCAGGATGTTCTGCTACTGCACGACAACGCACAGCCATATGTCAGTCACAAGACCACAGACCAGATCAGAAAACTCGGATAAACAACACTGAAACATCCGCCTTACAGTCCTGAACTGGCACCGTGCGATTACCATCTCTTTGGTAAACTGAAGGATCCCTTCGCGGAACGAGGTTAGAAGATGACTCCCTGTGTACGCTGCTCAAGAGTGGCTCAGACGTGTTGGTCCAGACTTTTACCGTGCTGGTCTACAGGCCCTCGTTCCTAGGTTACGTAAGGCAGTTGAAAGGGGCAGGGATTATGTGGAAAAGTGACATTTTGTTCCTTAAGGATGCATCTACATTCTGTGAAAATAGCAAAGCTGTAGGATAAAAACAATTTTTTAAACAAACGTTATGCATTACATTTGGAGTTACCCTAGTAATATAGGCTATAGTAAAGTCCGTAATAAAAGTGTTCACCCTTTCAGGGCAAAGAAGATCCCTTTTCAATTTCAATTGTTACTTTGATTTCATTCTTATTATGTGTTGATATGTATTTCTATGTTTTCTTGCTATGAATATTAGACGGGATTACGATGTTTGAAGTCTTGTAACAATAAATGAGAATTTCATATGACTTTAATGAATTTTTCCACAATTCTTCTACCTCTCACGAAATTATCAATGCAATATCACGAAATTATCAAGGTTATCACGAAATAACCAACTTTTCAGCTTAAGTTGTAAAAGTGGTTTTTGGCACATATTCAAGAACGTATCCAATCTTTTATGTCTCCAGATTTGTACAGCAAGATATCGTCTTTTAGATGAAAAAATCGGAATAAGGATATATTTACACATTTACATTTTGAATTAGTTTTCATGAAATTATCACGAAATTACCAATGTTTACCCTCTTATTAAACTGTTTGACAACTTTACAAAGAATGACATTTTTTAAATTAATCAACCATTTTATTGATATTTTCAAATTGAATTTAAAATATACAGAATAATATGTACTGTAAAAAAATAATAATAGAATTCAGCTCAAAAATCTAGAAGATTCCTCAACAGTAAAACAAATGTTCACTGTAAATGCAAATTACAAAGCGCAATTAAATTATTTAGAGGGTAGTGCATAGGCCTATTATAGAAGCATATCTTGACACATTGTGAGAATCACGAAAGAGTAGTTCCTAAAAAGCTAATTTTATCGGCTCTTCAATGTTGCCAACTAAAACCAGATATCACCAAAGAGGGTAAAGTCACAATGTCATGTACTGAAATAATAGGCCTAATGATAATAATAATAATAATAATAATAATTGTCATTATTATTTATTGATATTTATGTACTGGACAACAGCCATTGGCCTATAAAAGTCCAGCACAGTGTTACAATCACTGTTGCCAACATATCGTACTACAATCTCGCTAACTTTTCAACAAAAAGTAGCTAAATCTCTCCAAAGTTTCTTAAAAAATCATTATTATTTATTGATAAAGGCGTATGACTCGGTTAAGAGAGAAGTTTTATATAATATTCTTGTTGAATTTGGTATTCCCAAGAAACTAGTTCGACTAATTAAAATGTATCTCAGTGAAACTTACAGCAGAGTCCGTATAGGACAGTTTCTATCTGATGCTTTTCCAATTCACTGCGGGCTAAAGCAGGGAGATGCACTATCACCTTTACTTTTTAACTTCGCTCTAGAATATGCCATTAGGAAAGTTCAGAAAAACACAGAGGGTTTGGAACTGAAAGGGTTTACATCAGCTTCTTGTCTATGCGGATGACGTGAATATGTTAGGAGAAAATACACAAACGATTAGGGAAAACGCGGAAATTCTACTTGAAGCAAGTAAAGCGATAGGTTTGGAAGTAAATCCCGAAAAGACTAAGTATATGATTATGTCTCCTGACCAGAATATTGTACAAAATGGAAATATAAAAATTGGAGATTTATCCTTCGAAGAGGTGGAAAAATTCAAATATCTTGGAGCAACAGTAATAAATATAAATAACACTCGGGAGGAAATTAAACGCAGAATAAATATGGGAAATGCATGTTATTTTTCGGTTGGGAAGCTTTTGTCATCTAGTCTGCTGTGAAAAAATCTGAAAGTTAGAATTTATAAAACAGTTATATTACCGGTTGTTCTTTATGGTTGTGAAACTTGGACTCTCACTTTGAGAGTGGAACAGAGATTAAGGGTGTTTGAGAATAAGGTTCTTAGGAAAATATTTGGGGCCAAAAGGGATGAAGTTACAGGAGAATGGAGAAAGTTACACAACACAGAACTGCACGCATTGTATTCTTCACCTGACATAATTAGGAACTTAAAATCCAGACGTTTGAGATGGGCAGAGCATGTAGCACGTATGGACGAATCCAATAATGCATATAGAGTGTTAGTTTGGAGGCCGGAGGGAAAGAGACGTTTGGGGAGGCCGAGACGTAGATGGGAAGATAATATTAAAAGGGATTTGAGGGAGGTGGGATATGATTAATCTTGCTTGCGGGCTTATGTGAGGGCGGTAATGAACCTTCGGGTTCCTTAAAAGTAAGTAAGTGAGTGAGTGAGTGAGTGAGTGAGTGAGTAAGAGGGTAGTGCATAGGCTATTATAGAAGCATAGCCTATCTTGACATATTGTGTGAATCACGAAAGAGTAGTTCCTAAAAAGCTAATTTTATCGGCTCTTCAGTGTTGCCAACTAATACCAGATATCACCAAAGAGGGTAAAGTCACAATGTCATGCACTGAAATAATAGGCCTAATGATAATAATAATTATTATTATCATTATTATTTATTAATATTTAAGTGCTGGACAACAGCCATTGGCCAATAAAAAATCAGCACAGTGTTACAATTAATACAATAATAAAATGAACAACAATGATACAAATTAATTACTGTATAACAGTGACAATAAAGGCAAATATAAGAACGTGTTTTGCAGTGGTTAATTTAAACAAACAATACAGTTAAATTTATAGTATGAAGTTAAATATTATAAAAAAATTGTAGCTTTGTATAGAAAAAGTTGCCCAATAATAATAATAATAATAATAATAATAATAATAATAATAATAATAATAATAATAATAATAATAATAACAATAATAATAATAATAATAATAATAATACTTACAAATGGCTTTTAAGCAACCCGCAGGTTCATTGCCGCCCTCACATAAGTCCGCCATCGATCCCTATCCTGTGAAAGATTAATCCAGTCTCTATCATCGTATCCCACCTCCCTCAAATCCATTTTAATATTGTCCTCCCATCTACGTCTCAGCCTCCCCAAGGTCTTTTTCCCTTCGGCCTCCCAATTAACACTCTATATGCGTTTCTGGATTCGCCATACGTGCTACATGCCCTGCCCATCTCAAACGTCTGGATTTTATGTTCCTAATTATATCAGGTAAAGTATACAATGCGTGCAGTTCTGTGTTGTGTAACTTTCTCCATTCTCCTGTAACTTCATCCCTCCCTCTTATCCCCAAATATTTTCCTAAGAACCTTAGCCTATTCTCAAAGACCCTTAATCTCTGTTCCTCTCTCAAAGTGAGAGTCCAAGTTTCACAACCATACAGAACAACCGGTAATACAACTGTTTTATAAATTCTAATTTTTAGATTTTTTGACAGCAGACTAGATGACAAAACCTTTTCGACCGAATAATAACAGGCATTTCCCATATTTATTCTGCGTTAAATTTCCTCCCGAGTGTCATTTATATTTGTTACTGTTGCTCCAAGGTATTTGAATTTTTCCACCTCGTCGAAGGATAAATTTCCAATTTTTATAGGTCCATTTCGTACAATATTCTGGTCACGAGAGACAATCATATACTTTGCTTTTTTAGGATTTACTTCTAACCCTATCACTTTACTTGCCTCAAGTAGAATTTCCGCGTTTTCCCTAATCGTTTGTGGATTTTCTCCTAACATATCCACGTCATCCACATAGACAAGAAGCTGATGTAACCCGTTCAATTCCAAACCCTCTGTGTTATCCTGAAGTTTCCTAATGACATATTCTAGAGCGAATTTAAAAAGTAAAGGTGATAGTGCAGCTCCCTGCTTTGTTTAAAAAAGCAGAAAGATAATAATAATAATAATAATAATAATAATACGAAGCATTGTCTTATAAATACATCCTACTAAATATTAGCTAGGGCTATACCTATCCAGTCCTCGTCCGGCAGTTCCATCACTCATTTCTTCCGAATAATCGCTCTAGTTTAATTTTTTTATATCAGAAAAGTTGTAGCTGGCTGATAGAAGCCATGTATACGACGAACTGTGCACATCGTTTGTGATCAGAATCGTAAAGTAGAGGTTGAGTTCTTCCCATATCGGTTCTCACGTGTCTTATAAATAGATACATATTTTTTCCTCTGTTCCACGTGGAATTGTCACAGCCACTGTTTAATGCGTTGGACTACAATTGGAACGGAAATGCGGGCGTGGAGTATTGTAGGCGATGATTCCAGTCAGCTGCACCCATCCATTAACCCCTACAGGTGGCGTACAAATTCCGTACTACGTCACGGCGGAACTTACGGCACTTTAAGGGCCTTGGTGTAGCAAGGAAACCTTTCAGAATCGTCAGTCGAAATCACCTTGAAGAGTCGTACACTGGGATGTACTGTAAGGAAAGGTTCATTGCTAGAGGACGGATTTATATTCACAAAAACTAGTGAATATAGGCATGCATTTATGCAGTAAAAACGTTGGAAATAATTCAAGCGAAGTTTTCTTCCAGCAATCTTCTTTTTTGTTTTATTGTCACGCCATCAGTTTGTTTATTTTCTATTATGCATTTATACAGGGACATCATTTTATTTTTACTTCAATTTTTATTGTACCTGAGTTTTTGAATGTACTTCACTCCCACCCCTTCTACTAATGAAGTTCCAACTCCACACAGAACCAAGACCGCAGATAGTAAGCAGTACTGAGTTACTGAGTATAGTACGCTCCAGAAATATGTTCGCGTTTTCCAGTGATGAAAGAGCTTTCAATATTGAATCATATTTTCGCACAGGTACTGTCCGTTTGCCTACGTCGCATCCCGATTTCCCCCACCTGCTTCTGCTCGCCCCTCTGTATAAGCTGGGCTGTCTTAGCTCTTTTCTGAAAACATTAATTTCTCTTAAGAATTGGGCGTTTACGTATTATTATACAGCTGTTTAATTTAACTTAAATAAAAGGGCCTCGTTAAGTAGTTAACTGTCACGTGATTTCCTCCCTTTCTACAATCATGCGGCATAACCACTTGGACGGACAGTAGATAGCATGTCTGAGTAATTTTATATTTTCAGGTCGGGCAGAAGTGAAGATTGAATTAACAGTACATAGAGTAGGTATAGAATTATTTCAACATGAGTTACTAGTACGAAGGACGAAACTGGCAATTGGAATTAGATGCAATAGTCTATAGTGCGATAATATGCACAAAAGAACTGAAGCCTGTATCGAAATGAATGGCCACCATTTTCAAAATTGTGTTTAAATATTCATATTATGATTATTTTTCAATTTAACTTCATTCTCTACAGTGTACGCTAATGTGCTGTAGACAGTATACAGTGCATAATGCATACGTCCGCATGGAAAGCTCAGTTCGTGAGTAAAAACACTCATTGTTAATACTGTACTGTATTTAGATTAAACAAAAATCTAATGAAAATTATCAAACTCAAAATCGCGATATTTCCTAGTTTACGTAAATGGATGAAGTACTTTTCTTCCCCCCTATACCTAGTAAGGTGATTTGTTTGTATATTACGCCAGTATCATCGAACTCCAGTCGTGGAAGGGGGGTTTCCGGTTCTTAATCGTTGATCCAAAGGTATAGCCAGGTTAATATTAGAAATGTTAGTAAAAATAAAATGATGTCCCTGTATAATGAATTGCTGCGAAAAAGAATAATGGCGTAATATACACGCGGCAACTAACCGCGGTTTCGTAACCAAGCGAAATGCTATTTTTTGGCGTTAAACAGTGTCTAGTTCATTGACATCAATACTCTGCCCAGGCTTCGAACACACGCACCGTTAAGTTCCGATTGAGGCACATACTCAATCCCAATCTAGTGTCCCCCTCTCGCCGCTCGCCGTCCACAGGAATGCTTACCTAGCCATGTACTCGTTGGCCCATCATTATAATGGAACAGGTTTTTTTATTGACTAATAGTATATTTCTTCCTACAGTGCATTGAACCAGAATTAATACGTGGACACTGGACAGAAGCTTGGACCCTTCAAAGAGACTGCAGAGCTCTCCGTCGATCCTTATTGCTGATAAGAACTATCTCATTTCCATTTGTCAACTCTTCCAGGCCGACGACCTCTATCCAGGAATATTAACAAAGAAGCAGCAGTGTCCACCGCTTTCCGACTGCAGTTAGGCTGTAACATCATCTTAAATTGATAACTCAATCATTATTGTATTCCGCGGTCTGGTGGTTACCGTATTTCTGTTGGGACTTAGATATCACGGGTTCAAACCTGATCTTGAGTAACTGATTTTTATTTGGCAAAAGCCTTATTTCTCACTTCCAGCAGATACGGAAGTAAAGCCATTGGACCTTATATAGGGTGTTGCAGAAATAAGTAGAGATTTTTTGGGGTTGAGCCTAAGCGATCATTTTGACCAGGGCCGGGCATGAGAGCTGCTCCATTTAGTCGGCCAGAGCTGCTCTCGCTCCGCAAGGCACTTCAATTCCAAGCCAGTGGCGGACTCACATTACAGCTACCTGCCCCGCATTAATATAACAAGAACCACGGTTGTTCTAGTCATTCAGTCTGTCAGTACATAATGGTTTATAAGGATATTACATTAATCCATTGTACAGTACAGACTTTATAACACTCTTATTAATTTAATGGAATAAATTTCGCTCTATGCAAACACACAAATCATTACGCTTATTTACATAACCCATACGCACATACTGCAATCTCCTCATCATGGTTCTACGAGACAGGCGTATGGTTTCCACTTTCCCTACTTGCTGTGGACAGAGTTCATCTGCCAATATAATTAAACATCGCTTGATGAATTCACCTTCGTTGAATGTTTTCAATTCCTTTGCAATTTCGTGGCAAATTATGTAGCTAATTCTCATAGCCGATTCACTAAGTGCATTATTATCAACCTGTTAATACATAATATAATATAATATAATATAATATAATATAATATAATATAATATAATATAATATAATATAATATATCATGAACTGTAATATACTGATATAACATAATACTTGTATAATTTAAAATTATGTATTATATATTACTAAATATATAATAACTTATAATGCAATCTGAATATCAAATAGATACTCTAATATAATGTATCTGAGAAACATTTTCTTTAAGTTGGTGTATTAATTTATGGCGTTCATTACCAACATATTTGTCATATTCAGTAGCATGTTGTAAAAAATAATGTCGTTGGATATTGAACTTCTTAATCAGTTGGAATGTTTTATGACAAATTAAACACTTTGCTAATCCACTGCTCTCTACGAAAAAGAACTCCTCCTCCCATGATATATTAAAAGCATTGGTAGTAGCGGGCCGCTTTAATGTATGGGCGGAAGCTCCGTCATCATAGTTCGCCATCATACTACAGAGTCATCACTGCACCGACACTGAATGACGTACAGTATGCATACGTCACAGCGCTCGCACGACCCGCTCTTTAAAGCACACAGCGCTCATTTCTCAGAATCACGTAATGTGCCCAGCCCTGATTTTGACGATAGGAACATGGTGTTCCAGAGGAGTCATTTAGCCGATACATGACGCTAAATTCTCTATGTTTTATTTTGAGATGAATTCCGTCTATTTTGAATGGTAGTTATTTAAAGACTGTGGAGCTTATAATTCATTTGTTCAAGATAAAAGACAGGGTTTGGAATTGAACGGGCTACATCAGCTTCTTGTCTATGCGGATGGCGTGAATATGTTAGGAGAAAATCCACAAACGATTAGGGCAGTGATGTCAAAGCAAGCGCATTTTTCTGACATTGACGTCGTGCGCGGGCATCAAGCGCTAAGTATGGAAAGGGGAAGGGTTGTGTATATGATTAAGCAACCTGTTGGATTAAGAAAACAGTGGTGCCCAAACTTCAAACGGAAGTGAAATTTTATTTCGTTATTTTTATATGGCTTCTTTCTGTTTAATATTATCTATATTGTCTGTAAAACAAAACTACTAACACTGATTTCTTAATATTGCACTTGTGTTTTAAATCTTAATAACATAATAGAGAGTTAAGAAGGAATATTCACTTAAATTCCATAGTAGTATAATACAGAGTGATTTATATAGAACTGACACATTTCTTTCTTTAATTATTCCGTTGGAAATTCATTCAATGACCCAATTTTAGCACCAAATTAAGCAGAATGTTCTGGAGTTTCGATTCCTTGTAACTAGATGCGCAGATGTTTATGTTTTATTCCTATTGTTGGCAGCTGTTTTCGACATTTTGTGTCAACGTGAAAATGCAGTGCACATTAAATCAACGACTCTTCCTTGTGAAGCAATACTGGATTACGAATTCAATTACAGCTACTCGAAGGGCATACCAGAGAGAATTTGGTGTTCGCAATCCTCCCAAAAGAAACACAATACTGGGGCTGGTAAACAAATTGGAAACAATTGGATCTCTAGGCTTCCCACGGTTGTTGTTGACGTAAGAGCACGACTGGAGCAGTCACCCAAAAAAATCATTAAGACGTTTGTCGCAGGAGACAGGGTACACCTACTCAATGTGTCAGAGAGCCTAAAGCCGTATAGGGTTACGGTTGTTCATCAGCTAAAGGAACCAGATAAGGATAAAAGATTGAATTATTGTCGTTGGTTTCAGACGTTCATTGTGCAAAATCCTGCCATATTGTCCATCACATGGTTCACAGATGAAGCATGGTTCCATTTATCCGGTTATGTGACGACCGAATAATTTCCAGGAACCTGTGGCCACCGAGATCTCCGGATTTGACAACGCCGGACAACATTTGCTATAGAGGCAAATATTCTCCCAAAATTCCTCTACATTTTAGGTATAATAAGTTGTCGCTAGCACAATTCTTTTTTAAACAATTAATGAAAGAAATGTGTCAGTTCTATATAAATCACTCTGTATTATACTGTATTAAGTGGATGAAACACATCATTCATAAAGAAAGTGATATTCCAAAGAAAGATATTGAATATGACATGATAAGTTGGAATTTATATTGATGGTATCTTTAGCCTTACAAAAGTAATCAATAAACTAATCAAAACAATATTACAGTACAAAGCAAAGTTACCTAGGTACTGTATCTGTTTTAAGTGTAACTAATATTACATAACAAAACTCTTATCGCATTATGCTTTTAAGGTGATATTTGTGAGCAACTTCCTGTCGTCAGAATATTAAATTATTTTCTCGAAATGTGCTGAAGCTATAGAGCTGACATTTTTACAACATATGGGCACATATCTTTTGCTTATGATGTAACAGTAGTTGCTTTGTTAATTCATTTTCTTACAAACAATTTCCATGCGAATATTTTCAAAATTTTCAATACACCATCTTCAGTAATACGTATATACGGTATATTAGATTTACGAAAACATTCTGTAAGGCTACTAAATAAATAGGCCTATACCAGAAAATTTCACTTTTCTATACGAAAAGTTGAGAAAATATTTCTTTTGAATTAAAAAATCAAACTTGTCAAAAATGAGCATTAAAATTAAAACTTACATCCTTATAATGCACTTATACTTCTCAGACAAATCTAAAAATTAACATGGATACAGTTTTAATAAGTTCTCTTCCCTTCGTCTATTGAATCAGTGCTGGCCATCCCTGAATATAGCTCGACGAAGCGGTATATACCACGTCTTTCGTCTGTCTCTTTCCTTTCCGCTGTAAAGCGCTCAGGCTCTCCTGGGCTCTAAAGCGCGCGCTTGCTCCTGTCGGCATCAATTGACATGACTGTACTAGGCTGTGGTATGAGTGCTAGAATTTCAGCACTGTTTGTTTTGGCGCATACCGTATTAGTAGGCCTATTTATTTTTATGCTCGACCATGCCGAAATGTAGTAATTATACACCTGGTAGCAGTCCTTTAATGAATGTCATTAAAGTACACCTACTCATTAAAGTACAGGTCTTCAGCCAATCACAAGTCAGCTTTGTGCCGTTATATCGATTATTATCGGATAGGCCTATGCAATCGACAGACAATTAGCGAAAAGTCACGGAGGCTGGAAATCCAATACTGTTGCAGAAGGTTATGTTCTGTTACTATAATAATTAGCGTTAATTGTAAATAATATTCAAATAAATTCAATTTGTCATCTCGTTTTTCAATTCTAAATCAATTTCCAGGTTATATCAGACTAATGTTTATTCTTATTCCGTGCCAAGGTCAATGACATTCGGCCTCGGAAAAAATCAATACTTTCGCGTCTGCGCACATCTCACAGTTCAGGTCAGTTCGCACATAATCATAAAAAGACCTAATTTTGAATACTTTCAAGTTAGAAATATGGTCGAGCATAAAAAGTCGTATGAAACTTGCCTATAATGGTAATTAAGACGCTCGTATGAAAATTATGAAACTCGTTTCATGAACAATCATACTCGCGTCTTAATTACTACCATTATAGGCTCGTTGCATAATGTACTATTATGTCTTTTTCCGCACACAATATTATTTCTCTTTGCACTATAATTTTATTTCAGCTGCTGACCATGAAGCTTCCTGCACGTTGTGTGGAAGCAGACGTATCTCAAAATCGTATAATTTCCAATACAACGGATATTTGCCTGTTTTTATACGTCTGTGGCCGAACAACATATCCTCAGAAGTAATCCAGGCAGTCGTATACCAGTGTGTATTGTGTTTTTATGAAGCGCTTTGAATTAAACTGTCCACCTCGCACCTGTGTTCTGAATCGACCAGCTGAACATAATATCAGAGAGTTATTAAAATGGATACGCCCTTTTTATGACTTCCTGCTGTAGTTGTCAGGGTCCCAGGCAGCCGAAATTGCCCCTTTTAACTAGACTAATGCTCCGCAAATATCATCTTACTAAGTACAGGCCATTAGCCAGAAGATATAAATTATATTCAGCTATAACAAGTAGCTGTTTAATCTTCCTTCCAGTCTTTGACAACGCCCTCAACTTTTATATGCCTAGCAGCAATGTGTGAAGTAAATATTACCTTTGCTTCTTCCGTCTGGGTTCTCTCATTGTGGAGTCAAACTGTAACTATTGCGAGAGCGTTAGAGTACGAAGTTCTAGGGTTCAATCCCGGATTGGAGCGGTCATCTTGCCGTATCTTCTTGAACTGTTCCTAGTTCCAACGAGATTCCTATAAGGTGCAATAGCAAACTTCTAGAGCGATCGGTTTGGAAGTAAATGCCGAAAAGACAAAGTATATGATTATGTCTCGTGACCAGAATATTGTACGAAATGGAAATATAAAAATTGGAGATTTATCCTTCGAAGAGGTGGAAAAATTCAAATATCTTGGAGCAACAGTAACAAATATAAATGACACTCGGGAGGAAATTAAACACAGAATAAATATGGGAAATGCGTGTTATTATTCGGTTGAGAAGCTCTTATCATCCAGTCTGCTGTCGAAAAATCTGAAAGTTAGAATTTATAAAATAGTTATATTACCGGTTCTTCTGTATGGTTGTGAAACTTGGACTCTCACTCTGAGAGAGGAACATAGGTTCAGGGTGTTTGAGAATAAGGTGCTAAGGAAAATATTTGGGGCTAAGCAGGATGAAGTTACAGGAGAATGGAGAAAGTTACACAACACAGAACTGCACGCATTGTATTCTTCACCTGACATAATTAGGAACATTAAATCCAGACGTTTGAGATGGGCAGGGCATGTAGCACGTATGGGCGAATCCAGAAATGCATATAGAGTGTTAGTTGGGAGACCGGAGGGAAAAAGACCTTTAGGGAGGCCGAGACGTAGATGGGAGGATAATATTAAAATGGATTTGAGGGAGGTGGGGTATGATGATAGAGACTGGATTAATCTTGAACAGGATAGGGACCGCTGGCGGGCTTATGTGAGGGCGGCAATGAACCTTCGGGTTCCTTAAAAGCCATTTGTAAGTAAGTAAGTAAGTAAGGAATGGAAAGCACCTGGAGAATGAGTACCGCTACTAAAAAATTGAAGGGGTTTCTGTAAAAACGTGGTAGCTCAACTTTTACAAAGCTGTGAAAAACAACAACAAACATTCTAAAAAATTCAAATTTTAACTGAAATTCTTTAGTTTTTCAAATTATGACCTACATACATACGAGCTTCATTTTATCACCGAATAATTTATTACAATCAGAAATTTATGGGTACGAAATACAAACAAATAATATAGGTACCCATTTAGCAATAAAATTGGATATAGTCATGTAAATGCAGTAGAACGGTTAGCACGACATCTAAGGGATCTTGAAAATTATGTTGTTATAAACGAGTGTCGTAGTAACCGAGATTCATATTATCAGTCTAGTGAGGTGGAAAATGAAAAATAATAAACATAATTAGGCTTATTTTAGATTTATGTAGGCCTATTCACTTTTAAGCATACCATGAACACAATAAAATACAGTACATGTACAATGATAAATATAGTATTCTGTATTAAAACAGTTTGTTCATTACTCACCAAACTTATTTACTGAGGAGTGAAGCAATCAGTCATTTTACTCTGTTGTCTCCTACTTGCCCAATATACACTTTCTAAATTAAATTCTATGTTCATTATTTCAGTTGCAATTTCACTGCTCCTTCTCCTAGCTTCATAGAAATGTTCACAATTCTAATGGCTTCTACAGTGTCACTCATTTCTTTTAGCGGCCATACTGCGTTAAAATGCGTGCACTTAGTGAAATCTTCCTGTCGAAACTGACCGCATGCAGGTACCGTTAATACCGCATGAATTCGGGTATGTTACAATGGGATGGGGAATCTGCCTGCATTCCAGAGGTCTATGATAGAAGGGAACAGTAAAGGATTTGCCAGATTTCAGCAAAATATTTCTTAAAATACTTTGGATCTTAGAAAATTGTATTCCAAACTGAGGTTGAAAATGACGTTATATGCGAGGTAGACGCATATACGTTTGTCGTATTAAGCAAGGTAGGAAAGCATATGTCTTCTGGTGAATTAGTTGGGACCACAGAATATTTGACGTTATAGGCGAGGTGTCGCACAAAACGAGATCGCTATAACCAAGTTCTACTGTATATATATACATGTATACAGGGTGATTCACGAGGATTTACCGCCACTTACGGAGCTTATTTCCGAAGACTTGTCGAGCGAGAAAGTCATACAAACATGTTTTCTAATCTCAATATTTTCAGAGTTACACTAATTTGAAGTTGTTAGTAAAATACCTTTTTCTTTAGTTTTAAGGGTAAAAGAATACTACAAATAGAAAATGAACTATGCAGGAGTATCATTTCTTTAGGTCGCTAGTATTCTGAAGTTAAAATTGTGCTGTGAATTGCTTTGTGCAGATTTTGTTTTTCAATGTTTAACTAAAAATTACATTATTCTTACGCACTTAGCACAAAAATTGTTACAAATCATACGACTTTAGGAACTTGATTCTTTACAGTTTAATTATGCATCCTAATGTACAGTCTTGAAGAATTTACAACAGTGGCGTGATTTGTAACAATTGTGACAAATGCGTAAGAAAAATGTAATTTTGTTGTTAAAAATCGAAAAAAAAAAAATCTGTACGGAGCAACTATGGAATTCACAACACATTTTTACCTTCAGAATAATAGTTAATTAAAGAAATGATACTTCTGAATAGTTCATTCTCTATCTGTAATATTCTTTTACCCTTAAAACTAAAGAATAACTGTATTTTACAAACAACTTCAAATTAATGTAACTCTGAAAATATTGAGATTAGGACAAATGTTTATATGACATTTATTGCTCAGAATATCTTCGGCAATAGGCTTCGTAAGTGGCGGTAAATACTCATGAATCACCCTGTATATACACCACGCATACACGCACGCACACATACACTATATCGTGAGTAATGTCATTACCTACAGTTTATTCTTTGGGATATTTCAAACAAAAAAAAAAATCACACAATTTTACTCGTTTTTGGTTCCTTTTCGACATAAAAATTATTTTATATGAATCATTTCATGCGATCTTTTATAATAATAATAATAATAATAATAATAATAATAATAATAATAATAATAATAATAATAATAATAATAATTTATTTTAGCTGGCAGAGTTAAGGCCGTAAGGCCTTCTCTTCCACTCAACCAGCAAAAATAGTATATACATATGCATGAACTTACAAAGAATTCAACAATTTGATTTAGATGGGAGTTACATGTATACAAGAGTTATTTACGAATTAAACAACAAAATACTATGAACTATTAATTAAACACTGAAATAAACTGTGAAGCAGAATTAAGCTAAAATACATAGAATGTTAATATATTTCAAATAATATTAGATAATAGAATGAGATTATTATGAGACAATTTTGAAAACACAGCACAATCAGGATGATGTCTAAAAGAAAGAAGTAACAATGTAGTCAGTGATAGTTTAAATCAGTATGATTGGAGTGAAATGCTAATAAGGTTATCTTTTAAGCTGTTTTTAAAGGTGTTTGTTGTCTTGCAGCCCCTAATACTTTGTGACAAGGAATTCCACTGACGCGAGGTGGATACTGTAAAAGATGATGCATAACAAGATGTTCTATGAAGAGGTATACTTAGCGTGCCACAGATAAGTGATCTGGTATTTACGTCGTGGTTAGAGTATAGATAAGAGAAACGAGACGAAAGGTAATTTGGTGTTAAGGTGTGCAGAATTCGAAAGAGTAAAGACAAAGAGTGTAAAGTTCTGCGTTCTTTAAGTCGGAGCCACGAAAGACTTGCGAAGGACGGTGATATGTGGTCATATCGTCTGATGTTGCACTCGTATCTGACGCACATATTCTGAGCTCGCTGTAACTTGACAGTTCAGAACTTAGGTCACTTAAGAAAACGTCACAATAATCGAAGTGCGGCATTACTAGGGAAAGCGATTGATTTAATTCCGAATATGCTCAGTCAATTTAAGAGAAGTGTGTATTATGATAATTAACTATTAAAAGAATTTTAGTTTTGCCCTTAAAAATGCAGAAATTTTGATCCGAACTAATGTAACTTTTCGCTTTGCAAAGGAATTTTAAAATGTCTGAAGCGTCTGGATGAAATGAAGGTGTTAATGCCAGTGAAATGAGTCCAGGGTCCAGTGCCGAAAGTTACCCAGCATTAATGAGTTGAGGAAAAACCCCAGAAAAACCTCAACCAGGTTAATTTTTCTCACCCAGGATTTGAACTCTGTCCCGCTCATTTCACAGCCAGGAATGTTAACCGTTACTCAATAGCGGTGGACTGAAATAATTGTTAAACGTGGAGTCTTAGTGAGTGTATACGTCTTTGTTAACCTTCTTCCTAATCTTTGTTCCCACGATCACGATGATGTAGAAACGATAACGGCCATAATGCCAAAAAGAAAATACAAACTTAAGAGGAATCAACGGAATAGGTGTTTCCGAAGTGGTGGAGATGATTAGGAACCTGAATGCTTGATCCGTTAATAAGGTACTGGCACTTTCATTTCTTTGAAAAATGTAACGGGAATTTAACACATTCGGTTCGCGACAGGAACAGTTTGGCTGTGAGATGCTAACTGCTCATACGTGGACTTTGTTAATAGAAACCTAAACTAACCAAACATAATCTTCGTATATGCAAAATATGTAACCGGAGCACGAAAGGAACTTCTTGATTTGATCTGGAATGTACACGCGAAAATAAATCCGGGTAAGAATCACGCTGGCACTGCATGAAAAGTCTGCGCATGCGCCTCAGCCAAACTGTTCCTGTCGCGAACCTCTCCTGAATATAACTTACAGGCTCATACATTTACAGTATATAAAATAATCAAGTACCAGATAAAGGACTCCAGGCAAAAAATTTGTTGGCCATTTTGAGCTCATGTTGAAATTTGAAAGTAGCACAATAGCCAACTATCAGTAGCCTAAGACCATGTGGACATATGCCACCCTCTATCAGTATTTCTTACCTTACTTACAAATGGCTTTTAGAGAATCCGAAGGTTCATTGCCGCTCTCACATAAGACCGCCATCTGTCCCTATCCTGAGCAAGATTAATCCAGTCCCTACCATCATATCCTACATTCCTCAAATCCATTTTAATATTAGCCTCCATCTAGATACATCTCGGCCTCCCCAAAAATCTTTTTCCCTCCGGTCTCCCAACTAACACTCTATATGCATTTCTGGATTCGCCCATACGTGCTACATGCCCTGCCCATCTCAAACGTCTGGATTTAATGTTCCTAATTATGTCAGGTAAAGAATACAATGCGTGCAGTTCTGTGTTGTGTAACTCTCTCCATTCTTCTGTAACTTCATCCCCAAATATTTTCCCAAGCATCTTATTCTCAAATACTCTTAACCTGTGTTCCTGTCTCACAGTAAGAGTCCAAGTTTCACAACCATACAGAACAACTGGTAATATAACTGTTTTATAAATTCTAACTTTCAGCTTTTTTGAGAACAGACTGGATGACAGAATTCTTAACCGAATAATAACAGGTATTTCCCATATTTATTCTGCGTTTAATTTTCTCTCGAGTGTCATATATTTTGTTACTGTTGCTTCAAGATGTTTGAATTTTTCCACCTATTCAAAGGATAAATTTTCACTTAATATTTTAGGAGAAAAATTAAGTGTCAATATTACAGATAAACTGTGTAGGACAAATTAATACATCGATAAATTTTCACTCAATATTTTAGGGGAAAAGTTAAGTGTCAATATTACAGATAAATTCTGTAGGACAAATTAATACATCGGTAAATTTTCACTTAATATTTTAGGAGTAAAATTAAGTGTCCATTTTACAGATAAATTCTGTAGGACAAATTAATACATCGATAAATTTTCAAGTAATTCTTACCATATTGCATTAGCAGCACCAATAACATTCTGCCATAACATTCTTGTATACTGATCGAGTTGTAGTTTTCAACAAGAACCTTCTGTATCATATCCGGGGAAGAGAAAAAAATTAAAACAAAATTGCACATATTTCGTTAAGAAATGTTTCGCAATGGCAATGTCAACCCCTCCTAAAAATAAACTCGTGTTCCACATTTTGGGAACCAATGCCTCGGACATGGAAATAACCAAAATGTAGATCGGTATTATCTTGTACAGATGTCATGTATTGCAGTTTGTTTTTAAATCTATACCTTTTACGTATAGCTAATGAATGATTTGGGACCAGAAGTTTAAATTTTAATTGGATTCTTTATGTAAAGGTATTCATTCAGGATTGTCAGAAAAAGAAAATACCTATAAAGATTCTATCGGTGGGAAGATAATTCTTTTCTTTCGAAGTTGCTCCTACATAAATTCCTCACAACTGTCTAAGTAGATTGAAGTTTCTTTGTTTTTTACTTAGTGACATATTCCACTCATTGAGGCTAAAGAGTGATATACTCATTACCACAAAATATCTCCCTCTTGCAATGGTAAGATGACACATTTTGACAGATTTATTCCCTGACTTAAGACAATAAAGCTGATTGGATCGTCTGTAGGAGCTACATTTATTTCTAAACAAAACATTTGAGATGTTAGAAATTTTGTGTCTTCCCGTCTGGGGTATCCATCTTGTCAGAACGACCTTCACCTGCTGTGGCACATTAATTTTCGGGGTTTGTGCCCCCGCTATCCCATTCTTTAGTACGTTTTGTGTACCAGTTAACTGACATTTGCACAAGATTAGGCTGTGCGTTAAAACGTGATGTATTTATCGTCTATAGATGGAATCACAAACTCTTGTCTTCTGGAAACGAGAGAGATTTTGATTGTTTTATCTGATAGCCTTTCAGAAGGTTCTAGAAACATGAGGTTTTAAATTAGTGGTCGGTGTAAGGCATCTGTAACGTAGTCATACTGCTACTCATACCGGAGGTCCTCGTTTCAATCCCGGCAGCACCAATTGAAGAGTTGATAGTAAAAATCGGACAAGTCCAAAATATTAATTTTTCAGGAAACGAAAAAAACTGTCCCTCATGTTTCTCATCAATATAATCTGATATAGTTTATACAGATATCACATATCTACCAACTCTGGTAAAAACTTTTACTGTTCTCTTTTAGGCCTATAAGGTTATTTGGAAAAAGCAAAACATTTGGACATATCCCCTTTTTGCAGAAAATTTTATATGTACACACATTAATTTAAAAAAAGATATGAAATCATACGATGAAAGAGTAATGGAACGGAGAAAAATTCTCTCCGGCGCCGGGATTTGATGACGCAGAATATCTGCATGGAAATATCATATGTACTTCGGTACATTAAAATAATATATATGAAATCATGTTTCATTCATATTACCAACTGTATCAATACACAAATAAATACTTTATAAGTGTTTTATTAATAATCCATTTTGAATCTTTCGTACACTACTTTTAACACTCGAATATAAATAAATTGGTTAATGGCGATCTTACTCGTGTTAATTATGTAAGCATGTGCGGCTTACAGCTGTTTCGGTGCTATTTGGCACCATCCTCAGAGCCTTCTGTGTCTCGGCGTCATCTCAACATCGCTGCCTGTTGTGTGGGTGCGTTCGTGTGATGAAGAGTGTGTGTGTTCTGAAATTGATCTGTGTGTTGAGAATTTGGTTAGGGTGTGTTTTATTGTCTTTATATTTCATATTGTTCTAATGTGTTGAGTTTTTGGTTTTTGGGTTGTATGTGTAGGATTTCCATGTCTGTATTTATGTTATTGTATGTGTGGTTAGCATTAATTATGTGTTCGGCATATGTAGATGTATTGTGTCCTCTGGTTATTGCTTTAATTTGTTCTTTGTATCGAGTTTGGAATGATCTGCCTGTCTGTCCAATGTAGAAACTGTCGCAACTATTGCATGTGAGTTTATATACGCCTGTGTGGTTGTGTTTATTTGTTTGTGTTGTTTGTGTATTGAGATGTCTTTGTAGTGTGTTTTCTGTTCTGTATGCTATGTTGTATTTCTTTTTTCTGAATGAGGATGCGATCTTATGTGTGTTTTGTTTTCGTATGTTAGTGTGATGTATTTCTTGTGTTTGTGTTGTGTTTTGTGCGTTTTTGTGTTTCTTGAGTTTTTGTTTTGTCTTCCTTATTATGTTGTCTATTATGTCTGGGTTGTAACCATTTTCTTATGCTATGTATTTGATTGTGTTCACTTCTTCATTGTAGTGTTATTGGCTCATGACCCATGACAGACAGGCAGATTTTGTACGTACTGAGACCTCAAGAATCCAAAAATGTTGAAATAAGTACATGGTGCCATTAAAAAAACAGACTCATTGGCACCCCCTTCATAAATGAAAAGCATAGTACTTGAAAACACGTTCAAAATATTCCTTCTTTGATACCCTACAACTTTTGTATAAATAGTTTCTTCATAAAATTAGAAATAAGAAAGTTATAAGCATTTTACTCATCCCGTATATGCGATCACGGCTTCTATGCAAGAACAGCGTTAATTATATTATTTCAAAAGTCCATATGAGCCGTTCAGATTAAAAGTGGTGCAAGTAAAAATTGGATAATGAGGTTTAAAGTAAAAATTCTGTAAAATACAACGCAAACTAGTATTAATATATCCTTCTTGCTATCCACTGACTACTAATCTATACTAATAATAAATTTGTAGCCGAAATTTTTCTGGTAATTTTCGATTTTACAAAAATAATTGGTCCTAACATATATAATTAACCACCCTGAAACCGAAAATCGCTTTTTTGACATTTTTTGTTTGTATGTCTGTCTGTATGTTTGTTACCTTTTCACGCGATAATGGCTGAACCGATTTATATGAAAATTGGAATATAAATTAAGTTCGTTGTAACTTAGATTTTAGGCTATATGGCATTCAAAATACTCTATTTAAAAGGGTGGGTATAAGGGGGCTTGAATTAAATAAATCGAGATATCTCGCTTATTATTGCGTTTTGTGAAAAATGTTACATAACAAACCTTTCTTTAAAACTGATTTCCGATAAGTTTTATTCTTTACCAAATTTTGATAGGACTGATATTTAATGAGATAAATGAGTTTTAAAATTAAAATAACGCCATCTAAGACGGTGCAATGAATTAAGAACAAATGACTTCGTCTATAAGGGGCCTTGGACAACAACAATCGAAACAGGGGCCTTGGCCACTAACAATCGAAATCTATTAAACATAGCCTACAGAGAATGTTTCTGTGTTAGTATGAAGTAATATTATAAGCTAAATTAACCGATTTGTATAATTAATTATTATTTCACCATTGGAAAGTGTAGTTTCTCTAGATGGACATAATGCTATAATGTTATTACAGTAACGTCTGAGTAAATCGAGGACAGGTAAGATTAAAATACTTTCTTATGCACAGAAAATTTGATAGGCTATTTTGTAGGTACATTCGTTTTCTGTATTTCTTAAAATAATATTTTTGTATACTCATTTTAATCTCAGAGAATTAACGGTCAACGAGAGTGTATTGATTTAGTATGCAGTAATAGTACGTTAGCTTAGCAATCCATTATTTTATAATTCAAATTTTAACTATGCTCAATTGAATCGTATTAAAATACTTAAAATATATATGCAATAAATGCAATGCAAAAGAAAATTTGGTAATGAGCGAAGCAGATTATCTTGTGCTGTTGTAAAAGTTGTTGCCTGGATCAAACGTCCTATTTTAATTATGTAATTACTTTATATTTATTTCTAACAGGTGCAGCGGAGCGCACGGGTACGGCTAGTACTTTAAATAAATTTAATATTAATTGCTACTTTGCGCTGTATTTTACAGAATGTTTACTTTAACCCTCATTACCCATTTTTGACTTACACCACTTCTGCTCTGAACAGCTCATATTTTGCTAAGAATACATTTTTCAGTCTATCATCACGGCATGGCGCGTCCGCCAGTTTCTATCTGATGCTTTTCCAATTCACTGCGGGCTAAAGCAGGGAGATGCACTATCACCTTTACTGTTTAACTTTGCTCTAGAATATGCCATTAGGAAAGTTCATGATAACACAGAGGGTTTGGAATTGAAAGGGGTTACATCAGCTTCTTGTCTATGCGGATGACGTGAATATGTTAGCAGAAAATTCACAAACGATTAGGGAAAACACGGAAATTCTACTTGAAGCAAGTAAAGCGATAGGGTTGGAAGTAAATCCCGAAAAGACAAAGTATATGATTATGTCTCGTGACCAGAATATCGTACGAAATGGAACTATAGAAATTGGAGATTTATTCTTCGAAGAGGTGAAAGAATTCAAATAACTTGGAGCAACAGTAACAAATATAAATGACACTCGGGAGAAAATTAAACGCAGAATAAATATGGGAAATGCCTGTTATTATTCGGTTGAGAAGCTTTTGTCATCTAGTCTGCTGTCAAAAAATCTGAAAGTTAGAATTTATAAAACAGTTATATTATCCTACCGGTTGTTCTGTATGGTCGTGAAACTTGGACTCTCACTTTGAGAGAGGAACAGAGATTAAGGTGTTTGAGAATAAGGTTCTTAGAAAAATATTTGGGGCTAAGAGGGATGAAGTTACAGGAGAATGGAGAAATTTACACAACGGAGAGCTGCACTCATTGTATTCTTCACCTGGCATAATTAGGAATATTAAATCCAGACGTCGTGAGATGGGCAGAGCATGTAGCACGTATGGGCGAATCCAGAAATGCATATAGAGTGTTAGTTGGGAGGCCGGAGGGAAAAGGACCTTTGTGGAGGCCGAGATGTAAATGAGAGGATAATATTAAAATGGATTTGAGGGAGGTGGGATATGATGATAGAGAATGGATTAATCTTTGCTCAGGATAGGGACCAATGGCGGGCTTATGTGAGGGCGGCAATGAAGCTCCGGGTTCCTTCAAAGCCAGTAAGTAAGTAAGTACATTTTTCAGTATATTCATATGTTGCTGTAAGTCTTAGACGCTATCAAAACTTTAACTCTTCTTTTCTCAACATACAAATTTAGCGCTATTTTGAGTGACGCTTAAAATTGCTGCAGAGATGCGTACGTTGACTCGGGTACAAACCGGCGCCGCGTTAGCGGGAACGCTCCCATCTTGCGAACTTCATATCTGAATCTGGGAGAGAGTTATGGCACGGAGTCGATGGGGCTCGGACAGCGTCCCGCCTTGAGCATTTTGACAGCCATAAACTGTGCGAGTTATCGTAATGGGTTAGCATTCAGTTGCATCGGGCTTGCCGACCACTTAGGCCGGCATTTCCACGACTCTGTCGTATCACAAATCATACAAAGTCGCCTGGCCGGTCTAATGACGAATGCTCTGGTATGCATATTAGCTTAAGACTCACATTAGCCTACACATCTCTGTCTTCAGTGGCGGCTCTTTCATATCTCGGCCGTTTAATTCATTTTTTTTTTTCATAGGTTATTTTACGACGCTTTATCAACATCTTAGGTTATTTAGCGTCTGAATGAGATGAAGGTGATAATTCCGGTGAAATGAGGGAAAACCCCGGAAAAAACCTCAACCAGGTAACTTGCCCCGACCGGGAATCGAACCCGGGCCACCTGGTTTCGCGGCTAGACGCGCTAACCGTTACTCTACAGGTGTGGACCGTTTAATTCATATTGATATAAAATCTGTACTGATGTTATTTTAGAACGGTTTCAGTTACCTCCCTTAAACTCTGCGACTCTTATGCTAGATTGTATAAACCATTTAATCTTAGATCAGAGGTTAAATTGAGCCTCGTTCTAGCTGAACTTGGAATTTTGTGTTGTATAAAGTCTAATCTGGGATTAATTTGTCTTAAACTAAAGTCAACTTGGACTGAAGAAATTTCTCCGATTAAGTTAGATGATCCAAGTTCAGTTATTTCTTTTATCTTTGAAATGTACGAGTGGCAGATTTAGCGAAAAGAATAACCATTATTATTAATATTAATAGATATGGTAGGTACATTTATATAATATATTTTTTTTTATTTCTTGCATTAATACACAAACATTCTTATATTTTATAAGGCTTTATCGTGGTCAGCAGTATCAAATAACATAACCTATAATTATATTATGTTTATAACAACCCTTAATTATTAATGGATATGAAAGGTACATTCATAAATTTTCAGTTAACTGTATTACTAAACGAAAATTGTCGTTTTATAAAGCTTTATTATGTTTAGCAGTATCAAAGACCATAACATGATAACAATTGGGAGAATGGTCAATCTTCTTCTTATTGTCCGCCATTATTTACAATGCACAAAACAAACCAGTGTCTCCAACAGAGTGTACGGAAATTCGCCAAAAAGTAGTTGTAAAGTCGCTAGATTTCTCATTATTAACAAATAAAGATGAAATTTTGTCACTATGGGGTACTAAAAAGGTCGCTAAATCCCTATTTAAGCAATATAAAAGTTAAAAGAAATTGTTGTTGAAAAAGAGTTAAAGTCGCTACTTTGGCAGCACTGAACAAACCAGTACAACATGGCCCGCGCATCACATACTTCACCTGTTTATGCGCTGTTGCCAAATCCTTTTCACGTGATTGCATTTGAACCAAGGTAATTTGATCGCAGAAAAAAAATTTTGTACAATAGAAGAAGTGTCTAAACTCGATTCACTTTCCGATCTTCGATCAAAGTTGATCTTTAGTCAGGGAGTTTTATACAATTGGGCCTTAAAGGGCTTAGTACCTACTGAATCTAAATTTTTTTCACATCGCTTATTTCTTAGCTCAGTGATTCCCGAAGTGTGGGTCGCGATCTCCTGGGCAGTGTTGCCAATTCAGCTGTTTTCCCGCCAGATCTGGCATTTTCCAGTGTTAGTTTAGCGGGTAAAATTTATGAAATTTGTGTTGCTGATATAGGAGTTTAGAGGATATTTTAACAGTCACAGCGGCAAAAATCTCATTTTACAATATTGCAATTTAGCGACTTCAGCACCGTTTCATGACGGGTTTTTTAGGAATAGAATTGGCAACCCTGTCTTAACTGTCCGCCAGAGGCCTCTTTTGCTTAACAAGATGTTCCGTAATTTTTCTTCATAATTATTCTAACAGGAGGCCCTTTAAAGTAAAAAGTACATAAGAATTCAGGTAGTGGTAAAATAAGGATGAATGGATTTTAGTTAAGTCAAATTAAATAGAATAGAATGATTTATTTTCGCTGGCAGAGTTAAGGTCATAAGGCCTTCTCTTCCACTCAACCAGCCTTAATGAAACAATACATATTTAAATTACGAATATTTACACTACACTTAAAAGATTCCCCAGCAATATTCTTCAGTTAAGTTTTAACGACTAGTGCATGTTTATTTACATTTAGATAAACCTATAAGATAAAGTAATAACTTAATTTATGAGCTAATACAAGAAGAAGAATATCATCGAAATGATAGCCGTCCAAATCTTGGATTTGAAATATCGGCATCCTAGTCAATTCAAATGAAGAAAAAAGGACATGTAAATTTTATTAATGTTAAAAAAAAAATACATAATGAAATTTTTAAAAAAGAATATTCTGCGACAAGATTTGGTAGCTATCAAAGCGATAAAAATTTATTGAAAATAAGTAATATACATTGAATATTATAAAGATGAACAGAGATGGTGATTGATGATGTTCAGTGAAGATTTTAAAATGGTTGATGCAATTGTCTGAAGAGTCTTATCACGAACCTTTAATTTTCTGAGGATCTCCAATGTAAATTTGGGAATTGTTCCTCGCGCACCAAACATAAGTCCAATGACATTCCAATCTTGAATATTATATTTATGACTGAGATCATCACAGCATATAAGGTAAATAGCGCGTTTCTCTTCATGTAACTGCTTTGGTTGATCTTCATTCATTTCGAACCTTACAGTGGGGTAAAGAATGAGACCAGTTTTTATCTCGGTCAATTACCATGATGTCAGCACGCCGTGTAGATCCTTCCATTGAACTTCCTCATATACTTCGTATTCACCATGTTCCCTTAATCTGTTAGCAATTATTGAGCGGACTGTGTTATGTCTGTCAATTCGCAGTAATTCGCCCTGAGGGCAGAAACCCAGCACGTTATAATTAATTTGAGATAGCTAGTAAAATGATGAGAATTAATTTAATATAAGTTTACTAGAACTATATTATAGGGAGAAAAAATATAAATCTAAAACGGGTCGCGAGCCACCCCTGGTGATTCTATACTGTTTCTACTTTTAATTTTGTGATTATGATCTGTCCGTGAGTAATATGTAGGTTTTTCAGTTCGATCCCCTATGTCTCTCCATGCTGTACGAATCCCGTGTCATCTTTTTAGACAATTTCGTAGTATGAAAAATATATACAGGCTCAACCGTAAGTAATATCATTAATTTCAGAGGGTTATGCTTTGAGATATTTGAAACAAGAAAGTTTAATACCATTTTTGATAGTTTTTGCTGCCTTTCCGAGATAAAATTTCATAGCGTGTTTGGGAAAGCCATTGATTTAATTCCCAATATGCACAGTCACTTTAAGAGAGTAATGTATTATGGTAATAAATTATTAAAATAATTTTAATTTTGTCCTTTAAATATGCACCAGTTTGATCCAAAGAAATGTAATATTTTACAATTCTTTTTCCGAACGAATAGTTTGATTTCTTCGGATCAAATTCCTGCTCATTTAAAGGACAAAACTAAAATTCTTTCAATCGTTTATTATCATAACACACTGTTCTCTTAAATTGAACGAGCATGTTAGGAATTAAGTCAATGGTTTTCAGAAACACGCTCTGAAATGTTTCATATAAAACAATTTTTATTTCGAAAATGAAGCAAAAACGAGCGTTTTTTGTTTGAAATATCTCAAAGAATATCTCCCTGAAATTAATGATAATGACATTTCTTACAGTTCACTATGTATAAGCATTAAGCGGTGAGACTTTTTCATGATGACATTATAATGCTTCTTTGAAACCCGTGTATGCACACCAAGTTATATGTTGAGGTAGCATCAGAGGTCTAAAACCATCCCTGACAGCACGTTTACCAGTTCCATACAGACACAGAACATTATCCTAATGTTTCTTTAACATAAAGGAATTCAATACGGCACATAAGTGTAGCCTATCTCTGGCTTCAGAAATTGCCCATCTGTCTGAGCAACAGATGTTATTTAATAAATCAGCTGGTTTATTGATTCCAATTTATAATAATTTATCTGCAAGTACGACTCATCCGGCCAGTTTTTCCAGCCCTTCTCTAAGTAGCAATATGTGACATAATGATAACTTCTTTCTTCTAGCCATGAGTCTATACTAGAATGCAGTAGCGTACTGGCTTCATACAGGGACATCATTTTATTTTTACTAACATTTCTAATATTAACCTGGCTATACCTTTGGATCAACGATTAAAAACCGGAAACACCGTTTGCTACCCCCTTCCACGACTGGAGTTCGATGACACTGGCGTAATCTATAATAATAATAATAAATCTGTAGCCGAAATTTTTCTGGTAATTTTCGATTTTCCAAAAATAATTGGTCCTAACATATATAATTAATCACCCTGAAACCGAAAATCGCTTTTTTGAAATTTTTGTTTGTATGTCTGTCTGTCTGTCTGTCTATGTTTGTTACCTTTTCACGCGATAATGGCTGAACGGATTTCGATGAACATTGGAATATAAATTAAGTTCGTTGTAATTTAGATTTTAGGCTATATGGCATTCAAAATACATTATTTAAAAGGGGGGTTATAAGGAGGCCTGAATTAAATAAATCGAAATATCTCGCTTTTTATTGATTTTTGTGAAAAATGTTACATGACAAAAGTTTCTTTAAAAATAATTTCCGATAAGTTTTATCCCTTGAAAAAGTTTGGTAGGACTGATATTTAATGAGATAAATGAGTTTTAAACTTAAAATAACTGCCATCTAAGGCCGTGTAATGAATTAAAAAACAAATGACTTCGTCTATAAGGGGCCTTGGACAGCAACAATCGAAAGCTATGAAAGATAGCCTACAGATAATGTTTCTGCGTTTGTATGAAGTAATATCGGAAGCTAAATTAACCGATTTGTATAATTAATTATTAATTCACCATTGGAAACTGTAGTTTCTCTAGATGGACATAATGCTATAATGTTATTACAGTAACTTCTGAGTGAATCGAGGACAGGTAAGATTAAAATAGCTTCTTATGCACAGAAAACTTGATAGGCTATTCTGTACATTCGTTTCCTGTATTTCCTAAAATAATTTTTATGACCAAATGACTGGTCTCTGGATCAAAATGATCGCATTTTAATTATGCAAATACAATTTAAATTAAGTAACATAAACGATTTATCCTTATATCAAACACGAATGTTCCGTGGATCAAATGTCCTATTTTAATTATATAATTACTTTATATTTATTTCTAACGGGTGCAGCGGAGGGCACGGGTACGGCTAGTATACAAATAAGTCACTTTACTAGGTATAGAAGGGAAGAAAAGTAGTTCATCCATTTACGTAAACTAGGAAATATAGCGATTTTGAGTTTGATAATTTTCATTAGGTTTTTGTTCAATCAAAATACAGTACAATATCAACAATGAGTGTAAAACTCACGAACAGAACTATCCATTCGGATGCATTCATTATGCATTGCATATTATACTGTCTACAGTACAGAGAATGAAGTTAAATTGAAAAATAATCATAATATGGATATTTAAACACATTTTTTTAAATTCTGGCCGTTGATTTCGATACAGGCTTCAGTTCTAATGTGCATATTATCTCACTATAGACTATTGTACGTAATTCCAATTACCAGGTTCGTACTTGGTATCAGTAACTCATGTTGAAATAATTCTCTACCTACTCTATAAATGAGACCTTACGTACAGTAAATTCAATCTTCACTTCTGTCCGATCCGAAAAGATAAAACTACTCAGACATGCTATCTACTGTCCGTCCAAGTGGTTACGTCGCAGGGAAGAAATCACGTGACAGTTAATTACTTAACGAGGCCCTTTTATTTAAGTTATTTTAAACAATTGTATGGGTATAATATTACGTAGACGTCCAATTCAGAAATTAATGTTCTCAGAAAAGAGCTAAGATAGCCCAGCCACTAGCATTTGCAGAGAGGCGAATAGAAGCAGGTGGGGGAAACCGGGATGCAAAGTAGGCAAGTGGAAAATGATGCAATATTGAAAGCTCTTTCGTCACTGGAAAACGCGAACATATTTTTGGAACGTACTGTTTACTATGACCGTAAGGCTACTATGACTGTATATGCGGTCTTGGATCTGTGTGGAGGACGGTTGAACTTCATTAGTAGGAGGGGTGGGAGTGAAGTACATTAAAAAACTCAGGTAGAATAAAAATTGAAGTAAAAATAAAATTATGTCCCTGTATATGGCATGTCCCAAGATTCGATTTTTGGTCTATATTGTCTAGTACTAAGGAGTACTGATGTATACTTTCATTTCAAAACTTCCCAGTCTAAATAACTAATTATTTTAATTGAATTCAATTAAAAAACACGTCAATTTAGATATTGAGGGGGAAGTCTGAAACTAGGCTTAATTGCATTTTAGATTTCACCCTTCACCCCAGCCTCCCCACTTTGAAATTTCAAATGGCACCACTATATTTTTATACTTAAATATGAAAGAGCATTCAATTGTTTATACATCTCACTCATTTGTTTTCGCATCTTTTGTTTTCTGTCGTCGCCTGGAAACCTGTATTTTTGTTATTATCAGTTGATTGTAGGATGAAAACACAGCTTATTTTGTGTAATTTCTTACATTTAATCAATAAGAATGATTTATGTTCTCTCTTGAAGGATATACACCATTTTGTAATAATTTAGGTAATACACAAACACAACTACCCATATAACATGAATAATGTTCAATAAGTTTTTGTAGCTTCATTGTCTTCAGCTCTAATCAACAATACCGGTAACAACAATCCTGTCTTTTATTTTCTCTTTTATACTGTCTATTCTATTCTATTCTATTCTATTCTATCCTATTCTATTGTAATTCTTTTCTATCCTATTCTATTGTAATTCTTTTCTATCCTATTCTATTCTATTTAATTCTGTCCTATCCTATTCTATTATTCTATTTCTATTCTATTATGTTTTATTTTCTGTTCTGTTCTATTATTATTATAGTGTTAAGGAAAAAGTATCTAATATTTCAGGAGGTACTAGTATATATCAAAACAAGAAAAATGTCTAATAAACATGAGTCCTACAATACACATTTCTTAGATCCGAACACTTGTTCACAAGAGGTGCTCAATGTGACGTCCATTCATGGCAATGCATTCCTCTGCTCTTCGGCGTAAGGAATCACGCTCCTGAAATTGACCTGGTTGTTCTTGATAACCAAAAGTCTAGGGGATTTAGATTTGAGGAACGACCAGACCAAGTTGTGGAGCCTCCCCAATCAATCCAGCGGTCCTGAAATGTCAGCGTCAGGTGTTCACGCTAATTGGGGAAAAAATGTGCTGGTATGCCATCATGCATGAACCACATCTGTAGTCTTTGCTGACACGGCACATACTCCAGCAAGGTAGGCAGTACATTAATTAGAAAATTCTGATAACGAGCCCCAGTTAATCTCTGTGGTAGTACATATGGCCCTTAATCTATCGCCAAGAACGCCTGCCCATACGTTGATTGAGAATCGGTGCTGATGCCTTGTTTCTTCAAGTGCATGGGGATTTTCATCAGCCCAAACATGCCGATTACGAAAATTCACAACACCATCTCTGCTGAACCCCGCTCATATCCGCAATCAAACTTTTCTTTTCAGTATTCCTTGCGACGTATCAGTATTCCATGCCAGGGGTGTCAACTACGGTATGATTATCTGGTAGTCTGCTGTAGTGTAGGGCAGAAAAATGCATTGCCATAAATGGACTTCACATTGATGACCTCCTATGAACAAGTGTTCAGATCTCATTAAGTATGTGTTGTAGGACCCATGTTTATTAGAAATTTTTTTCTTGTTTTGATGCGTACTATCACATTCTAAAATATTGGATACTTTTTTAACACCCTATATTCTATTGTTTTGTTCTATACTATTTTAGACTATTTTATTCTAGGCTATTCAATACTATTATTATTCTAGTCTATTCTGTTTTCTATTCTATTATTACTCTATTCTGTTTTACTCTATTCCTGTTCAAGTCTACTTCTTTTTACTCTCTTTTATGTATCTCATTAATCTTATTTTTATTCAATTATGATCTGGTATAAGCTTAGAAGGTAGATATTTAACTTGTACTTATTTTTATTATCCATCTTGAATCTTGTGTACGCTAATTTTAACACTTAAATATAAATGATTGATTAAATGGCAAACTTACTAGTATTAAATTGTATAAGCACGTGTGGCTTACAGCTGGCTCTGATGATGGTGTGAAGGATCCACCGAAATAGTTGTAAGCCACACGTGCTTATACAATTTAACACTAGTAAGTTTGCCATTTATTCAATCATTAATTTTTTCTGTTATTTGAAGATAATAGTGACCTATGAAAGTCGAAGTAGACAGTTTTTAACATCGGACTAGTATTATCTATATTTCATTAAATTGCAGAGTATTCATTCATTCATTCATTCATTCATTCATTCATTCATTCATTCATTCATTCATTCATTCATTCATTCATTCATTCATTCATTCATTCATTCAGTCATTCATTTATTTTATTCCATAGATCTTACATGAGCAATCAAGCTTTAAGATGTGGAACAAGTCAAAATTTTACAACATTACAATTTTTACAAATTTTTATAGTTTTACAATTTAGTAATTTTCTACAATTTTTACAATTTTGTGCAATTTTTTACAATATTTTGGCGAGATGTAGTGAGATAAGGTGAGGTCCGAGGAATCGCCAAAATATTACCCGGCATTTGCATTTTGGTTGGGGAAAGCCTCGGAAAAACCCAACCAGGTAATCAAATCAAAGGGGTTGATGCCAAGGACTCGCCATAGACCATCCGGCTTCAGTCCCACGGCTGTGGAAAACCTCGGAAGAAACAAAGACCAAAGGGGGATCCAACCCAAGCCCGAACGCAGCTCCGGATCAGCAGCCCAGCGAGTCTGCCGACTGAGCTACATCTATGGCTCTACTAAAAGTATACAATACATAGCCAATCAGATTATTAAATTTACAAACGCAAACGGTCATTCATCCGTTGATCTATATGTATAATACAAAACAAGTAAGGTAATTAAATTTAAGGCATAAATAATTCAACCAGTTGTGATATACAGAAATTGATAATACATATCATGCAAACTACTTCAAATTACAAACAAAAACAATTTATTAATAGAGCTATACAGATTACTATTCAATTTAAAGCATATACAATTCATCGGCCAAAACTATACAAATATATACAATACAAAGTAGCATACATTCATTAAGCTATACAAATTTGTGCAATTAATATCAAGTAGATTAATTCAATTTATAATCATAAACAATTCATCAGTTGAGCTATACAGACTACTATACAATTTACAGCATATACAATTCATCAGTTGAGCTATACAGACTACTATACAATTTACAGCATATACAATTCATCAATTGAGCTATACAGACTACCATTCAGTTTACAGTAGGCCTATACACATTCAGTAGAGCTACATAGACTAGTAATCATTTTAAAAGCATATATAATTCATCAGCCAAACTATACAAAACATATAGACTCAAATTATTTCAGTTTACAAACTTATTTTCGTTGAGCTATACAAAATTGTACAATTCATATGAAGTAGATTAATTCAATTTATAAACTAAACAATTCATCAGCTGACCTATACAGTATAATATTCAATTTACAGTACATACATTTCATCAGTTATGCTAAACAAAATTATACAATGCATAGTAAACAGATTAAGTCAATATAAAAACCTATTAGTATTATGAAATAATTTCGAGGGAAAAATTGTTCCGGAGCCGGGTATCGAACCCGGGACCTTTGGTTTAACGTACCAACGCTCTACCACTGAGCTACTCCCTCGAAATTATTTCAAATCAACTTTACAGGGAGTTATACCTGAAAATCTTGTTTTGCATAATACACGTCACTATTCGTTAACAGAAAACCACAATTTAAGTCACACGGAGTTAGTGTGTACTCGAAGTTGGTTGCTTGACGGTTGTCAGCCCACTTTGAGGTCTGTGGATATAGAGGGAAAAATTGGATCGGTGTCGGTTAGAGTTCCCGAGTAGCTCAGTGGTAGAGCGTTGGTACGTTAAACGAAAGGTCCCGGGTTCGATACCCGGCTCCGGAACAATTTTTCCCTCGAAATTATTTCAAATCAACTTTACAGGGTGTTATACCTGAAAATCTTGATTTGCATATTAATATTATATTTATTAGATTTCATAGTTTCCATGACTGAATAGCGAACATTCTCTGGAAGTATATAAAAAGAGGGCAATTTATCCCTCTGTATTCCTGAATAGTAAAGATTATCGACATGTAGGAGTGGCATGTTCGATTGTGATTGAAAGGTTAGTTGGAACTGTACTGTGAGTACATTGTCGTCAAGACGTACTTACGAGCTGCCACTGACAGGAGGAAGGATATCGGTATTAAACGCTGATTACGAACCTCCTTCATGTCTAAAGAAGCAACTTTCCTGTTTTCTTTGTTATTTCCAGTCAGATAATATCAGAGCGACACATCTCGTTTAAAATTATGATGCAGTTGGAAGCATTCTGCCGCTCTTCTGTCTCTGTCTCCATGGAGACGAGGGCAGAGAGATGCGGCCGGCCGGCGAGGTGGGTGGGAATGAGGGACAAGGTTTGTGTTTTTAATAAACCCCACTTGCCGCCGCAGCATGAAGATATGCAAACATACGAGCTACTGGCCGTCTCGAAAACGCTGGCTGGATTCGGACGACCGCGGGCGTTACCGCAAAACGAATCCAGCGACCATAAGCGTGCCAACTATGAAGAGGCGAGAGGCAAATAAACGAAGGTAGAATGAACATCGCTCCAAATTTTATTAATCAGGTATTACCATGGAAACTGTTCTACATATCTAATAGCTTATGATATTATTAATTCTATAGGCCTAGTAGTCTTTTGTGTTTTAAATTCTATATGCTAACAGTAATCTGATCAATATTCGACCTATTACGCCTAAACCCACACTGATGATCCCCAATAATTTCGTCTACTTATGGAGTTAATCTTCTTAAAATAATGTTGACCAACATTTTGTACGACGTCAATAAAAGTGATATTCCTCGAAAGTTACTACAATACCTTCTTAAAGATAGGTACAATTGTGGATTCCTTCCATTGTTCTGGTACAATTTCCTTTTCTCAAATAGCAAGTACAAGTCATTTTACTAATTAATATTTAATATACAGGGTGTTTAAAAAATACGGGGCATAATTTCAGGTATGTATTTCCCATATGTAGACAATCAAAATAGTTCATTGCAACATGTGTCCGGAAATGCTTTATTTCCGAGTTATGGCCTTCACAACATTGAAATTCACCGGAACCATACCTCATGTTTTAGAAGACACTCCACTGATCAATCGTCAACACATTCACTTCTTGCATGATGGCGCTCCTGCACACTTCAGTCGCACGGCTCGCCGGTACTTGGATCGAAGGTTTCCTGATCGATGGATAGGTAGAGGTGGCCCAATTGCTTGGCCTCCACGCTCACCTGATCTGAACCCTCTCGATTTCTACTTGTGGGGCCATTTAAAATCATTGGTTTATTCGTCTTCGGTGCCTGATTTGGAATCCCTTCAGAATCGAATTGTGGCATGTTCTGAGGACATACGCAATACTCCTGGAGTTTGGGATCGTGTTCGCAGGTCAATGAGACATCGATGTGAGGTCTGTATTCAAGCAGGAGGTGGACATTTTAAACATCTTCTGTAATGACAACGACCTGCGGAAAGAAAAACGTTCCGGTGAATTTCAATGTTGTGAAGGCCATAACTCGGAAATGAAGCATTTCCGGACACATGTTGTAATGAACTATTTTGATTATGTACATGTGGGAAATACATACCTGAAATTATGCCCTGTATTTTGAAACACCCTGTATATATGTATACATTTTACTAAGTTTACTAAGAAATGTTTGTGTCTACGAAGATGGCATATAATGTTAAAATTGAAATATACCGTCTATACTTATCTAGTATTATATATTCATATAATACTAGATAAGTATAGACGGTATATTTCAATTTTAACATTGTATTACAATCTGCTTATCGGATAAATCATACAACATGAAATTACTAAACGCTAGTCAAGCAAAACTACTCAATTCTTATGTGAACACAAAAGTGAAAATACTTAAAACCAACGCCAACATTTGGTTTATTAATCAATGCCTAACAAATAGAGTCACACCAAAATACGCCATATCATATAATACTAGATAAGTATAGACGGTATATTTCAATTTTAACATGGTATTACAACCTGCTTATCGGATAAATTATACAACATGAAATTACTAAACGCTAGTCAAGCAAAACTACTCAATTCTTATGTGAACACAAAAGTGAAAATACTTAAAACCAACGCCAACATTTGGTTTATTAATCAATGCCTAACAAATAGAGTCACACCAAAATACGCCATATCATATAATACTAGATAAGTATAGACGGTATATTTCAATTTTAACATTGTATTACAACCTGCTTATCGGATAAATTATACAACATGAAATTACTAAACGCTAGTCAAGCAAAACTACTCAATTCATTTGTGAACACAAAAGTGAAAATACTTAAAACCAACGCCAACATTTGGTTTATTAATCAATGCCTAACAAATAGAGTCACACCAAAATACGCCATACCATATAATACTAGATAAGTATAGACGGTATATTTCAATTTTAACATGGTATTACAACCTGCTTATCGGATAAATTATACAACATGAAATTACTAAACGCTAGTCAAGCAAAACTACTCAGTTCTTTTGTGAACACAAAAGTGAAAATACTTAAAACCAACGCCAACATTTGGTTTATTAATCAATGCCTAACAAATAGAGTCACACCAAAATACGCTATATCATATAATACTAGATAAGTATAGACGGTATATTTCAATTTTAACATTGTATTACAACCTGCTTATCGGATAAATCATACAACATGAAATTACGAAGATGGCGCTTTTATGTAGTTTTTATATCTACAGAGTGGGCACAAAGTCCCATTACCCTTTATGAATACCCAAATATACATACATGTAATTCTGGTCATAATGCAGACTTCCATCCACTTCACACTAACTGTGTGTCTAAAATGTCAGTATGTCTCCATAAAATAATGTCTTCCCAGGTGTGACATTCGCTTCAGCATTTCTGGTGTAATCTGTTGGAAGTGCGCCGCATGACGTCCTTCAATTCATCATACCGTTCTTGTGTAACAATACTCTTGATGAAACCCATTAGCGCCTTACCAAAGCTTCCACAATGCTGGTTTGACCTTGGACCACCCATCTTACTAGCTCGTCTCGACTGGCCACCTCGCTATCCTGACCTCACAACCTGTGCATTCTTGCACAGGAAGTGTACACCATAATAATAATAATAATAATAATAATAATAATAATAATAATAATAGTAATAATAATAATACTTACAAATGGCTTTTAAGGAACCCGAAGGTTCATTGCCGCCCTCACATAAGCCCGCCATCGGTCCCTATCCTGTGCAATATTAATCCAGTCTCTATCATCATACCCCACCTCCCTCAAATCGATTTTAATATTATCCTCCCATCTACGTCTCGGCCTCCCTAAAGGTCTTTCCCTCCGGTCTCCCAACTAACACTCTATATGCATTTCTGGTTTCGCCCATACGTGCTACATGCTCTGCCCATCTGAAACGTCTGGATTTTAAGTTCCTAATTATGTCAGGTGAAGAATATAATGCGTGCAGTTCTGTGTTGTGTAACTTTCTCCATTCTCCTGTAACTTCATCCCACTTAGCCCCAAATATTTTCCTAAGAACCTTATTCTCAAACGCCCTTAATCTCTGTTCCTCTCTCAGAGTGAGAGCCCAAGTTTCACAACCATATAGAAGAACCGGTAATATAACTGTTTTATAAATTCTAACTTTCAGATTTTTGGACAGCAGACTGGATGATAAGAGCTTTTCAACCGAATAATAACACGCATTTCCCATATTTATTCTGCGTTTAATTTCCTCCCGAGTGTCATTTACATTTGTTACTGTTGCTCCAAGATATTTGAATTTTTCCACCTCTTGGAAGGATAAATCTCCAATTTTTATATTTCCATTTCGTACAATATTCTGGTCACGAGACATAATCATATACTTTGTCTTTTCGGGATTTACTTCCAAACCGATCGCTTTACTTGCTTCAAGTAAAATTTCCGTGTTTTCCCTAATCGTTTGTGTATTTTCTCCTAACATATTCACGTCATCCGCATAGACAAGAAGCTGATGTAACCCGTTCAATTCCAAACCCTGCCTGTTATCCTGAACTTTCCTAATGGCATATTCTAAAGCGAAGTTAAAAAGTAAAGGTGATAGTGCATCTCCCTGCTTTAGCCCGCAGTGAATTGGAAAAGCATCAGATAGAAACTGACATATACGGACTCTACTGTATGTTTCACTGAGACACATTTTAATTAATCGAACTAGTTTCTTGGGAATACCAAATTCAATAAGAATATCATATAATACTTCTCTCTTAACCGAGTCATATGCCTTTTTGAAATCTATGAATAATAATAATAATAATAATAATAATAATAATAATAATAATAATAATAATAATAATAATAATCACCACTAATTTACTGCAACCTTATCAAAAACTAAATATTATGAATCAGCATACCTGGTCTAAATTCATTGTTATTCGCTCCAAATTACACCATTAATAAGATTCTAAAATCTTTCTTATATGATATTGATAAAATTGTCCGGACAGATGCTAAGGAAATAGTGGGTTTACCGCACGATTGTCCGAATGACATGCTATATGCTCCGAAGAATCTTCGTAGTCTTGGTTTATTAATGCTGAATGTGAAGTACACCTCCAACACCACAACATTGCCAGAAGTCTTCTAAAAGTAAATGACGAACATCTCCATTTCTGCAGGCATCTTGAAACTGAAAAACAAGGAGCTCTTTCACAATTGAGCATTCCTAACAACGCAGAAGCACATTTGATGACAGGACGAAGTTTAAGATCTGAGTTACGGTGGAGGTCGTTTAATAATTGGTGTCGTCTTCCACAAAAATGTAAAGAAGTGGTAACTTACAGTAAAGATCCGAAAATCAACTCTTGGATTAGTAATAGAAGAAGAATATCATCCTCAGAGTGGACCAATGCCATAAAGATGTCCACAAACATCGCAGCAGTATGATCTGTGCCAGGTCGTTCCTTCCAAGATCAAAACTGTCGTCATCTAGGATACAGCGAAATAGAAACCCTTGGGCATGTTTTGGGTTATTGCCCTAAAGGAGAACTACTGAGGAACAATCGCTACCATAAAGTGAGAAACTCCATTGCAACCACTCTTCGGAACGCAAAGTTTACAAAGAAGTGTACTGCTTGGCTGAGAATGGGTCAACGAGAAGAGCAGACATATAGCCATCGATCGCCGGAATCAAAGAAGCCTCATTCTTGACCCACTGTCCGTTTTGAGAAGGATGATCAACAAGTCAATAATGTTAACGATGAAAAGAAGTCGTCCACACCTGTGAAGTAACGGTCAGCGCGTCTGGCTGCGAAACCAGGTGGCCCGGGTTCGAATCCCTGTCGGGGCAAGTTATCTGGTTGAGGTTTTTTCCGGGGTTTTCCCTCAACCCAATACGAGCAAATGCTGGGTAACTTTCGGTGTTGGACCCCGGATTCATTTCACCGGCATTATCACCTTCATATCATTCAGACGCTAAATAACCTAGATGTTGATACAGCGTCGTAAAATAAAAAAAAATAAATAAAAGAAGTCTATTTACAATCCATATATTCCTCACTTCAGATAGAGATAGAAAATGAATATTAATGCATGGGAAGTGAAAAAACTTATTTTTGATGCTAGGGGAACTTCATTTAAGTTAACCAGAACCATTCTCCTTTCTCTTAAATTTTCTATTGAGGAATTAACATATCTAATGGTACTGAGAGAGTCATTATCCATTTTACACAATCACTTGTATAACACTACGTAATATATATTTTTTGACTTCATTTCATTACCTATCATTGTACTTTCACTCATGTTTCTCCAAAATCAAATTGTACTTTTTTTTTTTAATTTATCATTGTTCTGTATTCTCTCCTCAAATCATATTGTATTTTATTTTTAATTTACCTTCTGCTTTGTATTCTGGATCCTAGTGGTCAGCCGTAGATTTCGTTCAGATGTCCCAAATTGTGGAATTAGTAGTAATGATAATAACAATATTTTTATTAGGAATATTCCATTTTACAATAGTTCTCCTTCAACCCAAACCAATCTGCTATCTCCAAATGTCCTTGTCTATAGTATCATCAAACTATGTCAAAGCATGATGCTCTCCTCTTTTACAGATTTCCAAAGCCTGCTAATTTCTAAACATGGCCTACTGGTTACGTTATTTCTTCATTGTTTTCATACACAGGTTTCTTATCGCAATGTTAAATTCTCGTGTCTTTTTCTTCATGTTTTCATACAGAGGTTTCTTATCGCAATGTTAAATTCTCATGTCTTTTTCTTCATGTTTTCATACAGAGGTTTCTTATCCCAATGTTTAATTCTCGTGTCTTTTTCTTCATGTTTTCATACAGAGGTTTCTTATCGCAATGTTAAATTCTCGTGTCATTTTCTTCATGTTTTCATACACAGGTTTCTTATCGCAATGTTAAATTCTCCTGTCTTTTTCTTCATGTTTTCATACACAGGTTTCTTATCGCAATGTTAAATTCTCGTGTCTTTTTCTTCATGTTTTCATACAGAGGTTTCTTATCGCAATGTTAAATTCTCGTGTCTTTTTCTTCATGTTTTCATACACAGGTTTCTTATCGCAATGTTAAATTCTCGTGTCTTTTTCTTCATGTTTTCATACAGAGGTTTCTTATCGCAATGTTAAATTCTCGTGTCTTTTTCTTCATGTTTTCATACACAGGTTTCTTATCGCAATGTTAAATTCTCGTGTCTTTTTCTTCATGTTTTCATACAGAGGTTTCTTATCGCAATGTTAAATTCTCGTGTCTTTTTCTTCATGTTTTCATACAGAGGTTTCTTATCGCAATGTTAAATTCTCGTGTCTTTTTCTTCATGTTTTCATACAGAGGTTTCTGATCGCAATGTTAAATTCTCGTGTCTTTTTCTTCATGTTTTCATACAGAGGTTTCTTATCGCAATGTTAAATTCTCGTGTCTTTTTCTTCATGTTTTCATACACAGGTTTCTTATCGCAATGTTAAATTCTCGTGTCTTTTTCTTCATGTTTTCATACAGAGGTTTCTTATCGCAATGTTAAATTCTCGTGTCTTTTTCTTCATGTTTTCATACAGAGGTTTCTTATCGCAATGTTAAATTCTCGTGTCTTTTTCTTCATGTTTTCATACATAGGTTTCTTATCGCAATGTTAAATTCTCGTGTCTTTTTCTTCATGTTTTCATACACAGGTTTCTTATCGCAATGTTAAATTCTCGTGTCTTTTTCTTCATGTTTTCATACACAGGTTTCTTATCGCAATGTTAAATTCTCGTGTCTTTTTCTTCATGTTTTCATACAGAGGTTTCTTATCGCAATGTTAAATTCTCGTGTCTTTTTCTTCATGTTTTCCCTACACAGGTTTCTTATCGCAATGTTAAATTCTCTTGTCTTTTTCTTCATGTTTTCATACACAGGTTTCTTATCGCAATGTTAAATTCTCGTGTCTTTTTCTTCATGTTTTCATACAGAGGTTTCTTATCGCAATGTTAAATTCTGGTGTCTTTTACCAAGAAAAACACACGATATACGAGTATCTGGGTCATTCCATGTAAACTTTAACACAACCACCAACATTTTATTTTATTTTATTTTATTTTTTGTTAATTCTGACAAGTACGGTAGTAATATTTAATGTTACGATTATTGGCTTGTAACAACCAAATACCGAACCTGTGTGTTGTGTAATATTCCATATTTTTTATATTAAATATTTCAGGGTTATGTGAATAACTCTCCGCTTTTTAATGATTAAATAATGTAATAATAAAAAATTATGATTTGTTCCCATATCTCGATAGACGAATGAAGAAATAAGACAAGGAGGAGACGGACGGACAATATTGAGAGACATCTTAAAAAAGGACATAAACGACCAGAGTCATTTATCGTGAAGGGGCAGGTATATCAGCACCCCGCATCATACCTCTAAAAGCGGCCATGCGGCTGGAACATTATATATACCATGCGCTATATTTCTCCCACCTATTAATCGCTTACTGAACAACAGTGCAGACTGAAATAAAAGCCAGCGACATCTTAAAATACCATAATCTTGGTTAATCACATTTTAAAAAGGAGAGAGGAGTTATTTATTTTCCATTCCGAGAATTTGAAAGCCATTCCCATGTACAGGCCATTACCAAACCTCGGTAATCTAACCGGACCGGATAAAAGGCCGTAAAGATTCTGAGCCCGAGTATAATTCACGATATGTATTCATAACACGACGCCTTGGAAATGGATGTCCTAAATCAATTGTTACAGCCCAGCGGGTTAAAGCAGTCATTGAAAATTATTTGCTCCTAGTCGATAAGGATAACTCGCCTCCTCGGTGCAGGTATCCCCCTCCCCGCACGCTCCACCTACTTTTTAATGGCGGGCCATCTTGCCGGCAGGACTTTCATATACGGACGATTTGATAAACATCGTATATTGCCAAGCGCGTTTTGATTCACTTTTCAGAGGAGAGTTTACTGCTAATGTTTCTATTACTAAATAATTCAGTAACGAGACTGATTGCACGGGTAGCATATGCACAGCGGCTAAGAGGCGCGTGGGAACTTTTATTGTATAAAATATTCAAAGATCTACTGGATAGTCGGTCTGGGTGGCGCAGTCGGTAAGGTGGTGGCCTTTTGTGCCCGAGGTTGCGAGTTTGATCCCGACCCAGGTCGATGGCACTGAAGTGTGCTTAAATGCGATAGGCTCATGTCAGTAGATTTACTGGCATATACAAGAACTCCCGCGGGACAAAATTCCGGCACACCAGAGCCGCTCATATGACGTCGGCAGTTGCGAGCGTCGTTAAATAAACCATAATTTAAATTTAATTTCTACTGGATAATTTAAAAAAATCTGAAAGTTAGAATTTATAAAACAGTTATATTACCGGATATTCTGTATGGTTGTGAAACTTGGACTCTCACTTTGAGAGAGGAACAGAGATTAAGGGTGTTTCAGAATAAGGTTCTTAGGAGAATATTTGGGGCTAAGAGGGATGAAGTTACAGGAGAATGGAGAAAGTTACACAACGCAGAACTGCACGCATTGTATTCTTCACCTGACATAATTAGGAACATTAAATCCAGACGTTTGAGATGGGCAGGGCATGTAGCACGTTTAGGCGAATCCAGAAATGCACATAGAGTGTTAGTTGGAAGGACGGAGGGAATAAGACCTTTGGGGAGGACGAGACATAGGTGGGAGGATAATATTAAAATGGATTTGAGGGAGGTGGGATATGATGGTAGGACTGGATTGATCTTGCTCAGGATAGGGATTTATGGCAGGCTTATGTGAGGGCGGCAATGAAGCTCCGGGTTCCTTAAAAGCCATAAGTAAGTAAGTAAGTAAGTAAGTACAGGATAATAGCGAAATATTAACACAAATCCAGCTTAAAGCTAAAAGTTCACGTTTAAGAAATCGTCAATTATTACATTATAAAAAAAAAACAAATATTTCAACACAAAAAATCCACCAGTGTGAAGTGTGTTCATTTTTTATTTATTTTAATTTTATTTTATTGGGTTATTTTACGACGCTGTTTCAACATCTAGGTTATTTAGCGTCTGAATGAAATGAAGGTGATAATGCCGGTGAAATGAGTCCGGGGTCCAGCACCGAAAGTTACCCAGCATGAAATGTGTTCAAAATTCAATGAAATACCGGTATGTAATACATGGGACTAGGTATCAGCGTATCTTATATTGAATAAAAACATTTTCTTATTAATACAGTGATGGTGGTTGATTTTAAATTGTAGCAGTCTTACTAATAAACCGTGTATAGTTTTTATACGAGACTTATGCAGAGTTGAGACAGAAAACGTTACTAATAAACCATGCATAAGCAATGAATGTATAAACAGTCTGTCACTATACAATGGGAATTGTTTTGCAATAGTTATATACACGAAACCCCTTGTTTAAGAGTTGCATATAGAGAAAAAATGGCCGCATCTCTAACAGTTGTTCGTACCGAGTGTCATTTTTATGATGATAGCTGCCTTGTAACCACAGAAGAACAAACCAAAGAGCACAGAAAAATTAGAATAATATTGCTGCAGCTTGTACTCTGACCAAAATATAGTGTGCTAATCGATTAGAGCCAGTTGTATTATCGATACTTAACACGCCACACTAGAGCGCTCTACCGGATGCAATAGAGAACCTCAGATAGTCTATTATCTTTCGAAACAAAGTAATGACGAAACTATGACGTAGCTGTGTAACAGTTATACTGTTATACACGACGTATGTAGTGATTATTAGTAAGGAATTTACACACGACTTATAAACGAGCTACTCATTGTATAAGTATAAGACAGTTAAACGTCTGTATATAGAGTTTTTATTAGTAAGACGGTAGGCTATTGCTATCTATTTGTTATGCTCTGTAATTTTCGTTGATAGGTACATTTTACATCTTTTTGCTTCTGCTATCTGTATTTATCTCCTTATTTTGAATTTTTCATTTATATTTATATCTGTGTCTTTTATTTACATACGCATTTATCTTTTTTTGATTTTTCGTTTGTATTTATACTTATGTCTTGCATTTATATCTGTTTTCATTTCTTTTTTCATTTTCTTGTCGCCACATTTTTTATGTTATAAGCAACTATATGTCTTTTATATTCTAGTTGGTGCTTTGCCCTGTTATATGTATAAATAAACATACCAAATAAATAAATAAATAAATAAATAAATAAATAAATAAATAAATAAATAAATAAATAAATAAATAAATAAATATATATATATCCTAGAATAACACACTGCACTTATGAACTTCTACTTTCTGTCGCATTATTGAAGGTAATCAATACTGGTAATTTAGAAGTTTCCCGACTGTTACCTTCGCACATTTCAATGTGATCGGTCACAGAACACTGAATGACGTCACCTATCAGGTACGATTGAATTGTCGTTTGCATTACATCTGCCCCGAATCAGGCACCGTGCTCTATGTAGGTTTATTGTGGCACTGAGTTTGACCTGACTGAACTAAACAATATACAGGGACATCATTTTATTTTTAATTCAACTTTTATTGTACCTGAGATTTTTAATGTACTTCACTCCCACCCCTTCTACTAACGAAGTTCCAACTGTCCTCCACACAGAACCAAGGCCGCAGTACTGAGTTAGTGATTATAGTACGTTTCAAAAATATGTTCGCGTTTTCCAGTGACGAAAACTTCCAATATTCCATCATATTTTCGCACAGGTACTGTCGTCCGTTTGCCTACGTCACATCCCGATTTCCCCCACCTGCTTCTGCTCGCACCACTGTAAAGACTAGTGGCTGGGCTTTCTTAGCTCTTTTCTTAAAACATTAATTTCTGTTAGGAATTAATTGGACGTCTACGTAATAGTATGCAACTGTTTAAAATAACTTAAGTAAAAGGGCCTCGTTAAATAATTCACTATCACGTGATTACCCCTTTCTACTATCCTGCGACATAACCACTTGGACGGACAGGAGATAGCATGTCTGAGTAATTTTATCTGTGCGGGTCGGGCAGAAGTGAAGATTGAATTTACAGTACCTACGTAAGGTACTCTTTTATAGAGTAGGTACAGAATTATTTCAACATGAGTTACTAAGTATGAAGGACGAAACTGGTAATTGGAATTAGATGCAATAGTCTATAGTGCGATAATAAGCACAAAAGAACTGAAGCCTGTATCGAAATGAACGGCCACCATTTTAAAAAATGTGTTTAAATATCCATTATGATTATTTTTCATATTAACTTCATCCTCTAATATCGTACGCTAATGTGCTGTAGACAGTATAATATACACTGCATAATGAATACGTCCGAATGGATAACTCAGTTCGTGAGTAAAAATACTTATTGTTAATACTGTACTTTATTTTGATTAAACAAAACCTAATGAAAATTATCACATTCATAATCGCGATATTTCCTACTTTAGTATTAGTATTAGTGTTTATTTATTTAACCTGGTAGAGATAAGGCCGTCAGGCCTTCTCTGCCCCTCTACCAGGGGATTACAACTATAACATGAACAATAAGATTACAATTAATATTAAATTTACAATTACAATTACAATAAAAATTAAAGTACGACAAGAATACCTGATTAATGAAAGCTAGACATTTTATCATAGAAGTTAAGAACAAAGAATATTTTTGTATTTACTGAATTACAAATTAAACCTACAATAACAAAATTCTTTAGTGATGAAATTACCGGATATTGAAATATTTTGTGATAGATTAAGAGAACTATTTACAAGAAACCATGCCTGAACGAGTCTCAATTACTGACCAAGTGCCTAGTAAGTTTGCGTTTGAATTGAATTTTATTTCGACAGTCCCTGATGCTAGCAGGTAACGAATTCCAGAGTCTTGGCAGGGCTATTGTGAAAGAGGATGAGTATGAGGAGGTGCGATGGGATGGTATTGTTAGTATTGTGTCATGGCAAGAGCGTGTGTTCAGATTGTGGTGGGAAGAAAGGTAAGTGAAGCGAGACGACAGGTACGAAGGAATAGAAGAGTTCAAGATTTCGAAGAGAAGGAGAAGTGAATGTAAATTTCTTTTTTTATCTAGTTTAAGCCAACCTATTGCTTCCAGGGATGGGGTACGTAAATGGATGAACTACTTTTCTTCCTTCTTGTACCTAGTAAAGTGATTTGTTTGTATTTTACGCCAGTATCATCGAACTCCAGTTGTGGAAGGGGGTAGCAAACGGTGTTTCCGAGTCTCAATCATTAATCCAAAGGTATAGCCAGGTTAATATTGAAAATGTTAGTAAAATAAAATGATATTCCTGTATTTAGAGCATCACTTTTTAACTATACTTATAAATAATTGCAGTCAGATGTTTTTTTTAAACAAGGTGTCGGTTGCAATTGAGTACCATGAGAATCAGATAACATTGACATTAATAAGCCAGTCAAATGAAACAAATATGCATAGACGTTTCTCTTAGAGACAATCCAGCTACAAACAGAGAATTCGTTCTCCTGCTTTGAGTAAGAGTCAAGCAGCTGCGTGCGTCGAAACAAATGCGTCTAGGCCTCACGTTTCGTATCTTTTCAGTTTGTATCTTCCTGTCACATTCTTTACACAGTTATGGTCTACTAAAAAAGGGGAAGCGGTCACTTGTCCCAATAATCTTTTATTTATTAACCTATTTGTGGATCTTGGATCATTTCCACCCTACCTTAATGCGTATTGTAATAAACATCTATATTAGCGATTTCTTTGAACGGTTGCTATGGAGTTTCAAGGATTGCCAGGTGAGAGTCGGACAAAAAGAAGCCTTCTAAAGGTAAAGAAGAACACAGGTTTAGAAATTTTAAAGTAATATTTCCGTGTGCTCAAGAGGAAGAGAGGAAAAAAAAAAAACAACACACCGTCAACAGAGAGTCTAAAACTGTCGCATCCATCTCTCTAAAAGTCGTATCTTGTTAGCAATACAAGCTAGAAACACGTCTCGTCATAATTGGGTTCCAAAGAAACCAGCTTCGAGGAAGAGGGGACGGGGAGGACAAAAAATTTACAATAAATTTACATGGAAAAAGGAGGCACAAAACTGATGCTGGTATTTACCGCTAATGTATTCAAAGAGAAGCATAGTTGCAATTTATAACTACTGTTTTTATCCGCATTTGGATATCCTGAGCCAAAACATTGACTGACGCCAAGCTACAAGTAATTTCTGCTTCCAAGTGTTTAATTTACTAATAAAATGCTCTCTATTCCAGTTCTTTACCCTCAGCCACTTTTTATGAAAATTGTCAACCCAACACACAGCTGGCCTTCAAGTCAACAAAACACTTTGCAAATTTACAATTCATGTCGGGAAATCTTCAGCTAAGTCTCGTGTTAATAACATATATCAACGTATGATTGATTATTTATTCCGTCAATATGGCTTAAGCAATGAATTACATATGAAAGAAAAACATATGAAAGAAAACTATTGATGTATTACATTATTTAATCTTGATACTAACGTTTTCGTCCCTAGTGGGGCATCTTCACCTGCAAGGGGGATCTACTTTATATAACCATGTAAATTCACATTATTTTAAATTAAATTTGTTTTTAACATTTTGACAGGACATTTAATGTTGGTATGGATAATATTGTCACCATGTCATATTTTACTCTAGTCATGGCATTTTCAAATGTAAAACTTGTTTGTAATTGATTTTAGATGATACTTATATCTTGTACCTGAAGATGTCCCACTAGGGCGAAAACGTTAGTATCAAGATTAAATAGCATGCAATACATCAATAGTTTTCTTTCATATGTAATTCATTGCTTAAGCCATATTGACTGAATAAATAATCATATGTTTATATATGTTAAAATTTGAAAGTTAGAATTTATAAAACAGTTATATTACCGGTTGTTCTGTATGGTTGTGAAACTTGGACTCTCACTTTAAGAGAGGAACAGAGATTAAGGGTGTTTGAGAATAAGGTGCTTAGGAAAATATTTGGGGCTAAGAAGGATGAAGTTACAGGAGAATGGAGAAAGTTACACAACACAGAACTGCACGCATTGTATTCTTCACCTGACATAATTAGGAACATTAAATCCAGACGTTTGAGATGGGCAGGGTATTTAGCACGTATGGGTGAATCCAGAAATGTATATAGAATGTTAGTTGGGAGGCCGGAGGGAAAAAGACCTTTGGGAGGCCGAGACGTAGATGGGAAGATAATATTAAAATGGATTTGACGGAGATGGGATATGATGATAGAGACTGGATTAATCTTGCTCAGGATAGGGACCAATGGCGGGCTTATGTGAGGGCGGCAATGAACCTCCGGGTTCCTTGTAAGTAAGTAAGTAAGTAAGGCCTAAATATGGGAAATGCTTGTTATTATTCGGTTGAGAAGCTTTTATCATCCAGTCTGCTGTCAAAAAATCTGAAAGTTAGAATTTATAAAACAGTTATATTACCGGTTGTTCTTTATGGTTGTGAAACTTGGACTCTCACTTTGAGAGAGGGACATAGGTTAAGGGTGTTTGAGAATAAGGTACTTAGGAAAATATTTGAGACTAAGAGGGATGAAGTTACAGGAGAATGGAGAAAGTTACAGAACACAGAACTGCACGCGTTATTCTTCACCTGACATAATTAGGAACATTAAATCCAGACGTTTGAGATGGGCAGGGCATGTAGCACGTATGGGCGAATCCAGAAATGCATATAGAGTGTTAGTTAGGAGGCCGGAGGGAAAAAGACCTTTTGGGAGGCCGAGGCGTAGATGGGAAGATAATATTGAAGTGGATTTGGGGGAGGTGGGATATGATGATAGAGACTGGATTAATCTTGCTCAGGATAGGAACCAATGGCGGGCTTATGTGAGAGGGGCAATGAACCTCCGGCTTCCTTAAAAGCTAGTAAGTAGGTAAGTAAGTAAGTAAGTTTATATAGAATTTAGACGGGACCGTTAAATTTTGACGTTATAGCCAATATGTTGTTAAAAGCGATGTCGCTATAAACGGTTTCGACTGTAGTTTGGCTTGTTGTCGTAGAACTTAAAAAAGAATATAGGCCTACTTCTCGCTTGCATTGGTTAAACTGTTAGTCTTGGAGCTTTATTTCTGATTTGTAGAGAAGGACGCCGTTCTCAAACAACAGAGCCCAGACGCTATTCCCTTGGTGGCAGCTAATTTCAATATAGCACTGGGTAACAGGCAGGCCGAATTTTGAGCGCCGGTGCAGGGGGTTGTACTATTTACCGGACCCGGTGTGGGAGCGGACCTCGTTGTAAATCCCCGCCCGTGGTCACCTGCCTCGCTGACCACTTCATTAGCACCGTGCTGCTGCTACTTGTGCTTCTCCGGGGGACCACGCCCCCTTTATGAATATTGATGTGTGTGTATTAAGCTGGAGCAGGTAATGTGACCCCGGCGGCCATGGTTCACTCAGTCTCCTTCTCTGTCTCGCTTTGTCGTTTAAATTCTCACCCCCTCCCCCTCTTGCCAGTTCCATTACACTGGCTTCTGTGTATATGCAGAAGAGATAACTAGACTGATTTACATACAGTTGATGTATGCTGATGCGTTGGAACAAGGCGCGCGAAGCAACAGCATTCGAATTCCAAACACCCAGCCGCCGCCGCCGTCGATGCCGCGTTTCCAAGTACGATATTTCATGAGTTTAAAACCGCTGCCCCCTTCGTGGGTAACGGGCTGGCTGCGGCGGCGGAGGAGGGGTTGAAACAACAGTGGCTTTTCCAATCATTTCAATAAATTTTGGAAGGATATTCCATTTAGAAAATTTCGATCTGTGTGTTATATTTCGTGAGAAGAGATCGGATGTGTGCGGGAAACAAAATATCTGCAAATATGTACAACTATACAGGATAAAATGTAAGTACAGTACGATTATTTAGTCCTGGCAGTCGCTGACAATGTGTATCTGGGTCAGGCGAGTCCATTAAGTTCCGCCAAGGGGTGTTCGCGTTAGTCAGTCGCTTGCATTCAGAGCGATCGGATGTCACGCCGTACGATAGAGCGGTGTCTTTCCAGTACAGTAAAGCTGTACTGCATTTCTTCACTAACCGCTCGCTCCTATCTCCACTCCGGAGCTCTCCCCACTACTCCTATTATTTCCCCTCTTTCGCGTCCTGGGCTTGACGTGATTGACCTGGCTTTGTTTGGTAGTATATGGCGCTCTAAATGGTTCTAAAGATACGAGCAGTCATTTACTTCTTATATGTTCCATAATGTCCATCTTTGTTCCATACGGTCCTTCTTTGTTCCATAGGTCCTTTCTTGTTCCATACTCTCCTTATTTGTTCCATACAGTCCTTCTTTATTTCATAGCGTTCTTTTATGTCTCATACTCTGCTTCTTTGTTCCATACTCTGCTTCTTTGTTCCATACAGACCTTCTTTATTCCATAGCGTTCTTTTTTGTTCCATATTCTGCTTCTTTGTTCCATACTGTCCTTCTTTATTCCATAGCGTTCTTTTTTGTTCCATACTCTGCTTCTTTGTTCCATACGGTCCTTCTTTATTTCATAGCGTTCTTTTATGTTTCATACTCTGCTTCTTTGTTCCATACGGTCCTTCTTTATTTCATAGCGTTCTTTTATGTTTCATACTCTGCTTCTTTGTTCCATACGGTCCTTCTTTATTCCATAGCGTTCTTTTATGTTTCATACTCTGTTTTTGTTCCATATCCTTCTTTATTCCATAGCGTTCTTTTTTTTCCATACTCTGCTTCTTTGTTCCATACGGTCCTTCTTTATTCCATAGCGTTCTTTTTTGTTTCATACTCTGCTTCTTTGTTCCATACGCTTCATTCCATAGCGTTCTTTTCCTTCTTTATTCCATAGTTTTTTATGTTTCATACTCTGCTTCTTTGTTCCATACGGTCCTTCTTTATTCCATAGCGTTCTTTTTTGTTCCATACTCTGCTTCTTTGTTCCATACGGTCCTTCTTTATTCCATAGCGTTCTTTTATGTTTCATACTCTGCTTCTTTGTTCCATACGGTCCTTCTTTATTCCATAGCGTTCTTTTTGTTTCATACTCTGCTTCTTTGTTCCATACGGTCCTTCTTTATTCCATAGCGTTCTTTTATGTTTCATACTCTGCTTCTTTGTTCCATACGGTCCTTCTTTATTCCATAGCGTTCTTTTTCTGTTTCATACTCTTCTTTATTCTTCTTTGTTCCATACGGTCCTTCTTTATTCCATAGCGTTCTTTTTTGTTTCAGCTTCTTTGTTCCATTTTCTTTATTCCATAGCGTTCTTTTATGTTTCATACTCTGCTTCTTTGTTCCATACGGTCCTTCTTTATTCCATAGCGTTCTTTTTTGTTTCATACTCTGCTTCTTTGTTCCATACGGTCCTTCTTTATTCCATAGCGTTCTTTTATGTTTCATACTCTGCTTCTTTGTTCCATACGGTCCTTCTTTATTCCATAGCGTTCTTTTTCTTTATTCCATGTTTCATACTCTGCTTCTTTGTTCCATACGGTCCTTCTTTATTCTAGCGTCTTTTTTATGTTTCATACTCTGCTCTTTGTTCCATACACTCTGCTTCTTTGTTCCATACGGTCCTTCTTTATTTCATAGCGTTCTTTTATGTTTCATACTCTGCTTCTTTGTTCCATACGGTCCTTCTTTATTCCATAGCGTTCTTTTATGTTTCATACTCTGCTTCTTTGTTCCATACGGTCCTTCTTTATTTCATAGCGTTCTTTTATGTTTCATACTCTGCTTCTTTGTTCCATACGGTCCTTCTTTATTTCATAGCGTTCTTTTATGTTTCATACTCTGCTTCTTTGTTCCATACGGTCCTTCTTTATTCCATAGCGTTCTTTTATGTTTCATACTCTGCTTCTTTGTTCCATACGGTCCTTCTTTATTTCATAGCGTTCTTTTATGTTTCATACTCTGCTTCTTTGTTCCATACGGTCCTTCTTTATTCCATAGCGTTCTTTTTTTGTTCCATATTCCTCTTCTTTTATGTTTCTTCTTGGTTCCATACGGTCCTTCTTTATTCCATAGCGTTCTTTTATGTTTCCATACTCTTCTTTATTCTTCTTTGTTCCATACGGTCCTTCTTTATTCCATAGCGTTCTTTTTTGTTCCATACTCTGCTTCTTGGTTCCATACGGTCCTTCTTTATTCCATAGCGTTCTTTTATGTTTCATACTCTGCTTCTTTGTTCCATACGGTCCTTCTTTATTCCATAGCGTTCTTTTATGTTTCATACTCTGCTTCTTTGTTCCATACGGTCCTTCTTTATTCCATAGCGTTCTTTTTTGTTCCATACTCTGCTTCTTTGTTCCATACGGTCCTTCTTTATTCCATAGCGTTCTTTTATGTTTCATACTCTGCTTCTTTGTTCCATACGGTCCTTCTTTATTCCATAGCGTTCTTTTATGTTTCATACTCTGCTTCTTTGTTCCATACGGTCCTTCTTTATTCCATAGCGTTCTTTTATGTTTCATACTCTGCTTCTTTGTTCCATACGGTCCTTCTTTATTTCATAGCGTTCTTTTATGTTTCATACTCTGCTTCTTTGTTCCATACGGTCCTTCTTTATTCCATAGCGTTCTTTTATGTTTCATACTCTGCTTCTTTGTTCCATACGGTCCTTCTTTATTTCATAGCGTTCTTTTATGTTTCATACTCTGCTTCTTTGTTCCATACGGTCCTTCTTTATTCCATAGCGTTCTTTTATATGTTTCATTTCACGTTCTTTTATGTTCTTCTTTTTGTTCCATACGGTCCTTCTTTATTTCATAGCGTTCTTTTATGTTCCATACCCTGCTTCTTTGTTCCATACGGTCCTTCTTTATTTCATAGCGTTCTTTTATGTTCCATACCCTGTTCCATACGGTCCTTCTTTATTTCATAGCGTTCTTTTATGTTCCATACCCTGCTTCTTTGTTCCATACGGTCCTTCTTTATTTCATAGCGTTCTTTTTATGTTCCATACCCTGCTTCTTTGTTTCTTTGTTCCATACGGTCCTTCTTTATTTCATAGCGTTCTTTTATGTTCCATACCCTGCTTCTTTGTTCCATACGGTCCTTCTTTATTTCATAGCGTTCTTTTATGTTCCATACCCTGCTTCTTTGTTCCATACGGTCCTTCTTTATTTCATAGCGTTCTTTTATGTTTCATACTCTGCTTCTTTGTTCCATACGGTCCTTCTTTATTTCATAGCGTTCTTTTATGTTTCATACTCTGCTTCTTTGTTCCATACGGTCCTTCTTTATTTCATAGCGTTCTTTATGTTCCATACCCTGCTTCTTTGTTCCATACGGTCCTTCTTTATTTCATAGCGTTCTTTTATGTTCCATACCCTGTTCTTTGTTCCATACGTTTCATTTCACGTTCTTTTTATGCTTCTTTGTTCCATACGGTCCTTCTTTATTTCATAGCGTTCTTTTATGTTCCATACCCTGCTTCTTTGTTCCATACGGTCCTTCTTTATTTCATAGCGTTCTTTTATGTTCCATATGTTTCCATACCCTGCTTCTTTGTTCCATACTCCTTCTTTATTTCATAGCGTTCTTTTATGTTCCATACGCTTCTTTGTTCCATACGGTCTTCTTTATTTCATAGCGTTCTTTTATGTTTCATACTCTGCTTCTTTGTTCCATACGGTCCTTCTTTATTTCATAGCGTTCTTTTATGTTCCATACCTGCTTCTTTGTTCCATACGGTCCTTCTTTATTTCATAGCGTTCTTTTTTATGTTTCATACCCTGCTTCTTTGTTCCATACGGTCCTTCTTTATTTCATAGCGTTCTTTTATGTTTCATACTCTGCTTCTTTGTTCCATACGGTCCTTCTTTATTTCATAGCGTTCTTTTATGTTTCATACTCTGCTTCTTTGTTCCATACGGTCCTTCTTTATTTCATAGCGTTCTTTTATGTTTCCATACGGTCCTTCTTTATTTCATAGCGTTCTTTTATGTTTCATACTCTGCTTCTTTGTTCCATACGGTCCTTCTTTATTTCATAGCGTTCTTTTATGTTTCATACCTCTGCTTCTTTGTTCCATACGGTCCTTCTTTATTTCATAGCGTTCTTTTATGTTTCATACTCTGCTTCTTTGTTCTTTTATTCCATACGGTTCCTTCTTCTTTATTTCATAGCGTTCTTTTATGTTTCATACTCTGCTTTTTGTTCCATACGGTCCTTCTTTATTTCATAGCGTTCTTTTATGTTTCATACTCTGCTTCTTTGTTCCATACGGTCCTTCTTTATTTCATAGCGTTCTTTTATGTTTCATTTCCATACGGTCCTTTCTTTATTTCCATAGCGTTCTTTTATGTTTCATACTCTGCTTCTTTGTTCCATACGGTCCTTCTTTATTTCATAGCGTTCTTTTATGTTTCATACTCTGCTTCTTTGTTCCTTACGGTCCTTCTTTATTTCTTTCTTTCTTTGTTCCATACGGTCCTTCTTTATTTCATAGCGTTCTTTTATGTTTCATACTCTGCTTCTTGGTTCCATATGGTCCTTCTTTATTCCCTAGCGTTCTTTTTTGTTCCATCCTCTGCTTCTTTGTTCCATACTTTGCTTCTTTGTTCCATACGGTCCTTCTTTATTCCATAGTTATTTTTTGTTCCATACTCTGCTACTTTGTTCCAAACTCTGCTTCTTTGTTCCATACGGTCCTTCTTTATTTCATAGCGTTCTTTTATGTTTCATACTCTGCTTCTTGGTTCCATATGGTCCTTCTTTATTCCCTATTCTTTTTTGTTCCATCCTCTGCTTCTTTGTTCCATACTTTGCTTCTTTGTTCCATCGGTCCTTCTTTATTCCATAGCGTTCTTTTTTGTTCCATACTCTGGTTCCTTCTTTATTCCATTTCATAGCGTTCTTTTTTGTTCCATACTCTGCTTCTTTGTTCCATATGGTCCTTCTTTATTCCCTAGCTTCTTTTTTGTTCCATACGGTCCTTCTTTATTTCATAGCGTTCTTTTTTGTTCCATGTTTCCATACTCTGCTTCTTTGTTCCATACGGTCCTTCTTTATTTCATAGCGTTCTCTTTTTATGTTTCATACTCTGCTTCTTTGTTCCATACGGTCCTTCTTTATTTCATAGCGTTCTTTTATGTTTCATACTCTGCTTCTTTGTTCCATACGGTCCTTCTTTATTTCATAGCGTTCTTTTATGTTTCATACTCTGCTTCTTTGTTCCATACTTTCCTTCTTTGCAAATTTTCTGTTCTTCGTTATTCCATTTTTTCAAAATAGTTTGGTATCACAGAGCTATGCTCGGTTTTCTGAAACGTCACGCATTAAAAGATGATGTTTTTATGAATAGTATGAATAGTCTTTGGTGCTTTCTACATAATGTGTGATTAAAAATTATGAAAAGTCAGTAAAACTTTCCATACTTTTGAAGTGTAAAAGGTCTACATTACAGTATTTCCGTATGGAATTATGTGTATTGGCTAATTCCCAAATTATCGACCCACATGATTTTCAAATAATATCACTTCTGCATATGTTGTGGAATGCTATATGCAGCAGGGGATCTGCATATAAATCCCAGCTTCTCTCATGATTTTAAAGCGAGCTGTTGGCCCCTTCGTGGATAACAGGGTGGTGGCGGCGGAAGGGCGGCAGGGAGGAGGGGTGGTTTTAACAACAGTGGCTTTTCCAATCATTTCAATAAATTTTCGAAGGATATTCCATTTAGAAAATTACAAACTGTAATCCTTTATGGTCGAGTTGGCGTGTTACGCATGCGCCGTTAGGCCCTGTGTTTATAATCGGGCTGTGTCGTAAATGTATGTATTTGCCATGGAGTATGAAAATTTTTTGATTCACTGGAGGGGGAAGGTCGAACAATTGGCTTGCAGTTCTAACAGCGCACAATGCCCAATTTCTTTAATGCACAGTTCATTCTACCTCCCAACATGTGTTTCAGACTTTAATCAGTTTTTCCGGACTTTTCCGATAATTTCATATCCTTTCGATTTTGGATTTGTTCGCAGCCTGGTCTGTTATCTATTATTTTTGCAGGCACGTCTGCTTTTTTGTGCCTCTCATTGTAAATAGAGTGAAGCTTACGTGAACCTTGATTTGTTTAAATAAAATATTAATGATATTCATAGAATAGTAATTAGTAGGTAATAGCTTTCAATAATTAAGGTTTTTTTTTCAACTATGTAGGTTAATTTATATATTTTTTATTTTTTTAATTAAAATGTTAGTTCAGTTGTGTGGGGACTATGTAAAAAATTAATTCTTAAATTAAGTTGTTTTTTTCTGCTGTGTAGGTCGATAAATTAAAAATTTGATTACTCAAATAAAACGATTGGGCCATCTTGTTTCTAGACCTTAATGTACTTAACATAAGACAAATTTATTATATTGTATTAATAAAATTAATACATAGAAATCGAAATAATTTTGAATTGTATTCTCATAGTTATGAAACAAAAGGTATGAATTCTTTAAGATTGTTTGAACCAAAATGCAACATTGTTACAGTATTTAATCATATTAGTAATTTAGGCCCAAGAATATATAACAAATTTATATTTAAATATCTAAATCTTGTCAATTCTAATAGTTCTAGTGTTAAATTAAAAAAGTTATGTATGGATTTTATAAAAATTGAAAAATTTTAAATTTAAATTTATATATTCTAATTGCATAATAGACATAAGGCAAATTGTATTGTATACTTATTAATTTCAATTCAGGAATCCGCCCCTGAGCACGAGTTCTACTCTTTCAGGGGCGAGCTAATGTTTTTCTCTGTATATTATATTTTATGTTACAATTATTAGCAAATTAAATAAATAAATAAATCTATACTAATAATAAATATGTAGCCGAAATTTTTCTGGTAATTTTCGATTTTCCAAAAATAATTGGTCCTAACATATATAATTAACCACCCTGAAACCGAAAATCGCTTTTTTGAAATTTTTGTCTGTCTGTCTGTATGTTTGTTACCTTTTCACGCGATAATGGCTGAACCGATTTCGATGAAAATTGGAATATAAATTAAGTTCGTTATAACTTAGATTTTAGGCTATATGGCATTCAAAATACATTATTTAAAAGGGGGGGTTATAAGGGGGTCTGAATTAAATAAATCGAAATATCTCGCTTATTATTGATTTTTGTCAAAATTTTACATAACAAACATTTCTTTAAAAACCATTTCCGATAAGTTTTATTCTTTGAAAAATTTTGATAGGACTGATATTTAATGAGATAAATGAGTTTTAAAATCAAAATAATTGCCATCTAAGGCGGTGTATTGAAATAAAAAAACAAATGGCTTCGTCTATAAGGGGCCTTGGACACAACAATCGAAAGCTATGAAACATAGTCTACAGACAATGTTTCTGTGTTTGTATGAAGTAATATCAGAAGCTAAATTAACCGATTTGTATAATTAGGCCTAATTATTATTTCATCATTGGAAAGTGTAGTTTCTCTGGATGGACATAATGCTATAATGTTATTACAGTAACTAGTGAGTGAATTGAGGACAGGTAAGATTAAAATAGCTTCTTATGCACAGAAAACTTGATAGGTTATTCTGTATATTCATTTCCTGCATTTCTGAAAATAATGTTTATGAACATATTCATTTTTATCTCAGAGAATTAACGAACAACGAGAGTGTATTGATTTAGTATGCAGTAATAGTAAGTTAGCTTAGAAATCCATTATTGTATAATTCAAATTTTAACTATGCTCAATTGAATCGTGTTAAAATACATAAAATATATATGCAATAAATGCAATGCAAAAAAATTGGGTAATGAGCCAAGCAGATTATGTTGCGCTGTTGTAAAAGCTGTTCCTCCTGAGATTCAAGAGCCCCTCTACAAATTAAAAACTTTCTAATTCGAGTACATCCGTTATCAACACACTTTTTACATAATATAATATAATATAATATAATATAATATAATATAATATAATATAATATAATATAATATAATATAATATAATATAATATAATATAATATAATAATAAATCTGTAGCCAAAATTTTTTGTTAATTTTCGCTTTTCCAAAAATAATTGGTGATAACAATTAAGAAACATGTTAAAGGAATTGTCAAATGAGTGGTCTCTGGATCAAAATGATGGCATTTCAATATTTTAAATACAATTTCAATTAAGTAACATATTAAACGATTTATCCTTCTATCAAACACGAATGTTCCCTGGATCAAATGTCCTATTTTAATTATGTAATTATTTTATATTTATTTCCAACGGTGCAGCGGAGCGCACGGGTACGGCTAGTAAATAAATAAATGAATAAGTGAATAAATGATTGACTGAATGACTAAATGAATGAATAATGAATGAATGAATAATGAATGAATGAATAATGAATGAATGAATAAATAAATAAATAAACAAAATAAATAAATAAGTAAATAAACAAAATATAAATAAATAAATATATAAATAAATCTTTGTCGGTCAACGTATTAAAAATACGATTTCTGAAATGTCAAGCTATTATTTCAGTTGAGCGTCAGCATATAAAAGGTAGGATATGGGTGAGAGGGTGCAATATATAGATTTCAATAAAAACGGATTTTTCAAATTCAATTATTACTTCATCTAGTTAGATGTGTATATGGAGAAGAAGATATCAGATTACAGGCAAGATTAAGGTATGTGGATCATATGCGGAGAGCGGAGACTAAGAGGAACGCGGAAATTATGAAAGATTGGAGAATGCTGGGTTTGCAGTGAAAAGTCTACCCTGGGGCCGAAAACTATAAATTAATTAATGACTCACACAGCTTAACAAATAAATAAATATGATAAAGCCATTTTATATACACACCCAAATCGGTGAACAAATAATTTAATTTGATAAATCCAATAGCAGAAGTTATACTTTTCTCATGACATAGTTCATGTCACGGCATGTCATATCATGTAGAATTTAGAATATTTCATTTTCGCTAGCTGAGTTAAGGCCATAAGGCCTTCTCTTCCACTCTACCAGCCATAATCAATGCAATAGTAACATTCATGTTAAAATTATGAATATTTACAATACACTAAAGAGTCTACAGTAGTAAAATTGAGTTAAATATTAACGACTAGTATATGTGTATATTTAATTTGAAATAAAGCCTATACGAAGAAGTAGATATTTATGACCTAATATGGTTCAGTTCAATCTATAAGCAATATACACGTATACAATATTATAATTGACTTAGCTAGTTTCTTAAATGCTGAAAATTAATTTAATAGCAGTTTGCTGGAATTGTGTTATAGAGATAACAATATAAGTATAAAATATATTGGTATAATGAGAACAGAGAGGGTTTGGAATTAAACGGGTTACAACACCTTCTTGTCTATGCGGATGACGTGAATATGTTAGGAGAAAATCCACAAACGATTAGGGAAGATACGGGAATTTTACTTGAAGCAAGTAAAGAGATAGGTTTGGAAGTAAATCCCGAAAAGACAAAGTATATGATTATGCCTTGTGACCAGAATATTGTACGAAATGGAAATATAAAAATTGGAAATTTATCCTTTGAAGAGGTGGAAAAATGCAAATACCTGGGAGCAACAGTAACAAATATAAATGATACTCGGGAGGAAAGTAAATACAGAATAAATATGGGAAATGCCTGTTATTATTCGGTTGAGAAGCTTTTGTCTTCCAGTCTGCTGTCAAAAAATCTGAAAGTTAGAATTTATAAAATTGTTATATTACCGGTTGTTCTTTATAGTTGTGAAACTTGGACTCTCACTTTGAGAGAGGAACATAGGTTAAGGGTGTTTGAGAATAAGGTGCTTAGGAAAATATTTGGGGGTAAGAGGGATGAAGTTACAGGAGAATGGAGAAAGTTACACAACACTGAACTGCACGCATTGTATTCTTTACGTGACATAATTAGTAACATTAAATCCAGACGTTTGAGATGGGCAGGGCATGTAGCACGTATGAGCGAATCCAGAAATGCATATAGAGTGTTAGTTGGGAGGCCGGAGGGAAAAAGACCTTTGGGGAGACCGAGACGTAGATGGGAGGATAATATTAAAATGGATTTGAGGGAGGTGGGATGTGATGATAGAGACTGGATTAATCTTGCTCAGGATAGGGACCGATGGCGGGCTTATGTGAGGGCGGCAATGAACCTCCGGGTTCCTTAAAAGCGAGTAAGTAAGTAAGTATAATGAGAATAATATTAATGTAACGTAATGAGATTTAGCTATTAGAGGTTTTGTATTATATTTAAATAAATTAATGATAGTAATAGGTAAGAATGGGCAGAATAAGTAACACATATTAATCAGTAATTAATCTGCTAAGCAAGAGTTTATGTAATTTTGATCTAAATGAATTCATTCTCCGATAGCCATTTGTTCGCTGTAAAGCGAATTCCAATTTCTGTCAACTGAAACTGTATAGAATGAATAATCTGAAGATGTCTTGTGGCAGGGTATAATGAGCACGTTGTTGTAATGTTAAGGCCCATTCACAATGAAAATTAAACATAAACATAACGTAAGCATGAAACCTTGTGTCCATGTTATTTAATGAAAGCATTCACAATGAATTACATAAGCATAAACTTAATCTTAATCATAAGACGTTAACATGAAAGTTTGCAAACTCCAAACTTTCATGCTTATGTTTATGCGATTTGGAAACAGTACACAAGCGGAAAGCGTGTTTTCACTTTTTGTTTAACATCTCATGGGCTTTGCCTACAGGCAATATTTTGATCTATTGGCCGTGATGATAGCTAGGCGCGCAACATGGAATCATATGACGAAAAGTTGATTATTTTACATCTCCGTTTCTTTGATTTCAAGTATTGAAAGCCATATACTGATGCCATTGTAGTTATTAGAAACATAAATTGAATAGCTACATCGTCAGTCATTGTGCAATTCTCCATTTTTATGTAATAGATTCTGTAGTTTTGTTGATTCGGTATGTTTGTCTCCACACACGTGTTATGTTTACGTTATGTTTAGTTTTCATTGTAAATGGGCCTTGGCTACTTAAGTTTGTGGCATATGTTTATGTGCTTATGTTAATGTTTACGTTATGTTTAATTTTCATTGTGAATTGGCCTTTACCGTCTGTGATGTGTTCGATGCCAGGGCCTGAACTGAACTGTCATCATCATTGTTTACTAAGCCATGGTACGCTTACAAACATTAACAGAATTGGAGTCGTACTGTACGGTACATTAAAACGTGATTCTTGCTCAATATTGCTGCGCGGCTACAGTACTCCTTGAAGGAGATCACGGGGACAACCACAGCCTGGCTCTGCAGTAAGTAACATTACATCATTTCTATTCTTATACCTCGATACAATCTCATTATATTTTTAATGCAGGACATACAATGGACTAATTTTGTATGGAACTGTCCTCGTTGATTATCTTGACCAAGTATGGAAGCCGTTTATTTTGATTAATCATGCTTTTTGTTACCACGATATTTCAATTCTTGTGGCTTGGTTTGTATTTAGATGACATGTAATATGTTCTATTCTGAACTCGTTTCGACTCCACGTTGATATTATTCTTTCTCATCTTCAGGAAATAAATGAAGTTTGTTTTTAAACAAATAGTTCCAGGTAGGAAAGGTTCCATTGTGTGGAAAATCGGTTTGTGAATATTCTTATTTATGGATGAAGTTTCTACAACACCCTAGTGTCCAGGCTGGTCGTAGCTCAGTTAGCAAAATGTTTACAGAAGCGAATCAAGTTTCGGGTCTTATTAGCCACACAGGGGTATGATTAGGCAACGAAGTTTGGACACCAAAATATTGCCTAGAGACGGCTACAGGTTTAAGGAACATTGGCTATAGGATAACGTTAGTTGTTTACTTTAATGATGTACCTTCAGGTTCGTATGAAAAATGAAAGACGATACGTGAAGGAAGGATAAGGGAACATAACATAACGTAACGTAGCATAACATAACATAACATAAAACATAACAAAACATAACATAAAATATAATATAACAATGTATAACATAACACGATAAATTATTATTATTAAATTATTAAAAAACATAAAAATAATATCTTAACACAAAAGATAACAAAATATGAAACATTACTTACTTATTTACTGGCTTTTAAGGGACCGCCCTCACATAAGTCCGCCATTGGTCCCTATCCTGAGCAAGATTAATCCGTTCTCTATCATCATATCCCACCTCCCTCAAATCCATTTTAATATTATCTTCCCGTCTACGTCTCGGCCTCCCTAAAGGTCTTTTTCCCTCCGGCCTCCCAACTAACACTCTATATGCATTTCTGGACTCGCCCATACGTGCTACATGCCCTGCCCATCTCAAACGTCTGGATTTAATGTTCCTAATTATGTTCAGGTGAAGAATGCAATGCTTGCAGTTCTGTGTTATGTAACTTTCTCCATTCTCCTGTAAATTCATCCCTCTCAGCCCCAAATATTTTCCTAAGCACCTTATTCTCAAACACCCTTAACCTATGCTCCTCTCTCAAAGTGAGAGTCCAAGTTTTACAATCATAAAGAACAACCGGTAATATAACAGTTTTATAAATTCTAACTTTCAGATTTTTTGACACCAGACTGGATGATAAAAGCTTCTGAACCGAATAATAACAGGCATTTCCCATATTTATTCTGTGTTTAATTTCCTCCCGAGTGTCATTTATATTTGTTACTGTTGCTCCAAGATATTTGAACTTCTCCACCTCTTCAAAAGATAAATTTCCAATTTTTATATTCCCATTTCGTACAATATTCTCGTCACGAAACATAATCATATATGTTGTCTTTTCGGGATTTACGTCCAAACCTATCTCTTTACTTGCTTCCAGTAAAATTCCCGTATTTTCCCTAATCGTTTGTGGATTTTCTCCTAACATATTTACGTCATCCGCATAGACAAGAAGCTGATGTAACCCGTTCAATTCCGAACCCTCTCTGTTATCCTGGACTTTCCTAATGGCATACTCTAGAGCAAAGTTAAAAAGTAAAGGTGATAGTGCATCTTCTTGCTTTAGCCCACAGTGAATTGGAAACGCATCTGACAGAAAATGACCTATACGAACTCTGGTGTACGTTTCACTGAGAAACATTTTAATTAATCGAACTAGTTTCTTGGGAAAACATGAAACATTAAGTAACATAAAACATAACATATCAAAACATAAACATTTTAATAGAAAAAACATCTTCTGAGAACCTCTTGAAAATAACTAAGGAAGAGATAAAGGAAGTGCTTTTTGTAGAGTGTTACATTGTATGGAGCAAAAATATGGATATTATGATGAAGGGAATAAAAAACCACTAGCAGCGTTTGAAATGTGAATATGGAGAATAATGGGGCATATGATATGGACAGACAAAATAAGAAATGAAGCTGTGCTAGAGGGTGACTGAGAATAAACTGCCTACTGAAGGATGCACTGAAAGGAATGGAGAACGGTAGAAATTTTCGTGGCAGAAGAAAACATAAGAAGACAGACAACATGAAGATCCTATATCAGCGATGTCAAGGTCAAGAGCATGTGGACAGTTCTGCGTGCGATCAAGCGTTCATTGGTAGCAATGCAGGCAGAAACAGAGAATAAGAAATGGTGAGCAAAGTGAGCAGCCAAACGCCATTTAACGAATACGTAGAAAACAAGGGTTAAAATTAAGTTATTACCATAATTCAATGGAAACCTATAACAAGTAAAATAAAGTATACACATGTTCATTAAACTATGGTTGCATGTAATAAAAATTAGAAATATGTTAAAGGAATTGTCATTGCACCAATGAGTGGTCTCTGGAGCAAAATGATCGCATTTTAATTATTTGGATGCTATTTAAATTAAGTAACATATTAAACGATTTATCCTTCTATCAAACACGAATGTTCCCTGGATCAAATGTCCTATTCTAATTATGTAATTACTTTATATTTATTTCTAACGGGTGCAGCGGAGCGCACGGCTACGGCTAGTTTAGAAATAAACGTTGCTAAAGCAGCAGAAAAGAAACAATTGAGGGAAGATATCTTTATGTTAAACCCCATCATTCTGTGAACACTACGTTGTTCTTTTTTTACATAAATCTTACATTTTTAACCGAGTTTTATGTAAATCAAGAGTATTCTGTTCTCTGAATGAACTTATACATATTTCTTTTTCATCATTTAACTATATTATGATCCGCTTAATGAAATTGCAGAGGTTTATTGTAGGAACGAAATGTCGTGGTGTATTCAGAACTGCTATTTCTGATCTTTGTAAACACCGGAAGCCATCACATTGTCCTGCGATCGACCTTATGTTCTCCGCAGCATTCTGTTGCGTTTTATTCCGTCCTGTTCAATATTTAAGAGTGGATATATATATAAAATTTTACCATAAAACTCGTCGCTAGTAGTGAGTGTCTGTGTATAATGGAATTGATTATACTGTATAACAATTGGAATTCCTTTATGCTTACAAAGATCAGCTGAAAAAATATGGGTGTCATAAGGAGTTGGACAGGGTGTTAAATTTACATCTCTTGTTCCTTTGTTTTATCTCTCACCCGTACGCAGTTAAAAGCGAGGTTGGAAATGTTAAGGAATTCCTATTTCGAAGAAGAGACAGCCTTCTTGGAGTACAAACGTGTCCGATTCTTAAAAATACGACCCCCTTGATCAACTGTGCCGAGAGTTGTCATTTCTCTTCGAACTCGAACATGGCTCTTACATTCAAATCGACATTTTTATTTTCTCTATACATTTATGCACCTAGTCACCAAAAAGAAAGGAGCATTTAGAACTAGTCAATGTAGTATAACTCCGCCAGAAAAAATAAAGCATTATTATTATTATTATTATTATTATTATTATTATTATTACTACTACTACTACTAATAACGCAGAACTGCACGCATTGTATTCTTCACCTAACATAATTAGGAACATTAAATCCAGACGTTTGAGATCAGCAGGTCATGTAGCGCGTATTGGCGAATCCAGAAATACATATAGAGTGTTAGTTGGAACGCCGTAGGAAAAAGACCTTTGGGGAGGCCGAGACGTAGATTGGAGGATAATATTAAAATGGATTTGAGGAAGGTGGGATATGATGATAGAGACTGGATTAATCTTGCACAGGTTAGGGACCGATGGCGGGCTTATGTGAGGGCGGCAACGAACCTGCGGGTTCCTTAAAAGCCATTTGTATGTAAGTACTATAATAATAATAATAATAATAATAATAATAATAATAATAATAATAAAATAATAAGTTAAATTACTTCGACCATCAAAGACATAAATAGCCTACATGAGTATTTTTCCATGGACCAGTTCGAATATAAAACATCATTAACAAAATATGGAATAATTTCAATGATCCTTAGATTTTTCACAGCTTTTGAATGTATGTTTATTAAAAGTTTAAATTTTGAGTTGTTTCGCTTTTGAACTGGCCGTTGAATTATTCATGATGATGTGTGTTTGAGTACTAGATACTGTTCTCCACCCAGGGGATCAACCGTGAAAGGAATGTGCTTACTATTGCGTTATCTATTGGAGCGAAGCAGATACCGGTATATAATATTATCGTTATAACGTCTTTTTAAAAACCATGCGCTCTCCTGCATTTGTTATTTCCTGCATGGAGAGATTAAAAGACCAGGAGATTAACAGTGATCTAATTTTGTAGCTAGGGTAGTATAAACATGTGTGTATCAATGTTATTGTTTGTGCTGTGAGAGCGAGAGATGTGAGTACCCACGTGTGTGACCTTATGACATCTTATGACATCAACATTCATTCACAGCACCACCCCGCTTCGTCTCATCCGGCAGAGACTTTCTCGTGGTTGGAGCACAGTATACTCCGATATTGTGTGTTTAACATTGACCACGGTACAATTTTGTAAGGTTTATAAATACTCAGAAAAAATGTAGACAGTTTTACTTTACGAAAAACAAAGTGTTGGTGCGATCACCTGTCGAGAGCTTTATTATGACGCATGTCTTTATTTAGAAAGGGTTCTTGGTGAACAGAGCGCGAAACAAGGAGAATATAGGTACAACAAATATAGTTCAAGGAGTATAATGTTAATAAAAGAACAAGGGATTTACAAGAACAATGGTAATACAAATTGAAAAGGGAATGCATTGAGAAGAAGGAGAATACAAGGAGAATAAGGTTCTATATATTCATATGCGGATGATACAGTAGTTATTTTCAGTGGTTTTTCTTGGCAGGAAGCATATAGAAATGCTAATATAGGTGCTAACATTGTTAAAAATGGCTTAATTCCAACTTCCTTTCTTTAAATATATCTAAATCAACTTTAGTTCCTTTTTCGTTAACAGTTGCCAGTGTTCAAAATTTAAAATTTAGCGATGAATATAGACTAATAATACACAGTGAAAATTGTTTAGATCCCAAAAGTTGTAAATGTCCACCATTGAAAGAAGCCACGTATGTCAAATATCTGGGTATCATTATTGATCAGAATTTAAAATGGCCTCATCACATTACTTATCTTTGTAAGAGGCTTCGTAAAATAATTTATAAATTCGTTAATCTTCGATGCTACTTACCTATTAGAGATCTACGAAATGTTTATTTGGCCATTATTCAGTCTATCATTCATTATGGTGGAAGTGGAAGTACAAAAATTAATCTTAGTCCGTTAAATTTACTACAAAAACGAATAATTAAAATTTGTTTGAAGAAACGTTTCGATTATCCAACTAAATTAATTTATTCTGAATTTAATGTATTTAATATTGAACAAATTTATAAGCATACGCTGTTAAAATTTTATCATAAAAATCGTAATAAGTTTGTATTACAGACACACAATTATGACACAAGACGAAATATTAATTCAACATTAGTAGAACCTAAATGTCTCACATCTGGTGGTCTAAAGCATAGCATTAATTTTGGCCCTCGGTTGTACAATGCTTTAACTAAATTACACCCAGAACTTCTAACATGTAACCCACTAACATATAACAAGAAAATTAGAAACGTGTTAATATCTTCAATTTGATTAAATAAATTTATAGCCTATGTGTATGAATTAATCAACCTATATTATATTTGTATTCTATAATTTTGAAATATATATTAGTCCTACTTTTAACGTGCGATATTATTCTTCTCTAGTGTTAATATTATATTATATAATTCCATTGCCGCTGTAATTATATTTTAGTTCCTATTTTATTTTACTTATTTATTTTTATTATTACTATTATTTTTTATTTTAATATTATATCTGAACTGCGACCGAGCACGAGCGCTGCTCATTCGGTCTCAAATTTTGTTATTACTACTGTATCTTCTTTTATATTGCTTGTATTATTTTATTTCTATTTCTCTTGTTTGTTTTGTAATTATATTCTTTATTCTGTATATTTAAATTTAAATAAAAAAATAAGTGGAATACAAGAATAAGAGAAACATTAGGAGAACTCATCGAGAAAAAGGGAAATACAAGAAGAACAAGGGAAACGCAATGAGAAGAAGAGTAAGACAAGGAGAACAAAAAGGATACAAAGATAATAGGGAAACATATTGATAAAAGGTGTAATACAGCGAGTACAAGGAAGATACTAGCTGAGGAAGGGGAATATAAGGAGAACAAGGGGAGTACTAGCATAGAAAGGGGCATGTATTGAGAAAAAGGGAAATACTAGGCGAAAAGGAGAAATGCAGAAAGGACAAGGGGAATTCAAGAAGTATAAGGGAAATAGAAAGCTAAGAAGGGATAACAAAAAGAATTAGAGTAATACAGGCAATACAAGACGAATAAGTTAAGAGAAATGGAAGTATAAGGAGAAAAAGGACATACTAGGTATACACAGAGATTATGAGGAGAAAAAGGGGAATAAATGGCGAAAAAGTCGAATACAAGGAGGACAAGTGAAAAAACGAGGAGAACAAAGAGAATATAAGGAAAAAATGGCAAGCAAAGGGAAATAAAGGGAATATAAGGAGAAGATTAGGATAGGTAGTATACAGGAGAAACAGTGGGAGAAGATAAGGAGAAGAAGGGATAGGCTATACAGGAAAACAAGAGAAATACCAAAGAAACAAGTTAAGGGAAAAGATCAGGAAAACAAGTGAAATACAAAGAGAACAAAGGGTATGGAGGAAAAACAATAGGGGAAGATGAGAATAAAAGAGCTAGGCCTATACAGGAAGAAGAAGGGGAATACAAATGGATCAAGGAATGGGGAACAATAAGGAAAGCAAGTGGAATACAAGAAGAATAAGGGGTATACAGGAAAAACAAGAGGGAAGATAAGGAGAACAAGGGGTATGCAGGAAAAACAAAGGGAACAAGGGAAAGAAGGGAAAATATAAGGAAAACAAGTGGAATACAAGGTGAATAAGGGGTATACATGAAAAGCAAGCGGGAAGATAAGGAGAACAAGGGGTATACAGGAAGAAGAAGGGGAATACAAAGGGAACAAGGGAAAGAAGGGAAAATATAAGGAGAACAAGTGGAATACATGGTGAATAAGGAGTGTACAGGAAAAGCAAGCGGGAAGATAATGAGAAAAAGAGATATACAGGAAGAACAAAGGGAATACAAAGGGACAAGGGAAAGAAGGGAAAATATAAGGAGAACAAGTGGAATACAAGGTGAATAAGGAGTGTACAGGAAAAGCAAGCGGGAAGATAATGAGAAAAAGAGATATACAGGAAGAACAAAGGGAATACAAAGGGACAAGGGAAAGAAGGGAAAATATAAGGAGAACAAGTGGAATACAAGGTGAATAAGGAGTGTACAGGAAAAGCAAGCGGGAAGATAATGAGAAAAAGAGATATACAGGAAGAACAAAGGGAATACAAAGGGAACAAGGGAAAGAAGGGAAAATATAAGGAGAACAAGTGGAATACAAGGTGAATAAGGAGTGTACAGGAAAAGCAAGCGGAAGATAATGAGAACAAGAGATATACAGGAAGAACAAAGGGAATACAAAGGGAACAAGGGAAAGAAGGGAAAATATAAGGAGAACAAGTGGAATACAAGGTGAATAAGGAGTGTACAGGAAAAGCAAGCGGGAAGATAATGAGAACAAGAGATATACAGGAAGAACAAAGGGAATACAAAGGGAACAAGGGAAAGAAGGGAAAATATAAGGAGAACAAGTGGAATACAAGGTGAATAAGGAGTGTACAGGAAAAGCAAGCGGAAGATAATGAGAACAAGAGATATACAGGAAGAACAAAGGGAATACAAAGGGAACAAGGGAAAGAAGGGAAAATATAAGGAGAACAAGTGGAATACAAGGTGAATAAGGAGTGTACAGGAAAAGCAAGCGGGAAGATAATGAGAACAAGAGATATACAGGAAGAACAAAGGGAATACAAAGGGACAAGGGAAAGAAGGGAAAATATAAGGAGAACAAGTGGAATACAAGGTGAATAAGGAGTGTACAGGAAAAGCAAGCGGAAGATAATGAGAAAAAGAGATATACAGGAAGAACAAAGGGAATACAAAGGGAACAAGGGAAAGAAGGGAAAATATAAGGAGAACAAGTGGAATACAAGGTGAATAAGGAGTGTACAGGAAAAGCAAGCGGGAAGATAATGAGAACAAGAGATATACAGGAAGAACAAAGGGAATACAAAGGGAACAAGGGAAAGAAGGGAAAATATAAGGAGAACAAGTGGAATACAAGGTGAATAAGGGGTGTACAGGAGAAGTAAGCGGGAAAATAAGGAGAACAAGAGGTATACAGGAAGAAGAAGGGGAATACAAAGGGAACAAGGGAAAGAATGGGAAAAAATAAGGAAAACAAGTGGAATACAAGGTGAATAAGGAGTGTACAGGAAAAGCAAGCGGGAAGATAATGAGAACAAGAGGTATACAGGATGAACAAAGGGAATACAAAGGTAACAAGGGAAAGAAGGGAAAAGATAAGGAGAACAAGTGGAATACAAGGTGAATAAGAGGTGTACAGGAAAAGCAAGCGGGAAGATAAGGAGAACAAGGGGAATACAGGAAGAAGAAGGGGAATACAAAGGGAACAAGGAAAGAAGGGAAAAGATAAGGAAAACAAGTGGAATACAAGGTGAAAAGGGGTGTACAGGAAAAGCAAGCGGGAAGATAAGGAGAACAAGAGGTATACAGGAAGAAGAAGGGGAATACAAAGGGAACAAGGGAAAGAAGGGAAAAGATAAGGAAAACAAGTGAAATACAAAAAGAATAAGCAGTGTACAGAAATACAGTGGGAAAAATTAAGGATAACAAGAGGTAAGCCTATACAGGAAGAATAAGGGGAATACAAAAGGGAAGGAAGACAAGCAAAGGAAAAGGAAAACGAGTGGAATACAAGGAGAATAAGGGGTATACAGGAAAAGCAAGAGGGAAGATAAGGAGAACAAGGGATATACAGGAAAAGCAAGGGGAATACAAAGGGAACAAGGGAAGGAAGGGAAAAGATAAGGAAAACAAGTGAAATACAAAAAGAATAAGGAGTGTACAGAAATACAGTGGGAAAAGATAAGGATAACAAGAGGTAAGCCTATACAGGAAGAATAATGGGAATACAAAAGGGAAGGAAGACAAGCAAAGGATAAGGAAAACGAGTGAATACAAGGAGAACAAGGGGTATAGAGGAAAACAAGGGGGATGATAAGGAGAACAATGTTAAGCCTATACAGGAAGAACAAGGAAAAATAAGGAGAAGAAGAGAAATACAGGAACTAGAACGGGAACACACTAAAAATAATGTTCCATATGTACGTGACAGTTAATTCCCAAGCTACACCTATATATGTAGATACCTAGTAAGGAGAAAAGCTTACGATATGACCATGCCAAAAGGATGCATTATGCACGTTCCTTACTTTGAGTGTAATTCCTAAGAGACAAAGATAAATTTTTGGGGCATTTAATATTAAATATTGATCGAGAAATTCTAATTCAAAACTGATGATGGTAGCAGTGGTGATTATAATTGTAGTGCCAATAATGATGATAATTCTTTTAGAATTCAGATGGACTCAGCGAAACTTCGTCGCTTGTATTCATCCCCAACTGTTCTCACGCGGTCTGATCAGTATTCGTCATAACGTCCTTCCCGTCATAGTCGTAGTTAATTACCTATCTGTAAGTTTTCAGTATAGTTTTTGATTAGTGACCGCTACCAAAGCTTAGTGTTAATGAAACCTCGCTCGTTGCCATAACAAAATGCTATAAACTCATAAGGATCTCCGTTAAATAAGGAGCTGAACGTATTCGGTAAGGAATTCCGCCGTCGAGACTGACGGGTGAAACATGACAATCTCAGATAACGGAACCCGAATGCTTTGTCAATTTTAGTTATTTCAATCTCTTGATATAGTCGTCCGGAGGCCTAGGTTCATGCAGCCAACTCGAGGTGGTATTTGTAATGTACAAAGTCTCTATTGGGGAATTTTTTTTGAGATTCCATCGTTTACTCTGTCTTCATTATACCATTGCTCCACAATCACCTGTTATTGCACCGTGAAGACTGAATGGGTAGATAAGGGGACGTGTTATTGAGTTTTGGTCAATTTTTGTCTTTTTTTTTTTCATTTTTAAATATGATGCCAAAAAATCTCACTATAGTCTACCTTTACTCTAAGCTAGAAATTCAGTTTGTCCTATGAGTAGTTACTGTACTATTTAAAATGTATATCGAGGGCTTCATGCATGTCAACAAAACTGCAACTTTAAATTAGGGCCATACATTTTTTATTTTAGTTTGTTATTTTACGATGCTTTATCAACAGCTTCGATTATTTAGCGTCTGAATGAGATGGTGATAATGCCGATGAAATGAGTCCGGGGTCCAGCACCGAAAGTTACCCAGCATTTGCTCATATTAGGTTGAGGGAAAACCCCGGAAAAACCCTCAACCAGGTAATTTGCCCCGACTGGGAATCGAACCCGGGCCATCTGGTTTCGCGGCCAGACGCGCTAACCGTTATTCCAAATGTGTGGACTAGAGCCATATAAATATGGAAATATTTCTCCTATCCTTGTCTACATATTAAGGTATTTTCTTTAATTCTTCCTCTTGTCTACGGTAATTTGGAAAGGTTTGTTTTTTAAATAGGTTAAATTAAGGTATTCGTTTACCCTTAATTTTTTATTTTCCTTAAAAAAAGATTTTTTTATTTATAAGTCTTCTGAAAGCTTGAACTTTCAAGTTTCCAAAAATATATCAGTTTTGTCTCTACGATGTTTGGGTAATTAATTAGCTGAGTTTTTATTGGCCGAAAGCACCCTAGCCCTAATTATAACATAAGAAGTGCCAACAATATTGCTATGCTACTTATCAGGCATTAACGGAATCATAATAGTCATATAATGAGGTAAAAATACATTCAACAGACTTCCATTAGTGTGAAACACTTAACTATTAGATCCTTCACAGAGAAGGTCAAGAATTATTTTTATTCGTTTTATACTACACAAGAATATTTTACTTATACTTTCAATTAAGGGGTTAGGTACAGCTTACAGCAGTAAAATTTTTAGAAATATTCAACATTTTTTTCCTCCATTATTGTATCTTCTATAATAATGAAAATTGGTATTGTAAAACACTGTGCTTTTTCTATATAAAAATATTTTTACGATTTAAAAAAAATTATTTACATTTTTTTTTTTTCAAAATTCAAAACGCTGGCAGCCCATTGTGCAGTGATGAAGCTTTTCTCTCAAAATTAATAAACTTGTTAACTTTTCATGTTCTCTCTCTTTTATTTTATTTCTGAAACTCATGTTTATAATATCATACTCTTTCAACTACATTCCTTAATAAATATATATTTTTTTATTTTGTATTAGAAGAAGATACTGATATTTGACAATTTTTTTAAATGCATTTATTTTTATCAGACAATCTATCAAAGGTAGAGAAGTAATTTTGCATCATATTGTAGATATGACATGCATAAATACACACAAAAAATTTCATGATAGAATGTTGAATTCTTTTTGAGTTATGAGGGGAACTTCACCACTGCACAGTGAATTTTGAATTTTGAAAAAAAAATGTATAAATAATTTTTTTAAATCGTAAAAACATGTTTATCATATAGCAGAAGGACAGTGTTTTACACATACTAATTTTCATTATTGTACAAGATACAGTAATGGAGAAAAAAATGTAGAATATTTTCAAAATTTTACTCCTTTAAGCTGTACCTAACCCCTTAAAGGCTTTATTTTTGTGTTTATTTGACACTACCTAATGTATTAGTGTACTTTAAGGTTAATACATGGAATTAAATTATGTTTACAGAGTGTCCCAAATTGATGTATACACATTTTGAAACACTATTTCTCAGCAACGAGATGAGACAGAGATACGATTTTACGGTTTTGTATTCCTTAAGCCCGTACATGTTCAAAGTGTCCCCCTTCCACCACAGTACACTCCCAACAACGACGGTACAACAGAGCGACATATCAACTGGATTGTTGCTAATGGAATATCATTACAGGCATGTTCAATCTGAACTCTCAGTTCCTCCAGTGTTTGTGGTTTTGTGGCTTACACTGTGTCCTTTAGAGCTCCCATAGGTAGAAGTCTGGAGGGGTTAAATCCGGAGATAGAGGCGGAAACTCCACAGCACTTCCTCTTCGTCCTATCCATCTCTGATTGAGTGTGCGTTGAGAAAATTCCACACATTGACATGAAAGTGAGCTGAAGACCCGTCTTCTTAAAAGTAAAACCCATTTTCATTCTCAAAGAGGTCATTAGGACATAGAATCATGGTTTCCAACATTTGCAGGTATTTCTCACCCATGACAGTCCCTTCGAAGAAGTACGGCCCAATTATTCCTCTTGAAGACAGATCACATCATACCGTTACTCCTGGAAGATTGACGGCGTTTCTTGAAAGATGTGTGGGTTTTCATTGGCCCAGTACACACAATTGTGCCGGTTAATTGTGTCATTAAGTTTAAAATGTGGCTTCATCTGACCAAACAATTAAGTCTTGAAAATCGTCCCTTTCATCAAACATGTTCAAGAACAACTCACAAAATTCCAGTCGCCTGTCTGTGTCGTTCTTATTTAGTGCATGGAGAAGTCTCGGAATGTAAGGCTTCCATTTTTGAGCTCGCAAAATTCGATGAACACTGGATTTGTTGAAACCAATCTCACTAGAACATTGCCTCATCGACTTCTTTGAGGATTGTGCAAAAGCCTGCATGACTGCATCAACACTCTCGTTATCAGTGGAACTTCTCTTTCTTCCGCACCCCCTTTCAACATATCTTGCATCGTTCCGTCGACTTCAAACTTGTCTTGGAGTCTTGTGATATTTAACCTTGTTGATGGTTATGTTCCAAATTCAACCCTCCAATGTCGTTGAACCTCAACAACATTCTCCACTTTCCAATAACATTTCAATATCTACTTACTTTCATCGAACCATAATTGCACCGCCATGTTTGTTTATAAACAGATGAACATGTTTTCATGCTTTACACTGCCTTCTGAATCATAAACCGCAAAAATCGTATTTCTATCTCATTTCTTAGTGTGAAATAGTATTTCAAAGAGTGTATACATCAATTTGGGACACTTCGTATTTTGTGACTTATCACTGGAGGTGATGAAAATAATTTAGGAAGAACATATATTCCAAAAATAATAGGTCATTGTAATGTAGTATACAGGCGTCAAATCTGATCAACGCTTATCTTTGGATCTTTTATCGTTATGGACACATATTAGATCTCTAGCAATTAGGTGTCAACACATGATATCGGAGAAAACGAACAAACAGAATCTGGTCGAGTTTCATACGGTCTCAAAGCCACAGCTTCAATCTTGTGCACACAACAGCTGGTTGGAATATTAAACTCCCCTCTTGGAATCGAACCCCGAGTAGTTATGACTGTCCCTCATGATTGCAAGAGTTGCATGTCAGTCTTCATCATAAGCCCACATGCGGAGTCTTGGAGAGGGATGTGCGGTATAAAAATGTGCACTCAGTGCAACGAACACTTCCCTCTTGTGCTCAAGCAGCAAATTACGGCTATGCATCATATTCCGCAGCTGTAGAGGCGCAGTTTCCACACTGTGTGGAAGTCATGGTCTTGGAGCAATCATCCAAGGTTGTCGCTACTGAGCATTTCGTTATTGTGGTTCCTCTCATTGTCTCAAATGAAAATCCGGAATGTATGAACATCGCATTACGAAAGTTTTAATCATCTTAAATAACTAATCACCTGGTTGGATTCCCGGAAACTGTAAGGCGAATGTTAAATAATCTAATGACGAATTCCTGAATTCACCTTTCTAATCACCATTACACTATTTCCAAATTACATCTACGCTAGAAAATTATGTAGTATAGAGAGATATTAACTGATACAGGGCGATTCACTAAGATTGTGCAATACTGTAGGAACTGAAATAAGGTGCTTCACTAAGTTTGTGGAATACTGTTGGAACTGAAACAAGATGATTCACTAAGATTGTGCAATATTGTAGGATCTGACACAGAGTGATTCACTAAAATTGTGGAATATTGTAGGTACTGAAATAGGGTGATTCACTAAGACTATGCAATACTGTAGGAACTGAAATAGGGTGCTTCACTAAGATTGTGAAATACAGGATGATTCACTAAAATTGTGCAATATTGTAGGATCTGACACAGAGTGATTCACTAAGATTGTGGAATATTGTAGGTACTGAAATAGGGTGATTCACTAAGATGATGCAATAGTGTAGGAACTAAAATAGGGTGCTTCACTAAGATTGTGGAATACTGTTGGAACTGAAACAGGATGATTCACTAAGATTGTGCAATATTGTAGGATCTGACACAGTGTGTTTCACTAAGATTGTGGAATATTGTAGGTACTGAAATAGGGTGATTCACTAAGATTGTGCAATACTGTAGATAGTGATACATGTTGATTCACAAAGATTCTGCAATATTGTAGGAACTAATGCAAGGTGGTTCACTAAGATTGAGTAATACTCTAGGAAATGGTAAGGTGATTCACTAAGATTGTGCAATACTGTAGGAACTAATATGGAGTAATTAGGCCTACTAAGATTGTGTAATACTGTAGAAAGTGATACAGGGTCATTACTAAGGGTGATTCACAAAGATTCTGCAATATCGTAGGAACTCATGAAAGGTGATTCACTAAGATTGTGCAGTACTGTAGAAAATGATACAGGTTATTCACTAAGATTGTCCAATACTGTAGTAAATGATACAGGGTGATCCTCTATGATTTGCAGTACTATAGGAAATGATACTGGGTGATTAACTAAGATTGTGCAGTACTGTACGAAATGATACGGAGTGATTCAATAAGTTTGTGCAATACTGTAGGAACTAATGCATGGGGATTCACTAAGATTGTGCAGTACTGTAGTAAATGATACAGGTTATTCACTAAGATTGTGCAATACTGTAGAAAATGATACAGGTTATTCACTAAGATTGTCCAATACTGTAGTAAATGAAACAGGGTGATCCTCTATGATTTGCAGTACTATAGGAAATGATACTGGGTGATTAACTAAGATTGTTCAGTACTGTAAGAAATGATACGGAGTGATTCAATAAGTTTGTGCAATACTGTAGGAACTAATGCATGGGGATTCACTAAGATTGTGCAATACTGTAGTAAATGATACAGGTTATTCACTAAGATTGTGCAATACTGTAGTAAATGATACAGGTTATTCACTAAGATTGTGCAATACTGTAGTAAATGATACAGGTTATTCACTAAGATTGTGCAATACTGTAGTAAATGATACAGGTTATTCACTAAGATTGTGCAATACTGTAGTAAATGATACAGGTTATTCACTAAGGTTGTGTAATACTCTAGGAAATGTTAAGGTGATTTACTAAGATTGTGCAATACTGTAGGAACTAATTCTGTTACCATTATGTTGAAAAATGTTCATGTAAACTAATTTTGTGTTAGATTTTTCATGCATTTGTTCCCTCGTTTCCCCATTTGTATCTTTTTTTACCAATCACAACTCACTAATCTCGCAACGTGGTTTTCCAAACAAAATTTCACCTATTGTTCTACAAAATGTTACATAAAATTTGAATTTTGTACTTTCCGTAAGTCTTTCTTATTTTTTTTTCAAATACAATAAAAGTTCAGCTTTTTATTTTATTTAAAGTTTTTTTTTTTCAGATATACATGCAAAATATGCGCAATTTACGGCGTAAGTAGAGGTAAATGAGCAAGCATTTATTCTTATTTAGAAAAAATTTCTGTTATCCCTAGGATTTCGTTATAGCCTACTGGTATTTTGCTGTATAGGCCTATGCTGTTTACCGTATCTTTCGAGTTACATTTTAATTCACATTTGATCAGTTTGCTGAAGAAGCAAGAATGAGACAGTTTTGTTCCACCTGTTGTAACTCCGCAAAAAGGATAATAATAATAATAACGCCCATTTATATGCAAACGCGGACACTAATGCCACATAAACCGTGTCTCCGCACATGCTGGTGCGTTCGAACAATTGACGTCTAGCTTTTTAATATTGACCCCACTTCCGCTCGTGGGGATGACTGATATATGATTACTTTGTGATATCTAGCGCTGCTGAATTATGATAGAACATAATGGCTCCTTCGAGACAAGCGGAAGACATGTGTATTACATCTGGTATTGTCACCGCTGTGTTTTGAAAGTAAAACACGCACTGAACTACAAGATGTGGGTTTGAGTCCCGTTACTGCATGATGTTGGGGTATGAATCTCTTCTTTGTAGTGGCATGACTTCATGGAAGTCCAACAAAGTGTCTAGGTAAAAAATTTGTATTGGTCATCTCTTTAGTTTCTATCCGTTTCTCATTTTTCTTTCTAACATTTCTTTTTTTTCACTTGTAACGTCTGTTTTAGAGCTACATTAATATAAAATACTAGTGGCTTGTGCAGCAAATGCTGCCAATTAAGTTCATTAGACGTTCAAATAAACATTTTTCAGATTTATTATCAATGAAGAATAACAGACATTTTGAAAGTTGAATAATTTCAAGGGAAAAATTGTTCCGGGACCGGGTATCGATCCCGGGACCTCTGGTTGAACGTACCAGCGCTCTACCAATTGAGCTACCCGGGAACTCCACCCGACACTGTCTCAACTTTTCCCTTTATATCCACACAACTCGCGTGGGCTGACGAAACGCCAGAGACCCACATCGAGTGCACACAATCTCTGTGTGACAAGTATATATGTTTAAAAATAATGTTTTTGAATTGTGCTTTGACGTAGACGTTAAACAGACGCGTGCACAATACATGAGTAACTATACAAGGTTGGCATTACTCATATGCGGATGGATAAATAACAATAACAACTTATACGGGTTACTTTCATATGCTTATATGCTGTATATTGGTTATTTGTTAATTGTCAGTGGCTAAAAACTGTTCTTTGCTTGTTCTCTTAATAGTTCATTCTGTTTAATGTATTGTTATTGCGTGTTTGAATGTTATTCATAGCTTATACTTAATTCCGTTCGTTAGACACACAAATCTTATAGCAAATTTTATTTATTTATTCCAATTCCATTGCAATAATTCCTGTAGTGTCGTTACATTAATAAGAATTTTCTCAAGTCTTTGTTCGTGTGATTTTGTCAAGATCGAAAAATGAGGGCAGTGAAGAAGCATCCTAACAGTCATTAAGTCAAGATATTTTTAAAGATTTTCTTTTCGCCTTTCTTTAGGATTCTCTTGATTGTTGAAAGTGATGATTATATTTCTCTGTTTTGTTAAAATTTCTTCATTTTGACTCCAAAATAAAAGTATTTAAACGTCTATCAACAAATATCGCGTTGAATCAGATTTTCAAATCTAATCAAACCTGAAAATATAAACACTTTAGCATTTCAGACTTAGACTAGACGGCATTTCGGAAGGCGGTCAGCTACTATATGCGCCGTAGCATTTCTGGTATGTGACATCACAAGCTTGTACAGTAGAACCAATCGTAATCAGTCTCACTTCCCGAGTTCGTTTGTTCACGTGTGAGTGTTTCAATACATTGAATAAGTAAAACTAACATTTACTGTGTATGTGTAAGATAAATAAATGGAAGGAGAGACTGTAAAAAGACAAGTAGTGCACAGGTAGGCACGGAAAATAGTGTTTAAGGTGTATAATTATTTAAAAAACGTTGACGAGCAGAACGCTGCCGGCCATCTTGATGCTGGCTGCAACGTTGCCAATGTGCAAGAAACGACTGCAGAAGCATGTGGTGTGGGATTGAGAAACGTGCAAAGAATATTGTTAGTGAAGGAAAGAGGGTTTGTTTGGTGTCATGCTTACAGTAATCAACGGCTAAGGTCATTGTTGTCTTTAGATAACATAAATTCTCTCCTGTACTATTTGTATTGCACGTGCGCGTGAAGTACGATGTGGCAATGTTGTACACTGCCTTGCTCTCTCTATCTGTCTCTCTCGACGCAAACGCTAGCAGACTACCGCCTTCCGAATTGCCGTCGACTTCTATATGGTAACGAAATATGAACAGTAAGAAAACAAATTTGAAGAAGACTAAATATTGAAGTGATGGATTAGCCCGATTAGCCTACTATTTATTATACCATAAAAATAAAGAAAGTGAACAAGAATTATTAGAAATTACAAACAGAACTAAATTCAAAATGTATTAATATTGATGAAAACATTATCCCTCAAGTCCGAATTACGGACCTGGAGGAAAGAGAAAACTAGGAAGAGCTTTAAAACAGTTGACTGACAATTTCATTGTGTGCCGAAATGAACCACTTGGTCTAGAATCTTGAAGGAATATGTTGATTAATCTTCACTTTTGAAATATAAGCACAGTCTAGTATATACAGTCACGAAGCTTGAGTTGTGAGGGTGCTAGGAACACTAGACTGTGCTGGTACTATTACTCATTGTCTATAATGAGGCGATATTAGCGATCCTAGTGGTTAGCAACTATCTATGGATGCATATTTACTACGTATTGAGCTTCGTGACTGTATATACTAGACTGTGGTATAAGCTTAATAACGTGGAGTAAATGTACTTGAATTTTTTTATTTATTCTAAGACTTGTAGTAATGTTGTTGAGGTTTGATTGGAATTAGTAGTAATATTGGTGAGTGATAATGGTAGTGTTGGTTGTTGTTGTTGTTTAGCGAACTATCCGGAGACTCTCAGGTTTTAACCTTATAAGCGACACCAATTAGACATCACTCATGAGTCGACTAAGCCAGGAGATAACGAGAAGTTGATGATATGTAGGCTATGGTGGTAGTGATGTTATTAGTATTGCTAGTGTCTAGTACCAACATTCAAATTTATTTAATTTTACATAGAAATTTATTTAATTTTACATAGTTTTTCTAAGTAGTACACTTTAATGAATTATTTTACCTGATGTAGCTCCATGTAGTCCACCACAAGGTCACTCTTATCAGGAACTAGCAGGTACTAGAATTTAATTTAATTACTAGTCTAAATATTAATATTCCTACTAAGCCAATTATGTAAGATCAATTTTTAGGGCATTTTTAAGGACATTTTTGAAAGATTTTAAATTCATAAATGCATTGTTTTAGGACATTTTTTCATGATTTATAGGTCATCAAAATCCTAGCTCTAACTATAACACTACTAACATTATCACTATTACTTCCACTACTATCATCTCCATTATTAACATAACAATACTCTAGCAATACTAATAACACCACTACCACCATAGCCTACATATCATTAACTTCCCGTTATCTCCTGACTAGTCGACTCATGAGTGATGCCTAATTGGTGTCGCTTATGAGGTTAAAACCTGAGGGTTTCTGGACAGTTGGACTGATCCATTGCGTGGGGGTATACTACGTTAAAATTACAATATTTGTGTACAAAAAAAGATTAGAATAATGTACAAAATAATGAGTATTAATTGAAAAATATAAAAGGAAATAAAAAATATTTTACATTAATAATGGAGATTTATGGTCAAAATTAAATGAAAATACCCCAAAAATGACCGAATAAAACAAAAAATGCTGTTATGTGTTATAAGAGGTAAAAAATGCAAAAAAAAATGTCCTAACAAATATGTTTTAAAACATTCAGTTTATCACATAACATATAAATACTAAAGTAGCAATGTTTCTGGCTTACTAGAAAAAGATGCAATTTCATCAAAATCCTAGCCCTAGTTATAGTATTGGTAGTGGTGGTATAAGGCCTATATCAGCTCCCACAGATAAATATTTCTTGAGTATGACTTGAGTATTTAGTAAGAAATCATAAAATATATACATTGCCTTCATATCTCAACCCAAACTCTTATTGTAACCACGACGACGGAAATAAATGAAACGCAAATTTGAAGAGAGAAACTGGTTATGGAACATGCTGTAGGCCCCATACCTAAAACAACAGATTATAAGTTAAATCGTTCTGGTTGCTTGTGCCGAAAGAGATGTGTGGATAGATGCACGGTCGGATAGACCTAGATAGATGGTAAATCAGTAAGTCGATCGGTAAGTGGTTTGGTGGATGGAGGTAAGTAGACATATACTGGGTGTTCATTTCAAAGTGTGTCATGACGTCACTGTTGTTGGGTCACCGATTTGAAGCGAGTTTCAGCTGATATGTTAGAGAAGTTGCCTATTATTTAAGGCGTTCTTCAATCTGAACTTGAGAACGTGTACGGTATAACTTGAACGTCGTAGCAACAGATGGCGGTCTGTACGGTCTGTGTGCTACCATAACCTCTTTCGAACTGTGTTTTGCGCCGGAAAGTCGTACGCAGGGTATTTGTTATCATCGGTTGCGTACGGTAACATTCCACAACTCAAATCAAATGCTCCGTGTTCATGTTGACCGTCGAAGTTAATGTCAACAAATACGTAAGTAATCGTCTTAACCCTCTCCCCATATCCAGACAGTACGTATTTCCAAACAGTTCACATTCCTGCCACTACCGGCGTTACCGTACGTATCGGCACGTACTCTTCAGAATGAACGCCGTACTTGCTAGCCAACTTCTCTGCCTCTTAGATTATACACCTGAGCTGCGGAAGTGTAGGAAGATTGAATTCTCTAGGCTCATCAGCTAGCCACATGACGGCATACAGCGAGCCATGACACATTTTGAACTGAACACCCAGTAGGTCAGTAGATAGATGTGTGGATGGATCGATAGAGAGAAAATTGGGTACGTTACAGTACATGAGAGTAGGGCAATGAAAAAATAACTGTATTTGTAATATGAACATTGTAGTCATTATCAGTGTGTTTGTCATCATCATCATCATTTTTTTTATTTAAGTAGGTTATTTTACGACGCTGTATCAACATCTTAGGTTATTTAGCGTCTAAATGAGATGAAGGTGATACTGCCGGTGATATGAGTCCGGGGTCCAGGACCGAAAGTTACCCAGCATTTGCTCAAATTGGGTTGAGGGAAAACCCCGGAATAAACCTCAACCAGGTTACTTGCCTCAACCAGGAATCGAACCCGGGCCACCTGATTTCGCGGCAGACGCGCTAACCGTTACTCTACATTTGTGGACTCATCATCATCATCATCTTCAGAATTATCGTCAATAGTATAGTATACTAGTCTGATTTCCCCAAAAGTGGTAGTCCGTAATCTTCCACTGCCAATTATTTCACGCTTCATATCTACCCCATTCCGTCATGATGCCAAAAGTGACGGATAAAAATAAAAACCGACCGTTGGAGAGATACTTTTTTTATGAATCATACTGTAGGTCGTATATCACATACGTCTATTGTGAAGTGGAAAGCAGAAATATTTAGCTTCTGAACATCAGGTACGAAAACATATAAGTCCACACCAGTGGAGTAACGGTCAGCGCGTCTGGCCGCGAAACCAGGTGGCCCGGGTTCGAATCCCGGTCGGGGCAAGTTACCTGGTTGAGGTTTTTCCGGGGTTTTCCCTCAACCCAGTACGAGCAAATGCTGGGTAACTTTCGGTGCTGGACCCCGGACTCATTTCACCGTCATTATCACCTTCATATCATTCAGACGCTAAATAACCTATATGTTGATACAGCGTTGTAAAATAACCCCTATAAAAAAACGAAAACATATTTTTCCAAGGCCGTGATTAAATGTCGGTTTCTAGATTACCAAAATCGTGAGAGAAATGCAACATATTTTCCCTAGGGAGATAGGCCTAATGCAGTATTTCTCTACCTAATAAATTTCTAAATTATAGACATCAGCTCAAAGAATTTTGAGTGACCACGAGGGTCCTGAATACAATAAACATGTACAATATAATGTGATGTGATACATTAAAGAAAAAAGAAAGTTAATTGTTGAAGTCAATTATAAGTTGATTAATTGAAATAGAGATGATGATGTAATATTTGAAGAGAATCCTTGATAATATTTATAAGAATAGACATTACATAATCAAAAGGAATGTGAAGTTCCTCAAGATAATTCCATGTGAATTTTGTGATTGAACCTCTACTGCCAAACAGCAAACCAATGACAGACCATTGTTTAAGAGGGACGTTGTACTTTTGAGAAAGATACGGCAGACAAGGTTCATATATGGACTTCTTCTCAGTATCAACTTCGGTGGCCTGATTTAGGTTTCTTTCGAAACGGATAGTAGGGTCAAGAACAAGAGCCCGTTTTAAGCGTCCGTTGATAGCAATAATGTCTGCGTTTTATATAAATGTTCTACAGCGATCTAACTTATTTTATAATATACTAATTACCTTAACCAACAAATAGGCCTACAATTCGTCATCCGCTTTCGACAAAAGTTTGAACATCACCCCTGGACAATACTATAGATTTTTTGCACGATATATAACTGAATTCCCCTTTAACAATGCTATAAGGTTTCCATATTTACGAATATCATTGCCATTAAACAAGATCTTAACATAGAATATTGTGCCCATATCGTACAAGACTTGTATTCCTTCGTTCTTTCCGTGAAGTACATCAACAAGACATTTTTTAAATACATTTGTACATTCTTTAGAACGAGTGTATGCACCTTCATAATCTTCTGGATTTTTTCTGCAGTAAACCAGAAAGTGCCTCACTAGCAGAATTCATTATTTCTTTTGGCTCTTCAAAACTATCCATTTTGCATTGCACATACAAATCCTAACAATACAATCAATATAAACAGAAGAACGGTGCTGTGACATTTCCTTTGCATCAGTGCATATGCCCTCAATAAAAATAGCTGCAACAAACTTTAATGAAGAAAAATAAAATAAAATTCGACAATTTATTGCGACCTTGGAAAAAATAGTGTATACACCACGGGATCGAAACACATTTTCCCCTCAGTACATTTGTAGCCCACGGGATAAATCCCCGGGCTCCAATCATGTACCTCGCGGAAAATCATGCGTTTCTCTCCCTTAGTGTATAGTATACTTAAAAAAAATGGGACATTTAGCGTCCCGTTCACATTATTCTCGGAGTACCGGACAAGGGGATGGAAAAAGGGACAGTTCGTTAAAAAGAGAGCGTGTGGTCACCCTGCTATATTACCAAGAGTAAATTTCATATAGAAGGATCAGTACTCCAAAATTTCTTGTCGTAAATACGTATTGGCTGCACATACGGCTTCAAGTCGTTGTCATGACAACAGAGAGGGAAACAAACGAGATCCGAGAGTTGAAGGGAAAAGCTGGTTATGAAACATGCTATAGGCCGCATATCGCAAACAACTGATATCAAGTTAAAAGCGACTAAATTGTTCTTGTTGCATACAGAGGGAAGGCGGGGAGAGGCAGTGCAAATTCCCATCACATAGCTGTGCATCATGGATGGCTGGACGGACAGAGCTCGCTGCTGAAATGGTAAACATGAAATTCAGTGACTCTGCTGTACAAATACTGGCAGCCAGGCTGATGGCGGACTGGCGGCATGATTGGTTCTAGGGGTGATGAGGAAAGGGGTGGTTTTCGGGCATAGCGAGGGGGTTGGGGGGAGGGATGAGTGATGGGAAATAGGGAGCAGCATCCGCAATATTGAAACTGTGTACAGTGGCCTGCTGAACAACAGTAACGGTATATATACATGTTATCACACACACACAGAGACAAGCAACCGTGTCTGTTTTGCCGTCACGAATATTAGCATGGGCCAATGACAAGCTACGAATGAGCGGTGCTCATCAAACCCTACTACTGTTACTGATGGCTAAAACCCCTTCTCCTCCGCCTCCGCAACCTCCTCCTCCTCCTACGCACACATAACAACCTACCCCCTCCCGGTCTCCGTTCTCTCATAAGGGTGGGTGATTTCAACTGATTGAATCCCCGTCCCCCCATCTCAAACCAAAATGTCTGTCCCTCTCTCTCTCTCACTCCTCATTGTATCGAATTGCGACCAAACACCGGAAACGCAGGTCCCTGTTCTCACCCTGTGACACTGGATCACGATTATGACGTCCACTTTCACACAGGGAGCGTTCCTTAGTTGCTGGATTAATTCCACAGGCTGGCTGGAATGCGACCCGGACAACGACCACCGCCCACATCGCTGGATGAATGCTGCTCCACTTGTCGTGGCCAATTCCAAGGCGAGGTTCACACCGGCATCTCAGGATCTGTGCCGTTTGCCGGAATGAAACTCTCACATTTTCCACAAGTCTGTATCTGTGCCCTCACAAGTCCAGGGTCACACGGATTCACAGCGTTGTGAGTTCATTTTGCTTGCTCTGTACGGATGAACACTGCAGTATTTTTAATTACAGTAACAACCGTTTCACTCAGAATTTCTGCGTTACATGTTTCATACACGAAAGACGCGCATATACAGGGCGATTCAGAATAATACTTAAATATTTAATTAGAATATAATTGGTATCTATCTATACCGATATCTTGAGGAAGTAATCCTTAGTGTCTGGATCAATTCTGCAGTCTTACTGGAATGTGACCCAGATGCTCTTGCAACGGCTATGACCCACATCGGAAATGTTTGTCGCTAGAAAAATGTTGTTTCACTTGTCGTGACGAATCCTAAAGAAAAAACACACACACACATAACTTCTCTCAGGAACTGTGCACTTTTGGGAATAAAACATTAGCTACAATATAAACTCGCACAATGGAAAATTTCCACTTTCCACAAGTCTCTGTACCTGTGCCCTCACACTAGCTGTTTTGATTCCAAGTCCAGGGTCACACGGATTCACAGCGTTGTGAGTTCATTTTGCTTGCTCTGTACGAATGAACACTACAGTATTTTTAATTACAGTAACAACCGCTTCACTCAGAATTTCTGCGTTACATGTTTCATACATGAAAGACACATATACAGGGTGATTCAGAATAATACTTCAATATTTAATCGGAATATAATTGGTATCTATCTATACCGATATCTTGAGGGAGTAATCCTTAGTCTCTGGATTAATTCTGCAGTCTTACTGGAATGTGACCCGGACAGCTCCTGCAACGACCACCGCCCATATCGCTGGACGAATGCTGTTCCACTTGTCGTGGCCAATTCCAAGGCAAGGCTCACATCGGCATCTCAGCAACTGTGCCGTTTGCGGGAATGAAACTCACACACTGGCAATTTTCCACTCTCCACAAATCTCTATCTGTGCCCTCATACTAGATGTTTTGATTCCAAGTCCAGAGTCACACGGATTCACAGCGTTGTGAGTTCATTTTGCTTGCTCTGTACCGATGAACACGTACAGTATTTTTAATTACAGTAACAACCGCTTCACTCAGAATTTCTGCGTTACATGTTTCATACACGAAAGACACGCATATACAGGGCGATTCAGAATAATACTTAAATATTTAATTAGAATATAATTGGTATCTATCTATATTGATATCTTGAGGAAGTAATCCTTAGTCTCTGGATCAATTCCACAGTCTGGCTGGAATGCGACCCGGACAGCTTCTGCAACGACCACCGCCCACATCGCTGGACGAATGCTGTTCCACTTGTCGTGGCCAATTCCAAGGCGAGGCTCATACCGGCATCTCAGCAACTGTGCTGTTTGCGGGAATGAAACTCTCACTGGCAATTTTCCACTTTCCACAAATCTCTATCTGTGCCCTCATACTAGCTGTTTTGATTCCAAGTCCAGAGTCACACGGATTCACAGCGTTGTGAGTTCATTTTGCCTGCTCTGTACGGATGAACACGTTCAGTATTTTTAATTACAGTAACAACCGCTTCAATCAGAATGTTTCATACACGAAAGACACGCATATACAGGGCGATTCAGAATAATACTTAAATATTTAATTAGAATATAATTGGTATCTATCTATACTGATATCTCGAGGGAGTAATTCTTAGTCTCTGGATCAATTCTGCAGTCTTGCTGGAATGTGACCCAGATGCTCTTGCAACGAATTGCCTATTAAATGTGCGAGGTCACTCATTTAGTCGCAATGCGAAAGGACAGGGAATGTTCCAATTGGTAGTGTGTACATTTTTTATGTACATAAAATATTTAAGTAAACGGCAAGGTAGTTCTCATCAAAAATTTCCTAGGCTGCGCCTTACTTCCGAACTGGTTACAACTACTGAAAAAGCATTTAGAGAATGACAACACTTTCGAATGTGGTTGAACTGAGACAGTATTCGTTGAAGCAACAATTTTAACACGTTTCAACCAAACTGTGTTTGCACTAATTGCTTCGATATCTAGTCTAGGTTCATATTTATTCACAGAAGATTTAACTGGTTTTGAGTACTCGATGTACTATTTTAAGAACAAAATACTGATAGACAATTTATAAAATAATCAAATGGTTTTAAATCAGGTGAGCGTGGAGGCCAGGCAACTGATCCACCTTTACTTCTCCACCGATCAGAAAACCTTCGACTCAAGTAATTGCGGGTACAGTGACTAAAATGTATGAGAGCACCATCGTGCATAAAGCGTGCTTGTCGACGAAGGTCAGTGGCGTGTAGTCCAAGAAATAAGGCCTGTTCTTTTTCAGAACATTTTTGTAAACTCTCCCCATGAGTTTGTTTGGAATCACACAAAACTCGTTTACTAAATATTTGTGGCCCTGTATTGATAGAAATAATTGTTTGTTGTCTATGTATGAGGAAATTATTTCTGAAGCTATGCCGTGCATTTTGGGACACCCTATATAGACATATTTCGCGAGAGTGATGACTAGACTTCGTTGAATTGCCACACGCAGCATGCAATCAGGTTGCCGATTTACGGCAGTATAGAGGAGGTGAGCGACCGCCCGGTCTCGTAGTATAAGCAGTTCATGTTATGAGTTGTGACCGGTCCAAATAGATAGAGCAGCTACAGCTAATGTATACCTAAGTAAGCACTTGTTTTTGCATTACTGTCAAAGCTTAACATTTGTTCAGTGCAGACAAGAATTCAATCAAACATACTGCAATGAGAGTGTTGCTGTTCCAAATAATTGCCCCTGGAATACTCTTACCCCCGCAGCCAGTCTTGACCCGTTGGGGAACGTGGTTGGATGCTGTTAATTATTATGCAGAACATTACGGCAAAATAATGGAGGTAATTGATGCATTGGATAGCACAGACAGTTCCGCTTTTTCAGCTGTAAAATCATTGCCTTCTTAACAGCTATTGGAATATACTCTGTTCATTGATTCTAATTTTAAAAACGTGTCGAAAAGCATCATCCTGTTAGAATCGTCTAAACTACAACTCTTAGAAGCCCTTAATATAGTGGATAAAGTATCACAAACCGTTATCCAAAATAACAATTCACTAATTTCAGAAAAAAATGAAATGTAAGTTGAGAAACATTATTGGTAAAAATTCTGCCTATTCACAACTTCATACTGTAAATGATGTACCATCAGGTCACGACAAGACGTCTGAAGTTGGTGTACTAAAAAGTAGTGACTTCCCGTTCTTCAAATATGCACCTACTACATCGTGTGATGTTGAACGTACATTTTCCCAATATAAAAACTGTTTAAGTGACCATCGGACGAGGTTACTTTCCAGTCGCTCAAAATGTACGTAACTTTTCACTGCAATGCACATATTCAAGGATGATGTGAGTATCTTACATTAAATTTTAAGAGTTAATATATCTCACTATAAAATAATTGTGTATTTACATGTTTAGACATTTCCTACTTCAATGATCATTCATTATATTTCTTGAATGCATGGTACAGGTTTTATTGTAACCGCAGTATACTCCTCAGTGTTTACATCAGAGGCATACTCCATCCTTTGCACGCCCGCTCCTCATACAGTCTATACCGCGTGCGCAGTAAACCTTGCGATTCTCGTGGCAGTTCCACGAAGCCTAGTGATGACTGATGATGAACTCTGGAACAGAGCAATCCATTTAAACCTAAACGCCAGAGGGAGTGGGAGAAATATGTAGAACGATGTGTAGATCTTGAAAGCCCCAATGGGAACGATTTACGTATTTTGCAATTATTTCAAGCCTCGAACCTAGACAGCGACAGCAAATATGGTAAGCACTCATCTATCGATAGCGGCAGAAAATAACGTCTGCTATATAATTTAATTGATCTGTCGTTAGATGAAGTTGATTTAATGGAATATGATAGTGGAATCCATTGAATAATAATGTATTGCTCAGTAATGTTATTTATGGAACTCTTATTGGTAATTTGCGATGGAAATGCAATTTACATATATAAAAGATAAATTAATGGCTATATATAATTAGGAAGGGAATTTGAGCGGCTTTGTGGCTCGCACCACGAAACGCGGAGAAGGGGAAATGCGGGCTGTAGCTTTAGTCCGTATGTAATGTGATTCAGTTCGATTCTCGATAGATACAGCAAAGAAGAGGAAGAGAGAGAGAGAGTCGGAAGCATTTTTCTCTTAATGACTGCCAATTTGAATTCCTTAACGGCACATTTATTCAAACTGCTATTATTCTGTTTATGCGGGGTATGAAGGAATGCTCGGATCTCGCATAATGGCTGTAAGCTTGGGTGCAAATCAAATGAGATCTTCATATCAAGTAACTTCGACTAATAAATGAAGTAAGTCCAGAGCGAAGCGAAGGAAGATAGTACAGGGACATCACTTTATTTTTACCAACATTTTTAACATTAACCTGGCTATACTCGGAAACACTGTTGCCCCCTTCCATTACAGGAGTTTGATGTTACTAGTGCAATATGTAAACAAATCATTTTACTAGGTATAGGAGGAGAGAAAAGTAGTGTATCCATTTATGTTGTAGGGAAATACGATATTACGATTTTCAGTTTGATCATCACTTTTACGGAATTTATCAATATACAGTAGAGTAGTAACATTTTTTTTTCAAAAACTCAACTTTTCAGGCGGCTATGTTCGTTATGTAATGTCCACTTTATTTAGCATATTAATTATTGGTGTTAACATACAATATAGACAGTGCACTTAAATTGAGGGGGACATAAGTAAAGGGCTGTAAGTGCACTTAAGTTACTTTTGAGAAAATGGGGTTTAAATATTTAAGCGTTCGTAAAATCGGTGAAATTTTTATTTAAATTTTAATGTGTGATGCGATTAAAATATCCCTTTGCCACTAAAATTTTAGATACTTTAGCTTACACTGGATGCACTTAACTCATGTTATTACAAATGTAACTAGCATTCCTTTGCTTCTAGCCACCTCAATTCAAAAAAAGCTAATCTGAAATTTTAAACAAGTTGCTGAAAATGGCTGCCATTCATTACAATGCAGGCTTCAATTCAGTACGCAAATTATTAAGAACAATTTGAAGCATATTCTCTGAAATTGAATTTATCGTTTTTTGAATATAATTTTTTAGTACGATATTATTAATATAGGTTCTTTCTTCTATAGAAAACGCAATCATATTTATGAAACATACTATACACTGCAGTGTTTACTTCACTGCTTGAAGACTTCGAATGCAACAGCGGCCGTAAGTATGTGTGTCTGACTGGAGCAAGGACATTAGTGAAGGGGTGGGAGTGAAGTACGTTCAGAAATGCAGGTACAATAAAAATGCAAGTAAAAATAAAATGATGTCTCTGTACTTGTCTATATACACATATATATGGTATTAGTCTTCTTCTTCTTCTTATTCTTCTTCTTCTTCTTCTTCTTCTTCACTTCATGGTATAGGCAGCTACCTGTCTGTTCCGTCTTCAAAGATTTTCCAGCCATCTCTTCCTTGGTCTGCCTAAAGATCTGTTTCCCATAGGTTTATATGTATTTTCATACCGTTGTGTTTAATCAGTCTTGTACCTGGCATTCTTTCTAAGTGTTTTTTCTATTTCCGTTTATAATCTTTCAATCTACCATTCGTGTTAAGCGTTTGTAATTCTTCTTTTATGTCTCCTATCAGAAACTTCATTTCCGAGGTCTGTATTTTACTTTCGTGTGATCTGGTTCTCGTCCACAGTTCACTTCTGTAAGATAGTATAGGTACAGCGATAATTTTGAAGAATTCTATTTAATTCTATTTTTGTTTCTTTACGTATTTTGCTCCTAAAAGTACTGTTAATTATTCCGGAATATATTTAATTTGGTATCTGTATCATAATCTTCATCGTAACTAATAATATGATATCTGTATCACAATCTTTATCGTAATTAATAATTTGATATCTATATCATAATCTTTATCTTAACTAATATCTTGATATCTTTATTATAATCTTCATCGTAACTAATAATATGATAGCTGTATCACAATCTTTATCGTAATTAATAATTTGATATCTATATCATAATCTTTATCTTAACTAATATCTTGATATCTTTATTAAAATCTTTATCGTAACTAATAATATATCTGTAGTCTATCACAATCTTTATCGTAATTAATAATTTGATATCTGTATCATAATCTTTATCTTAACTAATATCTTGATATCTTTATTAAAATCTTTATCGTAACTAATAATATATCTGTAGTCTATCACAGTCTTTATCGTAATTAATAATTTGATATCTGTATCATAATCTTTATCTTAACTAATATCTTGATATCTTTATTATAATCTTCATCATAACTAATAATATATCTGTATCACAATCTTTATCGTAATTAATAATTTGATATCTATATCATAATCTTTATCTTAACTAATATCTTGATATCTTTATTAAAATCTTTATCGTAACTAATAATATATCTGTAGTCTATCACAATCTTTATCGTAATTAATAATTTGATATCTATATCATAATCTTTATCTTAACTAATATGTAGATATCTTTATTAAAATCTTTATCGTAACTAATAATATATCTGTAGTCTATCACAATCTTTATCGTAACTAATAATATGATATCTGTATCACAATCTTCATCGTTACTAATAACTGTCACAAGTATATCTGTTTATATGAAGTATTTTCATAAAATATGTTATTTTCTTAGAATTAAAATGCTACCTTGCGTCTCGATAAGTACAGCCTCTGAACTGAGAAGCGTTCCTACTTCCCAGTCAGTAACACCACATCGTGTCAGACAGATGTTGTGCTTGGAAGTGGGTCAGAGCGCCATAATCTGGCCGATACGTCTTGCTGCAATTAACCAGCCGATACCACGAGGTTCCTCCTGATATGGGTCAATTCCCCTGCAGAGTGGACGAGCAACCCCTCCTGTTTGCTGCAGCCCTCGCGCGTTGCAAACACGAAGGGGCTTCAGCCAGAAACACAATTAGAAATAGTCGAGGGGAAAATCGGAGGCAATAATAATAATAATAATAATAATAATAATAATAATAATAATAATAATAATAATAATAATAATAAAGAAAAGATATGGTGCTGCTTTCTTTATGCACGTTGTCAAGAAACGCAGCTTATTAAACCAATGATAAAAACATAGAAGTACAGGGACATCATTTTATTTTTACTAACATTTTTAATATTAACATGGCTATACCTTTGGATCAACGGTTGAGAACCGGAAACACTGTTTGCTACCCCCTTCCACGACTGGAGTTCGATGATACTGCCGTAATATACAAACAAATCACTTTACTAGGTATAGGAGGGAAGAAAAGTAATTCATCCATTTACGTAAACTAGGATATATCACGTTTTGCAGTTTGATAATTTTCATTAGGTTTTTGTTTAATAAAAATACAGTACAGTATTAACAATGAGTGTTTTTACTCACGAACTGAGCTGTCCATGCGGACGTATGCATTATGCTGTGTATATTATACTTTCTACAGCACAATAGAGAATGAAGTTAAATTGAAAAATAATCATAATATGGATATTTAAACACATTGTTGAAAATGGTGACCGTTCATTTCGATACAGGCTTCAGTTATAATGTGCATATTATCGCACTATAGACTACAGTACCTAATTTCAATTACCAGTTTCGTACCTCGTATCAGTAACTCATGTTGAAATAATTCTGTACCTACTCTATAAAATAGACCTTACGTACTGTAAATTTAATCTTCACTTCTGCCCGATCGGAAAAGATAAAATTACTCAGACATGCTATGTGCTGTCTGTCCAAGTGGTTATGTCGCAGGGTAGTAGTAGTAGTAGTAGTATTTATTTATTTAACCTGGTAGAGATAAGGCCGTCAGGCCTTCTCTGCCCCTCTACCAGGAGATTCCAACAACAATATCAACAATAAAATTACAATTAGTATTAAATTTACAATTACAATTACAAATAATATTACAGTTAGTATTAAATTTACAATTACAATAAAATCAAAGTACGAAAAGATTACCTGAATAATTAAAGCTAGATAATTTATCATAGAGAAACAAAGAATATTTTATATTTACTGAATTACAAATTAAATGTAGAATAACAAAATTGTATAGTGATGAAATTACTGAATATTGAAATATTTTGTGATAGATTAAAGAAAATATTTACAAGTAATCAATTACTGACCAAGTGCCTAGTAAGTTTTCGTTTGAATTCAATTTTATTTCGACAGTCCCTTATGCTAGCAGGTAGCGAATTCCAGAGTCTTGGCAGGGCTATTGTGAAAGAAGATGAGTATGAGGAGGTGCGATGGGATGGTATTGTTAGTATTGTTTCATGACGAGAGCGTGTGTTCAGATTATGGTGGGAAGAAAGGTAAGTGAAGCGAGACGACAGGTACGAAGGAATAGAAGAGTTCAAGATTTCGAAGAGAAAGAGAAGTGAATGTAAATTTCTTTTCTTATCTAGTTTAAGCCAATCTATTGCTTCCAGGGATGGGGTAATATGATATGTCGTAGAAAGGGAGGAAATCACGTGACAGTTAATAACTTAACGAGGTCCTTTTATTTAAATTATTTTAAACAGTTATGTAATATTACGTAGACGTCCAATTCAGAACAGAAATTAATGTTTTCAGAAAAGAGCTAAGACAGCCCAACCATTAGTCTTTACAGAGGGGCGAATAGAAGCAGGTGGAGGATGGGTAGATAGATCGTTGGGTAGGTAAGTGACTAGGTGGATATATGGGTAGAAAGTTAGATGGTTAGATGGGAAATAATTAAACATAAATGGAGGGACATAGATATAAGTAGATGGATTTAGTTGTTTGGAGTAATAAATAAATAATAGTAAACTGCCCCCCATTGAGGGTAGCCCTTACGGACACAGTATATCCTCAAAAAACTATTATACTTATGTAAACATAGATATTAAATTTTAAATAAGGGAAACGAAGAAAAGGGTGTGAAAAATTACAATTTCTATTAATGTGGCACCATGTGATTAATTAGGATTTGGCAGGATTTTTTAACACAATTATCACAATGTCATCCCTCAGAGATGTTGGCAGAGGAAACTGCCGTCGAAATTCTTCGAAAAAAGCTGGTATAGTCCCTCGAGCACCTATGAGCACGCCGAATTCCTCAACGTGAATTCAGGCATATTTTAGCTTGAAATAGTTGACTGTAGGCTCATAGATCGATTTCTTCTCAAGGTGGACCTCGGCTGACTGATGACATTCTACTTCAAAACGTATCGTGGGGTCCACAATGATGCCCTGTTTAGTGTCAGCATTGTACGCTAAAATATCTACTCTTCTCGTTGACCCATTTTCAGCTAGACAGGATATTTCTTCTTCTACTATCCAGCCCTTATTTCTTAATGCGGCAGCAATTTTGGATCTTACAAGATGTTGTCTAGAGTTCCTCAAGAGCAATCCCTGTTCACAGAATCCCAAGACGTGTGCTAAAGTTTCAATCTCTGGGCAGCCATGTCTGCACCGGGTACCGTCGAGAGATCTGCCGGGAACGGAACGAACAGCTGCTAAATTTGCTGTCATTTTCAGGCTAGATATCCATTCACTAGTCGAAAGTCCTTTCTTGTTTGCAATCCAACTGTTGGCGGCTGTTACTTCGCTATACATCTCAACACCTTTTCCCCGTCCTGAAAGGGTCTTCCATGATTCATATTCACGACCTCTCAATTTTTCTCGAGAATTTCGAATTGTAGCTTTAGTAAAGCCTTCGGGAAAAGAAAGGCAGAGGGAATCACACTAGATAGCTAGGAGTTAGAGAAAGTAAAGACTAAAAATTTAATGGATTTTTCTTTAATTTCATAATTCCCCTTTCGGAACAGTGTAATTGGAAGTGACACAAATGGTGAATGCGCTTGAAAGTCACTTATTTCCTCAAACATTATCATAGGATTATGTAAGAACCCAGACATTTAAATTTTTCTCCTCCACATTCATGCTTCATAATTAGCTTTAGGCCCACATTTACACGAAGCAAGCAGCGCAAGAACGTAGACCGGTTGATAACCCTGTTGAGCGGGCTATGGTCTGACGCTAAGCAGACAATATGCAAGCTTGTTCCTCTGACATGTGACTTGTAATCTGTTTAAATTAGTACTCCGATCGCCTGCCAATGCTTCGGGTTATTACACGCCGGTACAAGCGGAAGTGACCCTCCTCCATAACAATGAATGACGTGCTCCAAGAAATGCAATATTCAGGACACACACATAGCACCTACCCATCAGCGTGTTCCTGTCCATCCCGCATGCAAACACTAATTGCTGATCATATCTAGGCAACCAGTTAATTTATCACCCATCAGTAACAACATGTGAAACGCTTTCCAGGTCACCAGGACAGATTCTTGGTTACAGATTGATTTTCTACAAAGCTTAGATATTTTAGGCTTCCACTGTGATTTTGTTCAGGCGAACAATGTTTGGTGTTACTCCTTACATTGAGAAGAATGCAGATATGCAACATTTCGGATCAACCTATGAGTTGTAACATCAGAATAGTTATCAAACTCTTCAAGGGTTTCCTTCTTTAATGGGTTCGTTTTGCCTTGTCCAGTTACAAGATTTTACAAAGATTTTATTGCAAGCAAGAATTACATACAATAACAAATATTTTACAATACTGTTGTAATACTCGTATATGAATATTCTTCAAAATTCGAAATTGATTACCAATCTCATAGTAAAATTGCCTACATTTTACAATTTATTGTATAAATACAATGTAACTGGGTCACACGAAAAAGAAAGATGCTTGAGGTCGGGTGTGACCAAGAATGAAAACTGGATGGAAGAAAAAACATAATGATGATGATGATAATAATAATAATAATAATAATAATAATAATAATAATAAGAACTGTGATTAAACTGTTAAATGTAATTATACATAAAGTTTAAAAAGAATAAGAATAAAATCAAACAAACAAACCAACGGTACCATAGCCTACAGTATACATAAACATACTAAGTTAAGAATACAACATTGTTAAAGTGACAGAAAAAAATAAATGAAGAGTAAGAATTTACATGATTATAATTTTAAAAACAGTTCAAGCACTTGTTTTTTTAAATGATGTGTTGTTTAATAATTTTAATTTAGGATTCCTCTTTATGAAATCATTATATAATCTTGGACCGTAATTAGAACTGTGCCTTAGACCTGCTTCAGTCTTACATTTTGGTTCAATGAGGAGGAGCGAAATATTGTATCTTCTTGTGTTGTGGCCATGATCGGATGATATAAATTTAGCTTGATATTTATGGTAGTGATTCAAAATAGTATATATATATATATATATATATATATATATATATATATATATATATATATATATATAAATTTGCTTGATATTTAAAACATTAAATTCTTTATATATGAGATGAGTTGGATGATCAAGTTTTCTCCTTAAACACATTAAATAATTCTTTTATGTAGTGATATTAATGGGCGAATAGTACTCTGTGATAATTCACCCCATCCTATAATTCCATACTGTATTATAGACTGAACTAGGGCTAAAAATATTGTTCTCTATAGTTTTACTGGCATAAAGCGACGCAGTTGAACAAATTTGCATAGAGTTTTACATAATTTAAGACATAAGTAGTTAATATGAAAATTTCATTTTATTTGGGATAGACAAGCATAACGGACACAAGAGAGTGAATAATCCTTCAGGTTGTATAGGCTATAATGTTACCAAGAGTTGAACCTATAAGTACTTATGAAAATTTGGATATATTGAATTTCAGTACACTATTGGAAACCAAAAATAAATCTGGTATAAAGTTCATTTTCATCGTTGATAGTTTTCTGCTCAATGGCAGGTTTTCACTGCAAACCCAGCGTTCTCCAAAGTTCTATCTTTTCCGCCTTTCTCTTAGTGTCCACTTACGATCCACTTCTTAATGTCGTCTATCATCTGATATCTTCTTCTGCCCCAAACTCTTCTCCTGTTCAGCATTCCTTCCAGTGCATCCTTCAGTAGGCAGTTTCTTCTCAGCCAGTGACCCAGACAATTTTCTTTCTCTTTCTGATAAGTTTCAACATTATTCTTTCTTCACCTAGTCTTCCTAGCACAATTTCATTTCTTATTCTGTCTGTCCATTTCGCACGCTTCATTCTTATTCATATCCACATTTCAAATGCTTCGAACCGTTTCTCTTCACTTCGTCAGAATGTCCATATTTCTTCCCATAAAATGCCACGCTCAGTTATTTCTTAAAAGGTCCGCAGATAATGCTTCTTCTTCAATTAAAAGCTTCTTTCCCCATTGCTATCCTCCTAACTTACTGGCAACAGATCATGTTACTACTAATAGTACCCCCAAAGTATCTGAAGCTGTCCAATTGTTCTAGTGCCTTATTTCGTATTGTCACTTTTATAGTCTTTGTTTTTCTCCCGATAACATTCATTCATTCTTTCATTCATTCATTCATTTATTTTATTCCATAGATCTTACATGAGCAATGAAGCTTTAAGATGTGGAACATGTCAACATTTTACAATATTACAGTTACAATTTTTACAAGTTTTTATAGTTTTACAATTTAGTAATTTTCTACAATTTTTACAATGTTGCACAATTTTTTTACATTTTGGCGAGATGTAGTGAGATGAAATGAGGTCCGAGGATTCGCCAAAATATTACCCGGCATTTGCCTTTTCGGTGGGGGAAACCTCGGAAAAACCCAACCAAAACCATGGTCTTTGTCTTTTTTTTCATTTATCTTCATCCCATACTGCTCACAGACAGTAGCATAATCTTAGTATCGTCTCCACTTCTGCTAACAATGCCATATCATCAACAAATCTTATAGTCTACACTTAATTTTTTATGTTCCTACTATCACCCCTCCCCTGATCTGAAAACAGTTTTTCAAGAAATCCTCGAAGTAGATGTTGAACAGAGTAGGTGATAAAGGACTGTTATCATGAAAATCAGAAATAAAATGAAGGTTATATTAAATTGCTCCATTCTACCTCCAGATTTTATTATTAAGCACTTAATTCTGACACGATTAATGATGTCTCTGTGTTGTTTCAACATTTACTGTAATATTTTCTTTAGCCATCTTAGCCCGTAATAATTGTTAAGTAGGTTATTTTACGACGCTTTATCAACATCTTCGGTTATTTAGCGTCTGAATGAGATGAAGGTGATAATGCCGGTGAAAAATCCGGGGTCCAACACCGAAAGTTACCCAACATTTGCTCATATTGGGTTGAGGAAAAACCTCGGAAAAAACCTCAACCAGGTAACTTGCCCCAACCGGGAATCGAACCCGGGCCACCTGGTTTCGCGGCCAGACGCGCTGACCGTTACTCCACAAGTGTGGACAATAATTATTAATACGATTCATTGTCGTACGTTATATTTTGTGGTTACTAACAACTAATATCTTGAGAACAACAGTGCCTGATACATATACTGAGTGATAACTGATAAATCCCACTTTGTTATTGCCTAATGACTTAAGTAGGCTGCAGCACTGAGCTCTCTGTTACGAGACAGTCTCATGATATAACGTCAGTAATAATCCATTTCCGTGACGCTATATATGGAGATATCTATATCATGAGACGGTCTATGGATACAGCCTAACTGATGCAAGTTCTTGTCGCTATATGGCAGTTCCATGAGACAGTCTCTTGATATAGCTTTCGTGACAAGTCTGTATCTATGACGCCATACACGTAGAAAACATGAGATGATCTTTTGATACAGCTCAAGTAATATATTTGTGGCTAAAGTAATATGTATCTTATCTCTATAACGCTATACATGCAGAGATCTGAATCATAAGTAGACATCGGATTTTTAGGCACTAAAAATTGCAGTTTTAGGCGCCTAAAATAAGCTCAAAATTTGTAAAATTAGGCTCTATTTTAATGAAAATAGGCATTTTAGGCACATCAAGGTATCATACTTATTTCTTTCACTGAAATTTTTAGTTATACACTAAAATACGCACAAAAAGTATGTTTAAACATTAAAAAAGAATACTATATTATATTTATAAACAGAGCTGCACAAATTTAATATATTGAAACTAATGAAATAATGATTATTGATATCAAGATTACTCATTTTAAGTTATTGAAATTCAGTTCCATGCTCAGACTTTATTATAATTATCTGCACAGTACACCACCAGAATTTTTTCTAAATTCTCCACAGTTAACCTTTGCCTTTTGTCACTGAGAATCATTTTGAAAACAGAAAAAACTTCTTTCAACCGAAACTGATGTGAGAGGCGCAAATTTTTAATTAGGTACAATAGAAACATCAATACTTACTGGAACATTTACACTTTCCCCGATATCACTCTTGATACTTTTTCCAACAATGAAAATCCTACATTCTTATTTAATACGTTGTCCCACTTATTTTTAACTTTTTTCCCAGTTTCGTCCAAAGCAGAATGTATGTTCACTTGAGCTTCCTTTACTATTGCTATTTGGCTACAAAGAGATTGTTTTCCACGTTCTAATTGTTCAGTGCTTGCAGGTATGAAAGAAAAGTTTGATGTTATGTAGGCAATATCGTTTTTCACTCGTGAGTCATTCAGATAATCTTTCACTGCTTTCACACACGCTGCACTATCAGTTTCAGGTAATTTATCAATAACTGTGATCACTTCTTTAAAATACTTAGAATAATACACCACTGACTGAATCCAGGTTCCCCATCGTGTAACAACCGGCTAAGGTGGGAGTGGGATATCTGGAAAGTTCTCTCTGAATATTGAAATCCTGGATGGGGCTTTACAAAAACATTTTTTTGTGTTAGAAATAAACGAATTGACAAGAGGAAATTCATTCCGGATTGTTTCAGAAACCCTGTGAAGGCCATGTGCTAGACAGGTTACATGCGTGAGGTTAGGATAAAATGTTTTAAGAAGTGGAGCTGCAGCAACCATGTATGAGGCAGCATCAGTACAAAACAACAGAACTTTAGAATCGTCTATATTACCTGAGTATAAAGACTGTAGGCCTTTATTTACAAAATAAGCAATGGCTTGGCTATTCACTTTCGAAAGTTCCTTAACACATACGAGGTGTGGAATCGAAGGTCCATCAGGACTAAGTTTTCCTACTACCATATTTGCTATATACCTATTCATAGGATCTGAGGTTTCATCCACAGAGACCCATATGTAAGAATCACCTATATCCTCCCGAATGGAAGCTAAAGTTTCATTGTATATTCTAAGTAATTTTTTCTTAGAGTCGACTCAGATGGGATATTTTGTTTGCAGTATTTTTGTAAAAACTGTCTTAAAACCGGATTTTCAATTGCATTCCAGGGAATGTTAGCAGCAACAAACGCTCTGGTTAAATCAGCATAGAAATTGCTGCTGAGATTGGATGAAGTAGGCTGTGTTAGTAAAGTTTGTTGCAGTTGATTTTTCTGCTGAGCTTTAGCCTTATGAGCCGCTCCTTGCACATGCTGCTTTAGGTGGCACTTCTTTTCTTGCGAAATCTAAAAATGTAAAGTAAACTGAATTAAAATAAAATCCTAATTGTTGTATTGCCGTATTTCTATCACAAAGTTAGTGGGTTCGAACAATCAAAATTTTAATGACCTGCAAATACTTTAACTATCGGAATTTAAAAGGTTAAAGTGCAGTGGTCTTAAAAAGAATTATACCTCAGGATAGCTCAGTCAATGTATAAATATTATAGGCCTACTCATTAAAATTAATAGAATTTATATATTTCAACTATTGTTACATACCTGTTTGCTACAAATCTTGCAAAATATTATTTTTCCATCATAAGTGAATTCTGAATATTCTGTTAGCCATTGCCGGATCAATGTACATTTTGCACTTATATTTTTCGGCATTATCGCGTTAAACTTCACAGGAAAACGTCCTACCGCTCAAAACTTCTCAACACAAATAAGGTGAGGGAAAGAGCAACTGTTAACGAGCATTCAAATGAACCGTTGTTATTGAGATTCAATTGGACAAAAATACAAAGTTCCACTAATTGTTGCATTTCCTGGTAGTGTTAACACTAGGAGGGCCATTCTTTTAAATATTTTGTAACGGTTTACCCTACTAATTCGCAGTTTTACGACTTTTCATAAATATTTCAAAAACACTCTTTCTCCAAAAATTGTGATTTTATGACACTCTGAAGGGCAGTACAGCTAATCGGTTTCAGACCGAAAACAGTCATTTTTATAGTATAGTATATGTCTGAATCGGTAGCAGCACATGTTGTGATTGTTGCCTGCTTCAAAACTAAGGTTATTCTTTGTCGGCATTTATGCCTCCAAACATGTTAAATTCGGTGAAATCTATTGCGAGTGTCGTGAGATTCAAAACATTTTGTTTCCTTTATCAATGGTTTCATGGCCGGTGTGAAGCAAACTTTCCACTTTTTAAATGCCTTAAATTTCGCAGTGAATGCATGTATAAATTATAAAAAGTAAGAGTAAAATGCGAAACTTTACAGTGAGTTAGGCATTTTTAGGCGAATATTAACAAATTAGGCTCTAATAACCGTTTCAGGGCATTTTAGGGCACTATAAAACCCTTTGAATACCTTTCAATTTCCATGAAACACAAATATTAATAATTATTTTTACTTTTCTCCTAAAGAAACAAAATAGGCATTTGCCCTAGAATCCGATGTCTGATCATAAGACAGTCTCCTCATAAAGCCGAACTAATACAAACCTCCTATCTTTGTGGCTGTATGGAAGTAGAGATCTATATCATGAGACGGTCTTTGGAGACTGGCTAAAATAATATATAAGAATCTTGTTTCTGAAACAGTATAAGCCTATATGCAGATGCATTATAAGATGGTCCCTTGTTACTGCCGAAGTAATATAAACCTCTTATTTTTGTGACTCTATTCAAATAGAGAACTGTAGCATGAGAAGTTCTTTGGATACTGACTAAAATAATGTGTCTATTGTCTCTGAAACGCTACACATGCAGAAATCTGTGTCATGAGATGGTCTCTTGATACAGTCGAAGCAATATAAACTCTTCTTTGTGGCTCTATGCAAGTAGAGATCTGTACCATGAGACGGTCTTTGGATACTGGCTAAAATAATATAAGTATCATATTTCTTAACAGTATAGGCCTACATCCAGAGACCTGTATTATAAGATGGTCTCTTGATAATATAGCGATGTAATGTAAACCTCTTATTTTTTTACTCTATTCAAGTAGCGATCTGTATCATGAGACGGTCTTTGAATACTGGCTGAAATAATATGTATCTTGTTTCTGAAACACTATAGATCTACATCCAGAGATATGTATTGTAGGATGTTTTCTTGATACATCTAGAGTAATAAAAATCTCTTATCTTTGTGGGTCTATGCAAATAGAGATCTGCACCATCAGATGGTTTTTGGATATTGGCTAAAATACTGTCCCTTGTTTCTGAAACACTATAGGTCTACATACAGAAATAGAAAGTTTCTTGATACACCCGAAGTAATAAAAATCTCTAATCTTTGTGGGTCTATGCAAATAGAGATGGATACTGGCTAAATTAATGTGTCTCTTGTCTCTGAAACGTTATACATGGAGAGATTTGTGTCATGAGATGGTCTCTTTATATAGTCGAAGCAATAAAAACTTATTTTTCTGACTCTATGTAAGTAAAGATCTGCACCATGAGACGGTGTTGGATACTGTCTCTTATCTCTGAAACACCTAAGATCTACATGCAGAGATCTGTATCATGAGATTTGATATTATATAACACTGAGCCATTTTGTGTTTTCTTACTTTAGCTGGTGTAAAATGATACTTGTTAAGGATTATGCATAATCATCATCATCATCATCATCATTCCTCCAAGTATAGGCCATGTGGCCCGTTATTGTCTCAAAGAAGAATTGTCCCTCCAGTGTTTCTTGGGACGTCCCAGTGATCTCTTTCCTTGAGGGAGATAACGAAGCATAGCTCTTGGGATTCTGTGCGATGACATCCGTTGTAGATGATCTTCCAGTTGGCCTAGTAATTTTGTATACAGGGTGTTTAAAAAATACGGGGCATAATTTCAGGTATGTATTTCCCACATGTAGACAATCAAAATGGTTCATTAGAACATGTGTCCGGAAATGCTTTATTTCCGAGTTATGGCCTTCACAACATTGAAATTCACCGGAACCATACCTCATGTTTTAGAAGACACTCCACTGATCAATCGTCAACACATTCACTTCTTGCATGATGGCGCTCCTGCACATTTCAGTCGTACGGCTCGCCGGTACTTGGATTGAAGGTTTCCTGATCGATGGATAGATAGAGGTGGCTCAATTGCTTGGCCTCCACGCTCACCTGATCTGAACCCTCTCGATTTCTACTTGTGGGGCCATTTAAAATCATTGGTTTATTCGTCTCCGGTGCCTGATTTGGAATCCCTTCGGAATCGAATTGTGGCATGTTCTGAGGACATACGCAATACTCCTGGAGTTTGGGATCGTGTTCGCAGGTTAATGAGACATCGATGTGAGGTCTGTATTCAAGCAGGAGGTGGGCATTTTGAACATCTTCTGTAATGACAACGACCTGCGGAAAGAAAAACGTTCCGGTGAATTTCAATGTTATGAAGGCCATAACTCGGAAATGAAGCATTTCCGGACACATGTTGTAATGAACTATTTTGATTGTCTACATGTGGGAAATACATACCTGAAATTATGCCCCGTATTTTTGAAACACCCTGTATAGTGGAGAATTGGCTTTAGTCCCACGTCTTCCATTACTTCTTCATTTCATTTATGGTCCCATCTTGTATATGCTGTTGTATATCGCATCACATTAGCTGTTATCATGCTTTCATCCTTTCTTCTTAATGTTCATGATTCGCTACCATAACTTAACACTGGTCTTGCGAGGGGTTTATAGAGATATATTCTTGTGGTCTTTTGTACTGATGATGGTTTCATGATACTGTTAATTAATCCCAAGGTATTTTGTAAATTTTGTAATTTTATTTGCTGTATCTATGTCTTCCTCAAATGACAAATTATAACCCAAATATGTGAACTCATTTACTCTTTCCAAAATTTCATTGTCCAAAACTATTTTGTGCGGCACAGGATATTTTGTTGAGGATTATGCATGGAGGATAATTCCCTTGCGTAGATATACATTCCTTACTGATTTTTTTTTTACTGTACTAGTACCTTTTCAGGAATGTACCTCGCGGACGAAACCATATCTGGCGAACGTACGTTTCAGAATTCGACTTCAAAAGACAGGATATCGACCGTTACAAGGGTAGATATTGTTATTGCCACCCTCTCCCCTATTAGCCGCCCTTATTAAGGGGGGAAGAGAGAGGTAGCTATGACATTAAGTGTAACTGGACATTACAACTATAGCACTATCCTATATAGCACTGTAATTGCATGTCCTTCATGAAGCAACCAGGCATGCCACATAACACGGGACACATACTGACTGGGTCCGGGCTACTCCAGTATACATGCGCCCTATACACAAATCATTCCCGTGCACAAACACATCCCCCACCCCTCCCTTCAACCCCTTTTCCCTATTTTCCAAAATGCACAAAGCACCCATACACAACCAGCGTCCGTCCACCTCTAGAGGATATTGTTAGCTGTAACTTTTGAACGTGTTACAGTGTTTGGTGGAGAATATGACTGGCCTAGCAACCCCCCCCCTCCCGCACGCCTGCCATAGAAACCACTGTCTGCCTGAATTAATGAAACAGACACGATTGCATTTGCACAGTACGCGTGTTTTCGGAATAACATTCCGCTTGGGTGGGTTTTGACCGGTCTGCGTATCCAATCGTTGCGATCGAGCCACCCCTTCTGCCACCCCCGCCGAGGTGGGTTGCCTGACTCTGTGTGTGTGTGCTTCTCTGCCTGTGTTCTGTGGTTTGCATCCCCGCAGCACCCCCGACAGTTTCGGGGCTCTTTAAGTGTAACTGGCCAAGCTATTGAAATTATTTCAGCTTCACTAATATTGCACCCCCTCCCAACCCCTGTTGCTCATGTCGCTCGCCTGTCGATGCTGCTACAAAGATTTTTGCTCTCTTTATTCAATATTCCCGATCAGTGCAGCCGGTATCTGTTCTATAGCTTCAGTTTTTTTTTTTTTTTTGTCAGTTTCACTCTCTGAAAATCATGCTTTGACTGATATACATCAGATACATCAGTGCTGCTTTGCGCGACAAAGGTTTCATGTTATGAGCGTCTGGTGTGTAGGCTTTCCGCGATGGAGACCTAAGTTCAAAGCCCGGTGAGTCCAAATGGAATTAGTAGTGGACAAAATCTGTTTTGATCAAGATTTTCTTAGATTTATACAATTTCTTCTGACATAATTTATTAATTTGTGGCTGGGAAGGAAAAGGTCTTAAGTCAATTTTTTGTGAAAATGAGATTTTTATAATATAAAAAGGAATAAAGTATTACAATAAATATTCTTAAGTTCTTTATTCTGTGTGTGCTCGATTCAAAAAGTACTTAGACATTTGGTAACGATCTATAAATCCAGTCAGGAGACTTATTTGACTTTAACCGTTTTACCAGATTATAGAGAATAGTTTCCGCTTTCAGAATCTCATTTTCACAAAAAATTAACTTAAGACCTTTTTCCTCCCGGCCACAGAATTTAAACGTAACTTACAATAAATATTATCAAACTCCGATTAGGATATCAGACTGAATCTATAAAAGGCAGATTCTGCATTCATCCATTGTTCTGTATCAAATTGTTTTTTTATGAAACTCGCTTGCGCTCGTTTCATAATTTTCATACGAGCGTCTTAATTACCATTATAGGCAAGTTTCATACGACTTTTTATGCTCGATCATATTTCTAACTTGAAATTATTCATAAGTATTCATGTTATAGTTATGTAAGTGAGGAGCGGAAATGACCTAAATTGAGAGATATGCGCAGACGCGAAAGTATTGATTTTTTCCGACGAACGAATGTCATTGACCTTGATATAATCTAGAGAATAACATGAACATTAATTTTGATATAACCTGGAAATTGATTTAGAATTGAAAAACGAGATGATAAATTGAATTTATTTGAATATTATTTACAATTAACGCTAATTATTATAGTAACACAACATAACCTTCTGCGACAGTATTGGATTTCCAGCCTCCGTGACGTTTCGCTAATTGTCTTTCGATTGCATATCCGAGAATAATCGAAAACCTGAACTTTAATGAATAGGTGTACTTTAAAGACATGCATTAAAGGGCTGCTACCAGGTGTATAATTACTACATTTCGGCATGGTCGAGCGTAAACATTTCTACAAAATTAAGAGGAATTTTTTACTTGATGTGTTAGAGCTTGAGAATATATCAAAATTATTACTATCAAATGTAACAAAAATACAAATAAAAAAAGAAAATAATAGTTAACATGAACAATCATAGTACAGAAGAATATAATAATAATAATAATAATAATAATAATAATAATAATAATAATAATAATAATAATAATAACAATAATAATAAAAATAATAATAATGATGATGATGATAATAATAATGGAGTTCGAAAGGGTTGTCATCTATCACCAACCCTATTTAATATTTTACTTACAAATTGCTTTTAGAGAACCCGGAAGTTCATTACCGCCTTCACATAAGCCCGCCATCGGTCCCTATCCTGAGCAAGATTAATCCAGTCCCTAACATCATATAACACCTCCCTCAAATCCATTTTAATATTATCTTTCCACCTACGTCTCAGTCTACCCAAAGTTATTTTTCCCTCACGTCTTCCACTAATACACTATATGCATTTCTGGATTCACCCATACGTACTACATGACCTGCCCAAATCAAACGTCTGGATTTAATGTTTCTAATTATGTTAGATGAAGAATACAATGCGTGCAGTTCTGCGTTGTGTAACTTTCTGCATTCTCCTGTAACTTCATCCCTCTTAGCCCTAAATATTTTTCTAAGCACTTTATTCTCGAACACTCTTAACCTCCGTTCTTCTCTCAAAGTGAGAGTCCATGTTTTACAGCCATACGGAATAACCGGTGATAAAACTGTTCTATAAATTCTAACTTTCAGTTTTTTTAGAAGCAGACTGGATGACAAAAGCTTCTCGACCGAATAATAGCGGGCATTTTCCATATTTTTTCTGCGTTTGATTTCCTCTCGAGTGTCATTTATATTTGTTACTGTTGCTTCAAGATATTTCAATTTTTCCATCTGTTGAAAAGATAAATGTTCAATTTTTATATTTCCATTTCGTATTTTGTTCCGGTCACTGAGACATAATCATATATTTCGTCTCTTCGAGATTTACCTCCAAATCCATCTCATTACTTCGAATAAAATTCCCATGTTTTCCCTAATCGTTTGTGGATTTTTTTCCGAACATATTCACGTCATCCGCATAAACAAGCAGCTGATGTAACCCGTTCAATTCCAAACCCTTTCTGTTTTCCTGGACTTTCTTAATGGGAAAGTTAAAAATAAAAGTGATAGTGCATCTCCTTGCTTTAGCCCGCAGTGGATTGGAAAAGCGTCAGAAATTGACCTGTACGGACTCTGGTGTACGTTTCACTGAGACACATTTTAATTAATTAAACTAATTCCTTGGGAATGCCGAATTCGTTAAGAATATTATGTAAAACTTTCATTTAACCGAGTTATATACCTTTTATTTAATATTTACATGAAAGCAATAATACACAAATGTAACTAGGTCTATTGACTAGGTATGGTACTATTGTTAAAAACCAAGCCTTAAGGTTAAAGTTAGGTAAGCACATGGCAAATCCTCCGCCTCAAATACCCAAATATCATCTTGCTATCACCAATTTCATCGACACTATATAGTAATTTCACAGTTGACACAAACAAGTATCTGATTTAAGGCGGTTATTCCAGATATTTAAGGAGCCAATCTGAAATCACAAGTCTCAAAACCTATCATAGAACAATTCTGTAGCGAAAGGACACCAGAAGTTTTGCTGTTGAACTTCAACTGTTTGCCACTGCGTTGCGTTTTATTTCGCAGATTGCGTACACTGCGCGGATTCCATTACTCGCGGATGATAATGATAGAGTGATGGATGGCGAAGTGGTTTTGGTTTTGACGTCGATCCGACCACAATGCGCCGCTACATGCACAAAGTCTGGTTTTGTCAGGCTTGTCAACTGAAGAATGACGTACTAAACTCTACCGGTACCGAACCTGAATCCTTTGGTGCGGGAGTTGCCGAGTTTCAAAATGTGGAATATGAATTGCTCGAAATTTATCATTGTGGGGCGAGTCAAAGGAGAGAAATGTACAGTACCTACGTATTTACGTGTTATGGCTAGAAGTTTTTGGGACTGTAAGGACTTCTTAAGCCTATGGGTCACATGCTTGACTTAGATCAGTGATGTCAAAAAGAGCGCTTACGTGCTCATAGCCCGTATGCGCTGATCAGAGCATGTAAGGCAGCGAAAGAGAAGAAGGGGAATATAAGGAGAATAAGAACAAAGCAAGGAGAACAAGGGGAATAGACGGAGAACGATATGAAAAGAAGGAGGGCGAGGGGAATAGACGAAGAACACAAAAGGAATAAGAGGAGAACAAGAGGAATACTAGGAGAACAAAGGAAGGACAAGAAGAACAGGAGGAAGAAAGGAAAACAAGTTGATTACAAGGAGAACAACGAAAGGAAAACAAGTTCAATACAAGAACAAGGGGAATATAAGTTGAAGAAGTGGACTAACTTAAGGTACGGTCACACGTCGCTACTTTTGCAGCGCTACTTTTATACTGCAGCTGCAAAAGTTGCGTGTCGTGTTCACACGTAAGCCAAAAGTAGCGCGCTGCACGCTACTTTTCGTGCTGCGCAACCCGAGTGCAGCAAGAGTTGCAACTGGAGGTTGCGAGTCTGTTCACACGCAAGGCGCTACTTTTGCAGCCGCAGTCATGCTGCAGGTTTCCATCTCCGTGTTGACTTCTCAATATACATTTTGTGGTTATGTTCGCATTATTAAGAAACTCATGCGAAAGCTTCCTTATCTACTATTGGCCTTTCTGTCGTATCTAGTATTCAGAAATTGACATTATTTTTACTATAAAGCTTTTAAAAACGCCTATATACTTAAATAATAACCAACAGTATATTCACGTAATCAATGTTGGCAACCCTCCTGTTTGGAACTACGCTACGGAAAATTAAAAAAAAAATGAATTATATCGTCACCAATTATGCTCAGACTGTGTTGTGTATTTAATAACTGTTACAAATAATTTATTTTCATCACATTTAACATTAAAATATATCCATGCAATAAAAGTATCATTGGCACATTTGGGTGGTAACACTGGTTGCAACCGCAGCAAAAGTTTCAACAAAACCGATATCAAAAATGATGCGGCTGCAACCCTGAGAACCCTGTTCACACGTCGCTACTTTTAAGTTGCGCGCAGCGTGGAAAAGTAGCGGGCAGCAGGTTCGGCAGCCGCTACTTTTCGGGTTGCACCGTTGTTCACACGTCGCAGTACAAGAGTTGCGCAGTTTTTTGTACTGCATCGCTGCAAAAGTAGCGACGTGTGATCGTACCTTTATAAGGTGAAGAAGAGGGAAAAGTGAACAAGGGGAAAAAAAGGAAGAAGGGGAATATAAAGTGAACAAGGGGAATAGAAAGAGGACAAGGGTGATACAAGAAGAACAAAGTCGAGAAGAGATTTAAATTTTATCTTCTTCTTCTTCTTCTTCTTCTTCTTCTTATCAAGGATAGGTAAATCCCGTTCCGAGACTAATGGAATTGCGAAGTCCATCTTGTTTGTGGCCGACCAATATCTCGTCTGCCTTCGGGTTGATAAAACATGCTTGCCGTGGGAAACGATCAGGGGACATCCGTTGTACATGCATATACCATTGTTGTTGATAGGTATGAATATCTCCGACCATATTTGTTGTTTTAAGTTTTTTCCGTATGTCATCGCTTCTCATTCTATCCCTCAATGTGACTCCCAGGTTGTGTCTTAGGAACCTCATTTCTGATGCTTCTATTCTTTCTCGATCTTGTTGTCTTAGCACCCATGTCTCACTTCCATAGCGAAGGGCCGGTTTTGATATAATGTTATGCATCCTGATTTTTAGATCGTGTCTCATATTCTTTCCGAAATACCTGTTTATACATCCATTTCATTTATTGTATTTCTGGACATTTTCTTCTAGATCAGCATTAAATGTAAATGCTGAAATAGTAGAGCCAAGATACTTAAATGCATGAACATGTTCTATTATTTTAAATTTTATATGAGAGTTAATTCCTAAGTCACCCTCCAAATTGGAACATTCAAGTTGCAGAAACCTGCAAAAAGGTATTCTCATTAATCCACTCGTTTAGACGATTGAAGAATTTTCTATCCTTTTCCATGAAAAAAATGTTAGTGCAAACACTCGTGATGCCCCACTTCGATTACTGTGATATTCTGCTTACTGACTTAAGCGTTACTTCGGCGCAGAGACTACAACGTGTTCATAATATGTGCGTCCGTTTCGTCTGCAATATTCGCCGGGCTGATCACGTAACACCATCCCTCGAAATGTTGTCCTGGCTCCGTCTAGAAGATCGTAGGAAAATCTACTGTCTTTCCCTTCTCTTTCACATATTGCATTTCTCCACTCCTGTCTATCTTGCGTCTCGTTTTCAAAATTTATCCACCCATCATAACCTAGACACACGATCACAACGTTCCTCAATATTATCCATTCCCTCCCACCGAACATCCTCATATTCATCTTCTTTCACTGTGGCTGTTCCTCGGCTTTGGAATTCCCTACCGAGTAATGTCAGGGACTGTCAGACATCAAACCAATTTAAGAATAGGCTAACGAGATATTTTTCTAGCAATTATTGTCAACAATAATAGCTGTTTCAGGTTTCTCAATGTTTAATGGTTATATATATATATATATATATATATATATATATATATATATATATATATATATATATATATCACAGATAAATATCTAAATTATCTCATTATTATTATTACTATTATTATTATTATTATTATTATTATTATTATTATTATCATTATTATAACTATTTCTTACCAGTGTTTATTATTGTCACACTAACATTAGTTATCCAACTTTCATTATTTACTTTCATGTTGTTTTATGGTCTAGATATTAATGTAATAACTATGTAAGCAATTGTATTCAATTAGAATTAGAGTCTGGCTGGGCGGAAGAGAAGGCGTACTGGCCTTAACTCTGCCAGATTAAATAAATAAATTATTATTATTATTATTATTATTATTATTATTATTATTATTATTATTATACCTAGTGAGGAGGAAAGCGTAGTTCTAGGTCAAAAGAAAGGCTTCAATACCCGAAAGTGATTCGATTTCTTTGGTAGAAGAATAAAATTCCTTTTACTCCTAATAGTCTCCATAGCTCTTAAGGGTTTTAAATTGAGCGGATTCGATTCCTGGTCGGGGCAAGTTACCTGGTTGAGGTTTTTTCTGGATTTTCCCTCAACCCAATATGAACAAATGCTGGGTAACTATCGGTGCTGGATCCCGGACTCATTTCACCGGCATTATCACCTTCATCTCATTCAGACGCTAAATAACCTAGGATGCTGATAAAGCGTCGTAAAATAACCCACTAAAAAAAAGTTGAGGGGTTGCTCATTTCTCGTGCAGGAATTCGAAGCAGGGCCCCTGTTTGACAGAGTCGGGCTGTATCAGAGCCGTATAATCCATATTGTGGTGCGGGTTGCAGCTGATTGAGTTTGATATTTAGTGACTCGCGACGCAAACCATCACGGCAAGTAGCCTATGTCGGTGGCTCAGTCGATAATCAATACACAGCTAGCCGCGATCAAAGGATAGCTAAATACCAACCTGGTCATCGATTGGTTTACTATACTAGCTTGTTTGAGTTGCTGTTTTTGATACGTGACCGTCAGACTGACTAGAGATTTTGGTCCCATGTTCTCTCCCTCACTCTCAATGCCAAGAGGCGGAAATACTGTTGCCTAAAAGTGGATTCGGTTATGAGGAACTTTTAGGGTCTTTCAAAAGCGCCTCAAAAGTTAACATCCCTCGTGCCATTCCTACGCACATAATATTCAAGACAATTTCGCTAATATACACCGGCGTTCAAAGATATCTGACCAATTTTCTGATCGTGTAAGCGAACTTTCTAACCACGGAAAAAGTCAGAACCAAAGATATAACAAATTGATAAACTTTGAAATAGTTCACTTAGTTCTCAATACTCACTTATTGGCTTTTAAGGAACCCGGAGGTTCACTGCCGCCCTCACATAAGCCCGCCATTGGTCCCTATCATGAGGAAGATTAATCCAGTCTCTACCATCATATCCCACCTCCCTCAAATCCATTTTAATATTATTTTCCCATCTTCGTCTCGGCCTCTCCAAAGGTCTTTTTCCCTCCGGCCTCCCAACTAACACTCTATATGGTTTTCTGGATTTGCCCATACGTGCTACATGCCCTGCCCATCTCAAACGTCTGGATTTAATGTTCCTAATTATGTCAGGTGAAGAATAAAATGGGTGCAGTTCTGTTTTGTGTAACTTTCTCCATTCTACTGTAACTTCATCCCTCTTAGCTCCAAATATTTTCCTAAGCACCTTGTTCTAAAACACCCTTAAGCTATGTTCCTCTCTCAAAGTGAACTATAAAGAACAACCGGTAATAAACTGACTTCAGAAAGAGTGGGTTCGGGTATAGGTTAGAGTCGGGTAGTATCGGACATCAGTAGTATCGGACAGTGCGTTTCTTTCATCTACCACCATATGGTAGTACCTGAATGACATGGTTACGTTTCTCTATGCGACATCACAGAAACGTAACCATGTCAATCAGGTACTATCATCGTGTGGTAGATGAAAGAAACTCACTGTCCGATATTACCCGATGTCCGATACTACCCGACTCTCCCCTAAATGGCTCAGCAGTTTGTGTTTGAATTTCGTCGCGATCATTTCTATTTGGCCTATGTATATTTAGTAGTTGCCCAAAATAGTTTTTCCATCTGTTCAGGATTGAACGAGAGAGTTAGTTCTCAATACGCGATATTATTATTGGAACGGATCAAAAAGTATTTTGGAAAATTTTCATGTAGATTAAGTATAAATTATAATTAACAGTTCAACGGTTTCCCGCTAAATATATTGCTTTTTACAATCACTAGAGGGAGATCAAATTTTGAATCTTATAATGAGGACATATTTATGTAGGCTACTATTGGCGACATTAATGATGATCCATCATAGAAGGAATAACTAAAAAAGCTATACTTATACAGACAAATTATCGAGCACTATCGATTAGGTATCTTTGAACGCCAGTATACCAAAGCATCAATGAAGTACTGTATATTAATCTATTGAGTTTCAACCGTTGAAAGCCAACTATCAACTGCAGTCATACCGCACCTGATACGCACTTGTTTAATATCTTTTCGCACCTGATGTACAGATGAAATAGTAATATGCGTTACAAGAGCGGTATGTTGAAGTTTTCATCTTCGAGGAAACGTTTGAAAAAGCGAAACGTAGTTGAGCTTTTTTAATTTCCGAGAATTGAAAGAAAACATACCGCTTGTGTATCGTACATTATTTTGTGCGAAGATCGTTTATTACATACCTAAAAGAGGAATTTCTAATTAGTTGCAATGAAATCTCCATCTTGGTTTCTGTTCAATGACGGCAAATTTGCAAAACAAAAATATCTATCTTCAACATTGTTGCTTTAAAATGTTTTCTGTGTTTACTATACTCCAGCAGGCCGTGATATACGTCTGTCTTTTTTTCCCCCAGTCTATGACGAGTCTGGAATCTTGTTGATTTTTTCACGGCTTCCTTAATGTTACTTGCATCACGACTGCAGTAACTTTAGTTGAGTTTACTTAATTTTCGCAAATATTTAAAAACAATAATTAACAGTGCAATTTATAATTATTGCTATATTGAACGTCTGTAAAAATAATATATTAAAAGCCTAAAGCAGTAAAATCAATATGTCACTTAAGCGGTAAGAAGAGGGAAATACTGAATGTGAAATTTTAGACTTTCCGCGGATTGGTTTTGTGCGGAAACCAAGCAAATACTCACGATCTCGCACAAAATATTTTTATTGTTTCCTTAACAATAAATGAGCTGTGATATTGTGTGATGGCCGTGCTAGTAAATGCATGAAATAACTTAATGTATTACTAATAAAAACCCTCATGTAGAATTTTAACTGTTTTATAACTTACTTATACTATGAATATTTCGTTTATAAATCGTGTGTAAATTCCTGACTGTTAATCACTATACATACGTAATATATAACAAAACATCTGTTATAGAACTACGTTATAGATTCGTCATTATTTTATTACGAAAGGTAACAATAACTAAGATTTTTTATTGTATCCTATAGAATGCGCTAGTGTGCTGCGCTAAGTATCGATAGTGCAACTGGGCCTGATCGGTTACCACGCTATAATCTTTTGATCAAAGAGTATAACTAGAGCAATATCATTCTAATAATTATTCTGTGCTCTTTTTTATTTTCTATTTAGTTATTTTATGTCGCTTTAACTTAGGAAGTCATATCGCGACAACTGTGCACTTTGTTTTGTTCTTCTGTGGTTACTAGGCGACCATCATCATAAAATGACAGTCTATTCGAACAGCTGTTCATTTTTCCTCTGCATACAACGCTTAGACGGGGGTTTCATGTGCATAACTACAGCAAAGCAATTACCATGTATAGTTACAGACTGTTTTATACATCCATCGCTTATGCATGGTTTATTAGTAACGTTATCTGTTCAAACTCTGCATAAGACTCGTATAAAATTTATACATTGTTATTAGTAAGACAGTTAATTTATAATGTAATCTGTTCGTGTATGTTATAAATTGTTTATTAATAGATTCGCGAACTAGTCCTATTGAAATATCACGTGAGTTCTCACCTTGTCCATAATTCACTAAATGAAAGTACTCAGTTCAAAATACGAGTAAAATGCTATAACCTCAAATATTTGTTTAATTTAGCTGTTTCAGTAATCATAATTTGTATAGCTTTTGTCAAATGTTTATCCGTGAATTTCATGTTACAAGAGGCCAAGGCCATGCCGAGGAATGAAATATATTAAGTTAGCATCTTAAATAGCATCTTATTTATTATTGATATAATTATCTATGTAATATTTTTATTATGGATTTGAGGGAGGTGGGATATGATGATAGAGACTGGATTAATCTTACACATGATAGGGACCGATGGCGGGCTTATGTGAGGTCGGAAATGAACCTTCGGGTTCCTTAAAAACAATTAGTAAATAAAAATCTTTATTATTATTATTATTATTATTATTATTATTGTTATTATTATTATTATTATTATTATTATTATTATTATTATTATTATTATTATTATTATATAACTTGGACTGACACTTTCAGAGAGGAACAGAGATTAAGGGTATTTGAGAATAAGGTTCTTAAGAAAATATTTGGGACTAGGAGGAATGAAGTTACAGGAGAATGGAGAAAGTTACACAACGTAGAACTGCACGCATTGTATTCTTCACCTCACATAATTAGGAACATTAAATCCAGACGTTTGAGATGGGCAGGGCATGTAGCACGTATGGGCGAATCCAGAAATGAATATACTGTAGAGTGTTAGTTGGGAGGCCGGAGGGAAAAAGACCTTTAGGGAGGTCGAGACGTAGATGGGAGGATAATATTAATATGGATTTGAGGGAGGTAGGATAAGATGGTAGAGACTGGATTTATCTTGCACATGATAGGGACCTATGGCGGGCTTATGTGAGGGCGGCAATAAACCTGCGGGTTCCTTAAAAGCCATTTTTAAGTAAGTAAGGTATATTTACTGATATACCATGTTCTAATAGAACATATTCATAAATATCCTTATAAAGTCTTTGAAACGTAATTTTTCACAACCATCCAAATTTTTCTAGAAAATTTTAACTTGTTTAATTTTGTATAATAAGAACCCTTGTCATTATTACACTTACACAGTAATCTTATATATAGGATATGTGAACAATTACGGATTAAAAATACTCAAATCTACTTATATAATTTTTTTTTCCAAGTTCAAGGGGAGGGTTCAACCTCTTATGTACGCTCCTGACTACTACTACTACTACTGCTACTACTACTACAATTACAACCGTGTTAGATCAGGTTCTGATTTCTCACTCCGTTTCCATTACGATGATGCAAAAGTGCAATAACTGGAGCCTATAACTTATTTTGATGTCGTCAGCTTGCGGACATTTGAAATGACACGGCTGTAATCTGATCGGATTAGATAATAATTGATAGGTAATTATCGATAGGAAAGCAATCTCATTTTTGTTATCGGACAGCGGAGTTGAAAATGTTGATAAAATCGTAAAAACTAATGAAAATTTTATTCAAAACTGCTATCAAATTGTCCACTTGGACAAGATAAAAATTGTTGACGGATACGTCATTTGGTTTATACAAATCGAAGAGTGTTCATGAATGTGAATTGTGAACGAAGTTGATAAGAAATTGTCAAGATTTTTTCCAGTGTGGACTTACCCTAAAATTTAATATTATACGTACAACGGCGATTTGAAAATAATTGGCAGAAACTTTAATTAAGCTCTAGAATTTATTATTATTTAAATTTACATAACTACAATTCTTAAAATTAGTGCTGTCGATCGATCAAAATATTTAATCGATTAACTATTTGAAATTAATCGATTAATAGGTAGATTAATCGAACTTTGGGCGATTTTTTAAATATTTTAATATACTGTAATACACAATTACCGTATTGTTAAATTTAACTTGTGTTCGGTGACAAGCATAAGTATTAAATATTGTATATCTGTATATACTGTATCGTTATATTACAAAACAACTATTTTAGTTATTTACTAACATACTTATTATGAGGCTTATAATTTATTGTGTCAATTTCTCCGGGAATTTTTGAGACAAACACAAATGAAAAAAGTATGAAGAGACTCACCTAGTTAATACTGCTTCATCCATGATTTTAAACATGTGAGTGCATTCACATGCTCCGAATTAAGTGCCGCTCCACGTTTAGTAACAATGTTTCCTGCATCATTAAACACGAAAAAAAAAATTCTGTCAAGTACTTCTCCACGATCGTTCAATTTAAATCCAAACGTTTCACTGAGTCTACTTCTCACATTCTTATATGTCATAATGGAGTTTTCACTTTTCACAGACCACAGAAATCTAATTTTTTTCTTTAGAAAACTAAACACACAACCTTCATATACAAACTCAGTAAAGAAACAAAACAAAACAGCAGACTGGCCCATATTGTAATCGGGTTACAACATTTTATAAAGAGAAGAAGTTAGTTACTCTCTCACTTGCACACAGTGTAGCCATGGCTACGGGATGAGGAGGACGAATCCCAGAAAAGTATGTATTTCATATGCTAAAAGACGAGCTGAAAACAAGATGAAAGTTTTCTTGAAAAACCATGAAAATTAATAAGGGTTTCGCATTGTGTTTCAACTTTCAATAGGGGTAGACAGATCACTGTCTTCATATATCTACATCTCTTTCTGTAATGTTTGTGCAGAGATTTGCAGTAACTGTACTATTGTGCTTTGAAGTAAGCAATTTCGGAGAGACGAATGTTGTCGGAGTTTTTAGTCTGAGTTTGCATTAACAAAATAATAATTAATATCAAGTACAACCGATTAATTTTAATCGACTCGATTATTCGATTAGTTATTTTTATCGATTAATCTTTCAACAGAAATTGATCGATTAGTCCGTTTGATTAATCGATTAAATCCCACAACACTACTTGAAAGTAATCTCCTGCAGTAGTATTACGTACCCGTCGCCACACCTCTGGAAAGCGACGGATCACATCCGTACCGTCACTTTGCTCTAAGCTGCTAATTGGCTGCTGTGCAGCTGTAATAATGGCCTCTCTATTTCTAAAGCGTACCCCTGTCAGTGGTTATTTCATCTTACGTGAAAGGTCATAGTCGCAGAGACTCATATCCGGAGAATACGGAGGATTCTCCAGAAATATCCACTTCCAACTGTCAAGTAAATTAACCGCTTCATGTTGTTTTATTCTTTTTAATGGAAATCACATTAAGCATCTCCTACCATGTTGTTGAACAAGTACTCATATGTCGGAAGATATTGATTCCTGGGCGCACGTTTATTAGCGTTTTGTTCTTGTACAGGGACATCATTTTATTTTTTTACTTCAATTTTTATTGTACCTGAGTTTTTAAATGTACTTCACTCCCACCCCTTCTACTAATGAAGTTCAACCGTCCTCCACACAGATCCAAGACCGCATATACAGTCATAGTAGCCTTACGGTCATAGTAAACAGTACGTTCCAAAAACATGTTCGCGTTTTCCAGTGACCAAAAAGCTTTCAATATTGAATCATTTTCGCACAGGTACTGTCGTCCATTTGCCTACGTCGCATCCCGGTTTCCCCCACCTGCTTCTATTCGCCTCTCTGTAAATGCTAGTGGCTGGGCTGTCTTAGCTCTTTTCTGAGAACATTAATTTTTGTTAGGAATTGGACGTCTACGTAATATTATACCCATGCAATTGTTTAAAATAACGTAAATAAAAGGGCCTCGTTAAGTAATTAACTGTCACGTGATTTCCTCCATTTCTACAATCCTGCGACGTAACCACTTGGACGGACAGTAGATACCATGTCTGAGTAATTTTATCTTTTCGGATCGGGCAGAAATGAAGATTGAATTTACAGTGCGTAAGGTACTCTTTTATAGAGTAGGTACAGAATTATTTCAACATCAATTATTGATAGCTACGAAGTACGAACCTGGTAATTGGAATAGGTACAATAGTCTACAGTGCGATAATATGCACAAAAGAACTGAAGCTTGTATCGAAATGAACGGCCACCATTTTCAAAAATGTGTTTAAATATCCATATTATGACTATTTTTCAATTTAACTTCATTCTCTATAGTGTACGCTAATATGCTGTAGACAGTATAATATGCACTGCATAATGAATACGTTCGCATGGACAGCTCAGTTCGTGAGTAAAAACACTTATTGTTAATACTGCACTGTATTTTGATTAAACAAAAACCTAATGAAAATTATCAAACTCAAAAACGTGATATTTCCTAGTTTACGTAAATGAATGAACTACTTTTCTTCCCTCCTGTACCTAGTAAAGTGATTTGTTTGTATTTTACATCAGTACCATCGAACTCCAGTCGTGGAAGGGGGTAGCAAAGGTATAGCCAGGTTAATATTAGAAATGTTAGTAAAAATAAAATGATGTATGTATGTATTTATTTACACTGCAAATGGGCAAGCACCCGGTGGCAGTGGTATATACAATATTAACAATACACAGTTAAAATGATAAGCAATACCCAATAAAATTTACAATACATAATAAAATTTACAATACATATACAATTTTATACACAATACAATAAGAATACACAATACAATTTAACACAATAATAATAAAACATAAAATAAAACACCTAATTTTACAACACAACCTACATAATTATGCATAGGTCCTACATAATTTTCAATAGTCTTTCACTTTACTCTCATCTCATTCCCTGTAGTGGCACTATGACGCATTTCACTGACACTTTAGCACACATTTCACTGACACTCTGTAACACATTTCACTGACACTATAGAACACATTTCATTGACGCTATAAATTATCACTGATCGGAACTGTTCACTGCACTGTAAAACCATAACTTCACTGACTCACCTCGCTTCACTGATACAATAGTTCAAATAAGTCCCTGTATAAGTCGTAGACGGGATTCGAGTGCAAGATAGTGTCTTCCAGGCAACTTCGAAGCTGCATCATAACGAATGCGATCACCACTGACGACAACAGAGATCTGCGGCAACAAAAATTTTAAAGGGAAATGAAATTTGAGCTTGATTTTTACGCCGCCTGCACGATGCACGCGCACAGTTTGTTTTTATTAGTCCTGTGTGCCATTTAACCGTGCGTTCACTTTTTACAGAACTTGCCCTTTTTTAATTATGCCCGCATATAACATACCTGCAGTAGCGAATGTAGTTTCAATTTTGCAATTAGATTTTCAGCTATTTCATTCCTGGCACGAAAATATTTGAAATCTGAATTGAATCGTGGCGCAGGTATGGAGTGCTTTGTAGCCATGAAACCACCTTGATCCACCTACCCCACCCCACTCCACCCCCTATCTGCTCTAATTATCTAGGCCAACGGTCGATGGGGGTGATTATGATGGGTTGAGGGATCAGCGGTCATGCCCTGATTGGGCGTACAGGCAGCTGAAAAAGTTTTGCAGGGAAAAGTGCGTTCATCCTATGAAAAATTTCACTCTAATAATCTGCGTTGTAGTTGGAAAATTACTAGATTTCTGAGTAGGTACTTCTAATTTTTACTTCTAGTGCCTTATGAAAATTTTCTGATTACTTCCATTCTTTCAGCATTCTGTAAGAGTGCTCTTACTGGCTTCAGAAAAAAGAATTGCTTAAACACTTTTGATTGACACGATAATCTGATTTAATAAATATAAAATATAGAGTTATTATGAAGTACCTATACGAACCTTAGGTCGACAAGATAGCAGAGAACCTTGGCTGTTTGATATAACTGACGTGGCCAAAGAGAGAGAGCGAGGACAACGTCACAGGCAAATTAGTCCTCTAAACTAGGTTATACCTCATCCTTATTGCGAGTCCCATAGAGTCGTCACACCTCATCTCCATGGACAGACAGAATAAAGAATGAAGCTGTGATGGAAAGAGTGGTTTAAGAAAGAATGATGCTGAAACTGATCAGGAAGAGGAAAAGGAATTGGATGGGTTACTGTATACATGGGCACAATTTTCGGTTACGTGAGGCACTCGATTTGAAATAGTTTGTTTACAAGGAGAACAGACTGCAGAGTAGGATGGGAAATATAAACTGCTGTGACCTGCGTCACCTTATCGCAATCGCTAAGGTGGTCAGTGGCGAATTATTAGGAAAGCGCTTGGTTAACGTGAGAGACTCGAAAACTTTTATTCAATTTGACAAATTAATTCGGCAGCTTTAATCATAAACCTCTTTACTGTTTCTCCGTCGCTGAATTGATTTAAATCACAGGCGAGAAATTGCGTAACTAGCCAATAATATTCCATCACGTTGTCTACGTTTATTTTCTTGAATATTCTGGCGTTTATCAAGATTACTTAATAGATTTGCACGTTCTCGACCTAAAATAATTTCAGAAAATCATATTTCGTTTTCTACGCACATTTAATATTTTTTTATATAAATTTCTTTTGGAAATAATACGTACTAACAACATTTAATTCCTCGTACCTTTTAATGCAGCGTGTTTAAGGTATAATGTATTTAGTATACTATGCAAATGTTAAGATCGTACATTTTCTTCGGAATAGTACGAAAAATAGCATTTAATTAGTCTTACCTTCTAATTCAGCATGCTCTTTATGACACAAGGAGTAATGTCGTTGTATATTACATTTATTAATGCCTAGTAGGGTTTTAGAGCATAACATACATCGTATGTCTCCCCTTCTAAACAGCAAACTCTTCCTCCCATTTCTCATGAAATAATCGTTTTCTAATGCGTACACACTGCTTTGGTAATGCCATTATGCCACCACTGATATTGCTTATGAAAGTGATATAGATCCTGCCCACGCCTAGGAGCTGCGTGAGGGAGGAACGGGGACTGTGAAGATAATGTCACTCAGAGCGATAAGCTCTGTGAAGGTCAGTGAGGCATTATTTCTCAAGTGAGGCACGATGCCCATCTATGGGTTACTGGCTGAGAAGAAACTGCCTACTGAAGGATGCACTGGAAGGAATGGTGAACGGGAGAAAAATTCGGGGCAGAAGAAGAAGATAATAATAATACTGATGATGTTGATGATAATAATAATACTTTTATTTTTTCTGGTGGTGTTAAGATCATTAGGCTTTCTCTTTCACAGCGCCTAGAAATATGTATACATAGAGCGAAAAAACAAATTAATAACGTACATTCAAACAAAACAAGAACGATTACAATAACAGTAACAGAAAAGAAAAAAGATAGGCAATGCAAAAGCATTGAAAATTTTAAATTGGTGTACTATTAAACAAAGCTTAAGATCTCTATTGATATTATTAATCTAAATAATAATAAATGGTTATACAAAAAATTATTAATAATGAATTTCGTTAAACCAAAAGCACGTTTCTAATTTAATTTTGAATTTCTATAGCGTTCGGCAATCCCTGATGTCACTGCATAGAGAATTTCAAAGACGAGGTAATGATACTGTATAGGAGGATGAATATAATGACGTTCTGTGATGAGGGATAGAAAGAAATGCTTGTCTATGATTCCGTACTGTTGTGAGAAACTGAAAATGTGCTGCTAGGTAAGTAGGAGTAGTGGTATGCAAGAGTTTAAATAGCAGTGTCAGTGAATGCATGATTCTTCGTTTCTTCAGGCGAACCCATGATAGACGTTCGAGGGATGATGTCACATGATCAAAGTTGCTCGTATTGCAGATGAATCTTATGCACGTATTATGAGCACGCTGCAATCTCTCAGCTAGGTTATGGGTTACATTAATTGTCAGCAAGAAATCCCAATAATGAAAATGGGGCATCACAAGCGTCTGAATAAGAATCTTGTGTAGAGTAAATGGTAGAGATTTCTTTATGTGGTTTAAAGAATGGAGCAACGAGAAGATACCAGATGATAGACGACATTACGATATATAACAACCAAATTTTTTGGCTTAAAAATCCATAGCCTAATGTGTTAAATTGGAAAAATCATATTAAAAAAATTACCCCCAAACTATATTCAGCATGTTTTGCTATTAGATCTATGCAAAAGATGGTAAATATCCATACCTTAAAAACAATATACTTTGCATATTTCCACTCGGTAATGAGTTTTGGAATAATATTTTGGGAAAATTCCACAGATAGTAACAGTATATTTCTATTACAAAAAAGAGTAATTAGAATAATAGTAGGTGCCAAATCTGGGGAATCGTGTAGAACTATTAAAAAAAAACTACAAATAATGGCCATGGCTTGTCAGTATATATTTTTTCATTAATAATCTTCCTCGTATGTAATCGTGAAAACTTTGTAACTAATTCAATAGTTCATAGCACAAATACACGTCAAAAAATGACTTTCATACTCCATCGGCAAGTCTATCGTGCTATCAAAAAGGATTGCGTTATATGGCAGTAAAAATTTTTAATAACCTCCCTATCGATATAACAATGAAACTCAAAACATAAGATTATTTAGGGCCAAATTAAAGAAGTACCTAATTTCTCACGCCTTCTATTCTGTAGGTGAATTCATGACATTCAATAACGCTTCATAAAATTGGTACTAAAAGTTTGTGTTGTACTATTAGATTATATTGTGAACCTCGTCTGTATATATTTCATCTAGACTGTGACAATACATTAAGGGTGCTATGCATAGACATTTCGCTAGCCCACGCTACGAGAGTGCTAAACTAGCCCCGGCTATCGACTGATTACTTGTACAGGATTCATATCATATCATATCACTAAGACTGGTTTATGAATACGAAAAACGTTAGTTCGCTGATAATCCACCGGAAGCCTGCGCTAAGAATGTCTATGAATATGGCACTAAGACTTTATAATAGTATTAAGCTTTTTGACTTGTTCCATATTCTAGCTGTGAAGCAATGTATGAATATCATGGAATGTTAATATAGTACATTATGCAACGAGCCTATAATGGTAGTAATTAAGACGCGAGTATTTTTATGAAACGAGTTATTCTTATCTGACTGGGGAGCGGAACTGACCTTGTGCAATGTCTCGTAAATTGTGAGATGTGTGCAGACGCGAAAGTATTAATTTTTCCGAGAAAGAAATGTCATTGACCTTGATATAATTAGAGAGTAAAATAAACATTAATCTTGATATAACCTTGAAATTGATTTATACATTGAAAAACGAGATGACAAATTGAATTTATTTGAATATTATTTACAATTAACGCTAATTATTATAGTAACAGAACATAACCTTCTGCGATAGTATTGGATTTCCAGCCTGCGTGACGTTTTGCTAGTTGTCTTTCGATTGCATATCCGAGAATAATCGATACTTGCGCTTTCATATTGCCACAATGGTTTTTTCTGATTTGTGGAACACCTGAACTTTAATGAATAGGTGTACTTTAATGAGGTCCATTAAAGGGCTGCTACCGGGTGTATAATTACTACATTTCGGCATGGTCGAGCATAATAGTACATTATGCATCGAGCCTATAATGATAGTAATTAAGACGCGAGTATGTTTGTTTATGAAACGAGCGCAAGCGAGTTTCATAATTTTCATACGAGCGTCTTAATTACCATTATAGGCAAGTTTCATACGACTTTTTATGCTCGACCATATTTCTAACTTGAAATTATTCGTAAGTATTCATGTTATTGTTATGTGAGTGAGTGCAATGGCCTACCTCATGAATTGTGAGATGTGCGCAGACGCGAAAGTATTTTTCTTTCCGGGATACGAATATCGACGACCTTGATAATAGTAAGATAAACATTAGTGTTGATATAACCTTGAAATTGAATTCGACATTGAAAAACCAGATGACAAATTGAATTTATTTGAATATTATTTACAATTAACGCTAATTATTATAGTAACAGAACATAACCTTCTGCGACAGTATTGGATTTCCAGCCTCCGTGACCTTTCGATAGTTGTCTTTCGATTGCATATCCGAGAATAATCGAAAACCTGAACTTTAATGAACAGGTGTACTTTAATGACATGCATTAAAGAACTGCTACCAGGTGTATAATTACTACATTTCGGCATGGTCGAGCATAAAATACTGTACAATACAATACTGCATGGATCATATGCGCAAACTAAGAGGAAGATAGAAAATAGGAAAGATTGTAAAATGCTGATTTTGCAGCGAAAGACCTGCCCTTGGGCAGAAAACAGCGAGTGAATGAATGAACCCCACCTCTAGTATAGCCTGGAGGAATGTGGAGAATGAGCAGGGAGGAAGGCGGTGCGTGAAGCCCGGATACGCTGGAAGGTGGAGATCACCTTGGAGTTCTGAGGCCATAGGTTCAATTCTCTGCTTGGACGCTTCCCGATCGGTTATAAATAATACGCCGTTGGCCAAGGAAAGAGGAGAGCACGGCAGGGGGTCGCAGCCCAATTACGCAGCGCAAATGAAGCCACCCACCCCAGCCAGCGGGGAGAACAATGACACGAAACTCCCCTCACTCAGTTGCTCATATTTCTAATCATCGCTCGCCCAATTTAACGCCAGCGACCTCCGTTTAATCCGAGACATCTCGAGTGCTACAGTGGCCGGACCCCACAGAAGACCGCAATGCTAGGCGACAGCTGACTACAGTCCTTATTTTACACCAGCGTGTCTACTGATACATACAGGGACATCATTTTATTTTTACTAATAATATTTTTAATATTAACCTGACTATACCTGGATTAACGCTCGAGAAGCGAAAACACCGTTTGCTACCATCTTCCACGACTCGAGTTCGATGATACTGGCGTAAAATACAAACACATTAGTTACTAGATATAGGAGGGAAGAAAAGTAGCTCATCCATTTACGTAAACTAGGAAATATCGCAATTTTGAGTCTGATAATTTTCATTACGTTTTTGTTTAATCAAAATACAGTACAGTATTAACAATAAGTGTTTTTACTCATGAACTAAGTTATCCATGCGAACGTATTCATTATGCAGTGCATTTTTTTTATTTATTTATCACGGTCTTACTAATAAAAACTCTATATACAGACGTTTAACTGTCTTTTACTTATACAATGAGTAGCTCGTTTATAAGTCGTGTGTAAATTTCTTACTAATAATCACTACATACGTCGTGTATAACAGTATAACTGTTACACAGCTACGTCATAGTTTCGTTATTACTTCGTTACGAAAGGTAATAGAATATCTTAGGTTCTCTACTGAATCCGGTAGAGCGCTGTAGTGTGGCGTGTTAAATATCGATAGTACAACTGGTTCTAATCGATTACCACACTACATTTTGGTCAAAGAGTACAAGCTGCAGCAATATTATTCTAATAATTCTATGATCTTTGGTTTGTTCTTCTGTGGTTACAAGGTAAACATCATCATAAAATGACAGTCGATACGAACAGCTGTTAAAGGGGCGGCCATTTTTTCTCTATATACAATGCTTAAACAAGGGGTTTCGTGTATATAACTACTGCAAAGCAATTCCCATTGTATAGTTACAGCCTGTTTATACGTCCATAGCTTATTCACGGTTTATTAGTAACGTTTTCTGTCTCAACTCTGCATAAGTCTCGTATAAAAATTATACACGGTTTATTAGTAAGACTGCTAAACGTTAACAGCTCCCTGTATTAACAGGCTGCCACAAAGACAGAGCATATTGTGCATAGGCAGTTGGAAGTACAAATAACATACATATGTTTAAGTTGAAGGGAGTCTTACAACAATGAGAAGAAATGATTGAATAAATAAGTAGCTACTAATTAATTAGTTGAAGATCACTGTTGACCGTAGAGATGGTTGAGGAGTATAAATATACTGCCTACAGCACATTAGCGTACAATATAGAGAATGAAGTTAAATTGAAAAGTAATCATAATATGGATATTTAAACACATTTTTGAAAATGGTGGCCGCTCATTTCGATACAGGCTTCAGTTCATTTGTACTTATTATCGCACTATAGACTATTGCATCTAATTCCAATTATCAGTTTCGTCCTTCGTACTAGTAACTCATGTTGAAATAATTCTGTCCATACTCTATAAAAAGAGTACTTTATGTACTGTAAATTCAATCTTCATTTCTGCCCAACCGCACAGATAAAATTACTCTGACATGCTATCTACTGTCCGTCCAAGTGGTTTTGTCACAGGATCGAAGAAAGGGGAGAAATCACGTGACAGTTAATTACTTACTTTTATTTAAGTTATTTTAAACAGTTGTATAATATTACGTAGACGTCCAATTCCTAACAGAAATTAATATTTTCAGAAAAGAGCTAAGACAGCCCAGCCACTAGCCTTTATAGAGGGGCGAGCAGAAACAGGGGAAATCGGGATGCGATGTTGACAAACGGACGACAGTACCTGTGCGAAAATATGATTCAATATTGAAAGCTCTTTCGTCACTGGAAAACGCGAACATATTTCTGGAACGTACTATACTCACTAACTCAGTACTGCTTATATATGCGACCTTGGATCTGTGTGGAGGACAGTTGGAACTTCATTAGTAGAAGGGATGGGAGTGAAGTACATTCAAAAACACAGGTACAATAAAAATTGAAGTAAAAATAAAATGATGTCCCTGTATATTCCCGTCTAATAAGTAGAGTCCTGCATTTGGTTACCTAGAGAAGGCCTGTCCAAGGGAGCTGCCCCGAACTGGGTCTCGGGGCACGGGGGCAGAAAGCAAGTAAACGGGTGCACTGGGATGAGTGCAGTGGCGGACTGAAGTTAAAGTCGTGCTTTGGTTAGTTGAGCGGCTTTTATTTATGTTTCAAATAAATGCTTCTCAGATAATAATTGTCAGTTTAAGTGCATGTACAAGAATTGCTCTAAATATTGTTACAGCGACGTAGAGGCTCGATCCCGCGTCCCGCAGAGGCGGGGCGCACGAGAAACGCGGTGAAGAAGGCTGCGGCCGCTCGGGTCTAGAGGGGCGCGACGTAAGAGGAACGACGGCACTCTAGTCCGCGGCAGTGGGGGGGGGGATGAGTAGCTGGTGACTGAGGGGAGAAGTCCAGAGAGGTCTGGATGGGCGATATCGTCTAGGCATCTGTCGACTGTTCGCGAGATCGTAGCTTCTCGAAACTATGGTTTGGTTATGAAAGAAGAGACGCAAGTGAACTTGAGTTAGTTGTTGTAATCGTTGGACAGCAAGCCAGCCTTGTATAGCAGTGAAGCCAACTTCGAGACCGGAGTTCGACTTGAGTTGTGTCCGTAACTGTGGGAGCCGGAAGTCCTGAGTTTGAGTGCAGTGAACCGCAGTTGGGGGACCTGAGTTCGAAGTTCAGCGGATTGTCTCTGAATGTCTGGGGTTCGAGATATTGTGAACTCGAGTGACTGAGCTAGAAGAACTAGCCAAGGAAAACGAACTGTGAACTGAGAACTGACAGTTCTGATTTGTAAATAGTGCTTTGTGAACATTAGTTAAAATTAGCAGTACATTGTTGTTCTCAATAATTCAAGTAAATTGTCATTGTCGTCTGTGGAGTGCAATAACGAATACTGTGTTACTGTGTGGAGTGGAAATCTCATTGTTGACGGGAACAGAAATAAATTTTAGAAAGTGATTATTATTGGTGTGAGAATAAAATTATATTGTTGTTTTGTAATGAAAGTTGCAATATTTATTTAATAGGCCTATTAGTATTATGTCTGAATAATACGCCCCCTTGCATGTGCCAAAGTAAACAAAATAATAAGATTACTTTATAAATAATTGATTAACTGGCGAACTTACTCGTGTTAATTATGTAAGCATGTGCTGCTTACAGCTGTTTCGGTGTTACTTGACACCATCATCAGAGCTTTATGGATCTTGGCGGCATTTCGACGTCTCTGCCTGTTGTGTGGGTGCGTTCGTGTAGTGAAGAGTTGTGTCAAATAGTGTGTGTGTTCTGAAATTGATCTGTGTGTTGAGAATTTGATTGGGGTGTGTTTTTGTGTGCCTGTATATTTCATATTGTTCTAGTGTGTTGAGTTTTTGTTTTTGGGTTGTATGTGTAGGATTTTCATGGCTGTATCTTGTTGTTGTATGTGCGGTTAGCATTAGTTATGTGTTCGGCATATGTAGATGTATTGTGTCCTCTGGTTATTGCTTTAATGTGTTCTTTGTATCGAGTTTGGAATGATCTGCCTGTCTGTCCAATGTAGAAACTGTCGCAACTATTGCATGTGAGTTTATATACGCCTGTGTGGTTGTATTTATTTGTTTGTGTTGTTTGTGTGTTGAGATGCCTTTGTAGTGTGTTTTCTGTTCTGTATGCTATGTTGTATTTCTGTTTTCTGAATGAGGAGGCGATCTTGTGTGTGTTTTTGTTTTCGTATGTTAGTGTGATGTATTTCTTGTGTTCTTGTGTTTGTGTTTTGTGTGTTTTTGCGTTTGTTGAGTTTTTGTTTTGTCTTCCTTATGATCTTGTCTATTATGTTTGGCTTATAGCCATTTTCTTGTGCTATGTGTATTTGATTGTGTTCACTTCTTCATTGTAGTGTTGTTGGCTCATGGGTATGTTGAGTAATCTGTGTACCATTGTCCTGAATGCAGCAAATTTGTGTTGTATGGAGTGATTAGATATGTTGTGTATGTGTATGATGGTGGTGGTAATGAGTGCTGTAATAGAAGAAGAATTTGGTAGCGACCACGTCATTGAGAAAGAATAATATGTATTTAATCAGAAAGGAGAAAATTTTCATACACTTAAAATGTTTACAATCATTGATTGTTGAGTGTAGAGACTCTTAAACGCACTCATTTGTTTCATTTTAAGTTTATGCTGATATTTATATAATTTCATTTGTTAGTTCTAACATTTAATTAGATCTAAAGTATTTAGATGCATTTTACTTGTAAAAATCAGAGGTAGGCAAATTCCACGCAAGGTAGCCATGGCGACTTAATTTTTATAAATGAATGAGCACTTGAGGTTACGCGAAACACAGTTAGAGGAACACTGTAAGTTTTCCTAATTATTGATTTCAAATTAGGAAAGTTTTTACGCTCAGCTTCGAAGTAATGACTATCCAATGGCAAGATCAGCATTTATAGTTCACAATTACGTAATCTGGAGGGAATATCACTTGAAAAGACCGTTGACATTTGTATCGTGAATAGCTTGTAGATGAGTCAAACATTCTAAATCAGGGATGGGGAAACTCCGATCGTCGGCCTTTTGCGCCCGCCACAATATTATGTTAAACTGAAGCGGGAGAGATTAAAATTAAAATTTTGCATTAGAAAAAAGTTCGTGTGGTTTTGTGCAGAAAACCATTATTGCTTATTTTTTAGACATACAATAAAAAAACGGAGCAATATTGTTACATAAAATGTAAATTTACCATAATGTTCTATTAATGAGATTGAAAGTTTATATTTGCTGCTCGTTTTATGTAAACAACAGTATTATCATGGTCCGCTCCTGCATTAGAACAGCTTGAGCTGTACTGTATACTTATAAATCCACTCCTCCCTAGCTGGCAATGTTGCAAAACGTCTGATATTGTAAACTTTAATAATTAGTTAAATATTGCCATTAAAAAAAATTGTAAGGACATTTTTTCTTTCTTATGACATGAATAATCATCAGTTAAAATAATGGCACTTATACCCCTTACACCGTTCGAAAGAAAAATACACTTTTTAAGATATCATATCTCGGACTGCAATTTAAATTACTGCACACCCCTGTACCATTTACTTAGGAAAAAATGTTGTTATAAACAATTCACAGAGTTTATACACCACACCCACGCAAGACTGTAGCTATTAAGTGTATGTAAATTAATGATGATATAAAATCCTAATGCACTATCTAAAACAAGGTGTCTCTCTTTGGGACATAATAATAGTAATAACAACAATAACTATGTTTGTATTATAGATTTTACTATTGTTCAGTATTTGATGACAGGTATATTAAGTTTGTAACCGTAAGTAATTTTGTTTTTATTTCTTTACTATCACAAACCACCTATATAATAGGTGTTTTAATTTGTAACTAAGCCAATTTTGTGCATTGTCTCTTTACTATTGCTTAAAATTATATATAAAATCGGAAATTTATGTAATATTCTTGCAATCTCTCTACACCTTCGATTATAATTTCTAATTTTATTTAATTTTATTTTAACGGAATGTAATTATTGCATAACTTATTTAGTATTTAATTAATCGAACTAGTTTCTTAGGAATACCAAATTCAATAAGAATATTATATAAAACTTCTCTCTTAACCGAGTCATACGCCTTTTTGAAATCTATGAATAGCTGATTTACTGTACCCTTACACTCCCATTTTTTCTCCAATATCTGTCGAATACAAAAAATCTGATCAATACTCGATCTATTACGCCTAAAACCACACTGATGATCCCCAACAATTTCATCTACATATGGAGTTAATCTTCTCAAAAGGATATTCGACAAAATTTTGTACGACGTTAACAAAAGTGATATTCCTCGAAAGTTACTACAGTTAGTCTTGTCCCCCTTCTTAAAAATAGGTACGATTATGGACTCCTTCCATTGTTCTGTTGAGAAGCTTTTGTCATCTAGTCTTCTGTCAAAAAATCTGAAAGTTAGAATTTATAAAACAGTTATATTACCGGTTGTTCTGTATGGTTGTGAAACTTGAACTCCCACTTTGAGAGAGGAACAGAGATTAAGGGTGTTTGAGAATAAGGTTCTTAGGAAAATATTTGGGGCTAAGAGGGATGACGTTACAGGAGAATGGAGAAAGTTACACAACGCAGAGCTGCACGCATTGCATTCTTCACCTGACATAATTAGAAACATAAAATCCAGACGTTTGAGATGGGCAGGACATGTAGCACGTATGGGCGAATCCAGAAATGCATATAGAGTGTTAGTTGGGAGGCCGGAGGGAAAAAGACCTTTGGGGAGGCCGAGACGTAGGTGGGAAGATAATATTAAAATGGATCTGAGGGAGGTGGGATATGATGATAGAGACTGGATTAATCTTGCTCAGGATAGGGACCAATGGCGGGCTTATGTGAGGGCGGCAATGAACCTCCGGGTTCCTTAAAAGCAAGTAAGTAAGTAAGTAGTATTGTTTACTGTCTATTAATTAGTGTATTTATATTGTAACTATAACTCATGCCTACTACTACTTCTTTAAAATTGTGTATTATCTCTACATAATGTATTTCACATGTAACAAACTACAACCCTAATATACCAAAGGTAAAATAGGGTTTCAATATTGGATAACAATAATAATAATACCCCTTACACCGTGTATAAGCTTATAAAGTTCTGAAGCCCTTTTTGGGACAAGGTATATACTTATTCTTTTGCTACTTAGACCTATACAATATATTCAATCATGAAATTTTTAGTACGACCATCTTGATGTTATTTTTGTGGCTCTAGGAGGGTAAAGTTTCTCCACCCCTGGCAACTCCTCGCACTTGCTACTGTCTGTACTTCAAATGGTTCTTGATTGGACTTCGAATTCGCTGACCAGTACTTGCAACTATGAGTAATTTACAATTCAAGAGCAACTCTATAATAATTGCTCTGCCCACCCCTCTTCCTGTTACTCTTATATCTCCCAGAATGCCTCGTTCTTGAATACTGCACGCTCTCTGGTGGTTCGTCTGGTAATTTTAAGCGAGTTCTTTTTTTTTATTGGAAATTCTACATAGTAATTACGCAAGGGGTTCTTGCTTTCATCCAAGTGTATTTTTGCTTCGGATGTGGAGGTAATTTTTCCCTCTATCTCCGTCTCCCTCCCTCGCTTCTTTTATTTTTACGCCGTCTCATTTGGAAAATATCAATAAAAATCTTTGCTCCGCTCACTGTTCTAAATTAAGTGACGTCACTGGAATCAACTGTTATTACGAGAACGGATTTAATAGAATGGTAAACTGGGTCATTTGTGAACGGGGGAAACTTCCTCAAATTTTCCTCTGAGTAATCGAGTGACGTCATTTTAATTTACCCTCCATTGTTCTTAGGATATTAACTGTTCCCATTTCTACTTAGTTCAGCTTATATATAAGCACGGGCGGGTAGGAGTTCGTATCTTTAGAGATCGTGTGGATTTCTGCAAGGCAAAAAAATCTAAAACCTATTTTTTTTTTATTTATCAATGATTTGATGGATACAATCACACTTTTATAAAGTTGTTCTTAAAGTTGTCATAAAGTTCATCTTCATTAATTGACATTAAAATTAAGGGAATGTAATCCTTCCTGCAGATCTGCATTAATTGACATTAAAATTAAGGGAATGTAATACTTCCTGCAGATTTTCATTAAGTGACTATAAAATTAAGGAAATGTAATCCTTACCGCAGATCTTCATTAATTGACATTAAAATTAAGGGAATGTAATACTTCCTGCAGATTTTCATTAAGTGACTATAAAATTAAGGGAATGTAATCCTTCCTGCAGATCTGCATTAATTGACATTAAAATTAAGGGAATGTAAAATCCTTCCTGCAGATTTTCATTAAGTGACAATAAAATTAAGGAAATGTAATCCTTCCCGCAGATCTTCATTAATTGACATAAAAATTAAGGGAATGTACTACTTCCTGCAGATTTTCATTAAGTGACAATAAAATTAAGGAAATGTAATCCTCCCTGCAGACCTCCATTAATTGACATTAAAATTAAGGGAATATTATCCTTCCTGCACATTTTCATTAATTGACAATAAAATTAAGGGAATATTATCCTTCCTGCAGATTTTCATTAATTTACAGTAAAATTAAGGGAATATTATCCTTCCTGCAGATTTTCATTAATTTACAGTAAAATTAAGGGAATATTATCCTTCCTGCAGATTTTCGTTAATTGACAATAAAATTAAGGGAATATTATCCTTCCTGCAGAATTTCATTAATTGACAATAAAATTAAGGGAATATTATCCTTCCTGCAGATTTTCATTAATTGACAATAAAATTAAGGGAATATTATCCTTCCTGCATATTTTCATTAATTGACAATAAAATTAAGGGAATATTATCCTTCCTGCATATTTTTACTAATTAACAGTAAAATTAAGGGAATATTATCCTTCCTGCACATTTTCATTAATTGACAATACAATTAAGGGAATATTATCTTTTCTCCACATTTTCATTAATTGACAATACAATTAAGGAAATATTATCCTTCCTGCAGGTTTTAATTAAATTACAATAAAATTAAGGGAATATTATCCTTCCTGCAGATTTTCATTAATTGACAATAAAATTAAGGGAATATTATCCTTCCTGCAGATTTTCATTAATTGAAAATAAAATTAAGGGATTATTATCCTTCCCGCAGATTTTCATTAATTGAAAATAAAATTAAGGGAATGTTATCCTTCCTGCACATTTTCATTAATTGACAATAAAATTAAGGGAATATTATCCTTCCTGCACATTTTCATTTATTGACAATACAATTAAGGGAATATTATCTTTTCTCCACATTTTCATTAATTGACAATACAATTAAGGAAATATTATCCTTCCTGCAGGTTTTAATTAATTTACAATAAAATTAAGGGAATATTATCCTTCCTGCAGATTTTCATTAATTGACAATAAAATTAAGGGAATATTATCCTTCCTGCAGATTTTCATTAATTGACAATAAAATTAAGGGAATATTATCCTTCCTGCAGATTTTTACTAATTTACAATAAAATTAAGGGAATATTATGCTTCCTGCATATTTTCATTAATTTACAATAAAATTAAGGTAATTTTATCGTTCCTGCAGTTTTTCATTAGTTTACAATAAAATTAAGGAAATATCCTTCCTACAGATTTTCATTAATTTACAATAAAATTAACGTAATATTGTCCTTCCGGCAGATTATCATTAATTGACAATAAAATTAAGGGAATATTATCCTTTCTGCAGTGTCAAAAATGTATATAATCCCTCCTTGGTCATAAATAATAATTTGGTCGTCAAAAAGGAACCGGGGCTGTTTCCGTTACGAGCTCAAAAATCGTATTTCCTGAAACACTAAATGATGAAGAATATACAGAAGTCCTATGTTGGGGGATTCGATCACTTACTCTTGAGACTGACAATCTTTGGAAGCGTGAAGCAACGTGTTAAGGAGTAGAGGAATGCAGCATATTAAATAATAGTGATAGACTGTGTACCTGAGGGCGCTCTTTTAGACGCAACCACGATAACATTTGGAAGCAAAGTGTGACATGGTATCGCCGGCGAGTATTACAGACAAAACGCACACAAGCATTATGGGAACTAAAGTCCCGTCGCTCTAATTTCCGGCAGCCAATCACGTTGCAGGTCGGCTACATTTAAACGTGTGCGTCTTGTGATTCGCTGATGAAGATGTTAAGCATTTCCTAAGGCTGGATAAATACTTAATATATAATCGCCCGCCATTTTGACTCTTTCGTTGGCGTTCGCAAAAAGCACGCGAGGACGTTATTTGCCGCTCAATTATTTGCTGAATTGCAGTGCGTTTGATTTATTATCATAGGAGCTACGACATGATAATGTTTAACGGTGCGGCAAATACAGGGACATCATTTTATTTTTACTTCAATTTTTATTGTACCTGAGTTTTTGAATGTACTTCACTCCCACCCCTTCTACTAATGAAGTTCAACCGTTCTCCACATAGATCCAAGACCGCATATACAGTCATAGTAGCCTTACGGTCACAGTAAACAGTACGTTCCAAAAATATGTTCGCGTTTTCCAGTGATGAAAGAGCTTTCAATATTGAATCATTTTCGGACAGGTACTGTCGTCCATTTGCCTACGTCGCATCCCGGTTTCCCCCACCAGCTTTTATTCGCCAGCTAGTGGCTGGGCTGTCTTAGCTCTTTCCTGAGAACATTAATTTCTGTTAGGAATTGGACGTCTACGTAATATTATACAACTATTTAAAATAATTTAAATTAAAGGACCTCTTTATGTAATTAACTGTCACTTGATTTCCCCCCTTTCTACGATCCTACGACATAATCACTTGGACGGACAGTAGATAGTATGTCTGAGTAATTTTATCTTTTCGGATCGGGCAGAAGTGAAGATTGAATTTACAGTACATAAGGTACTCTTTTATAAAGTAGGTACAGAATTATTTCAACATGAGTTACTAGTACGAAGGACGAAACTGGTACTTGAAATTAGGTACAATAATCTATAGTGCGATAATATGGACGAAAGAACTGAAGACTGTATCGAAATGAATTTCCACACATTAAAAAAATAATGTGTTTAAATATCCATATTATGATTATTTTTAAATTTAACTTCATTCTCTATATTGTACGCTAATGTGCTGTAGACAGTATAATATACACTGCATAATGAATACGTCCACATGGACAGCTCGGTTCGTGAGTAAAAACACTCATTGTTAATACAGTACTGTAATTTGATTAAACAACAACCTAATGAAAATGATCAAACTCAAAAGCGGAATATTTCCTAGTTTACGTAAATGGATGAACTACTTTTCTTCCCTCCTATACCTAGTAAAGTGATTTGTTTGTATATTACGCCAGTATCATCTAAGTCCAGTTGTGGAAGGGGGTAACAAACGGCGTTGATCAAGAGGTATAGGCAAGTTAATATTAAAAATGTTAGTAAAAATAAAATGATGTCCCTGTAGATCCCTCGTTTGGTAGCTCGGCAACGAAAGAACAAAAATGGCGAACGATACTACCTACAAAGACTTTATAGAGCCTTGACTTCCTAAGACGTAAGCAAAGAGGAGGAGTCATGCCCGGAATAACAGCGTCGCGACTATAGCATACGTTATATGAGAGAATTATTTATGTCTGTGAAGAGAATGTCGCAGTAATCGAAGTGAGACATCGCAAGTACAAAAGTACAAACCACGTACGAGTCACTGAACTGTGAACTGAAGCATTAGTAATCCTGTCTGTCCCAGCTGACTTTAGTTGAGGAGAATGGTCCAGGAATGGGATAAGCACGTGTGGAACTTGCAGTTCATTGCTTGACCTAGACAATAATATCTGTGGCATGTATCACATAGCTAATCTCATTGAATGCAATAATTTTATTCTGTTGTACAAATTTCCTTGTACCTCAGGTTGATTTATGGTGAAGTGGAAGAAAAGGCCTAATGGGCTTAACTTCTCCATAATAAATAACTCTAAATCTAATTCAAATTAAGATCCCATTTCTTATATTACTGAACCAATTTCCTAGTAATGTATGCTATGTCTTCTTAGTTCTGAGCCAAAATCAATTATTCATCAAATCGTAATACCAAACTGGTATCGTTTTTTACAGCAAAGACGTGATATAACATAAAATTACTGTGTATTTAGGTATTTTTATAGTATATTAAAAAATTAAAACTAAAATTTAATATCACTATGAATCTATTAACGATGTTTAATTCACTTCATTGTGCAAATGTTCAATGACTACTTATTACTTACTGGCTTTTAAGGAACCTGGAGGTTCATTGTCGCCCTCACATAAGCCCACCATTGGTCCCTAACCTGAGCAAGATTAATCCAGTCTCTATCATCATATCTCACCTCCCTCAAATCCATTTTAATATTATCTTCCCATCTACGTCTCGGCCTCCCTAAAGGTCTTTTTCCCTCCGGCCTTCCAACTAACACTCTATATGCATTTCTGGATTCGCCCATACGTGCTACATGCCCTGCCCATCTCAAACGTCTGGATTTAATGTTCCTAATTATGTCAGGTGAAGAATACAATGCGTGCAGTTCTGTGTTGTGTAACTTTCTCCATTCTCTGTAACTTCATCCCTCTTAGCCCCAAATATTTTCCTAAGCACCTTATTCTCAAACACCCTTAACCTATGCTCCTCTCTCAAAGTGAGAGTCCAAGTTTTACAACCATACAGAACAACCGGTAATATAACTGTTTTATAAATTCTAACTTTCAGATTTTTGACAGCAGATTGGATGACAAAAGCTTCTCAACCGAATAATAACAGGCATTTCCCATATTTATTCTGTGTTTAATTTCCTCCCGAGTATAGGGGAGAGTCGGGTAGTATCGGACATCGGGTAATATCGGACAGTGCGTTTCTTTCATCTACCACCATATGGTAATACCTGAATGACATGGTTATGTTTCTCTATGCGACATCACAGAAACGTAACCATGTCAATCAGGTACTATCATCGTGTGGTAGATGAAAGAAACTCACTGTCCGATACTACCCGACTCTCCCCTAATTTATATTTGTTACTGTTGCTCCAAGATATTTGAACTTCTCCACCTCTTCAAAAGATAAATTTCCAATTTTTATATTTCCATTTCGTACAATATTCTCGTCACGAGACATAATCATATACTTTGTCTTTTCGGGATTTACATGCAAACCTATCTCTTC